>CM072924.1:186147754-186532754 GCA_036971965.1 Nyctalus aviator | reverse complement strand
AAAAAGCCTGGGACCTGCCATCCCCAGAGACTCCGGACTCTGTTCTGATGCCTTTCCTTTTCACTGGCTGGTCAACCATGAGGCACCATGTGCTTCTCTCCACTCTCCTCCTCCTGACCCTCTTACCCCCAGGTAAGGTGATGGTTGACCACTGGGGTCTGTGGGTTAGAAGGCTATCTGACAGGTCCAGCAAAACCCTGGCATCAGTCTTATGGACCCATAGACCTAATATCAATAGCTTCTCTGGGGCCATAACAGGGTAGGACAGGAACGAGACCACTCTTCTGCTATTGACCAAACTGCCTGCTGAGGTCACTTCTGCTTTCTCCACACTTTATATCGTGGGATGCCTCGATGAGGAATGATCACTGATTTGTAGACATGTGAATTTGTAGAAGGGCTTCAAGGGAAGTGGCTTTTCAGATTATCATTATATCTAATCACTAGGTCAAAGGAGATGGACAGAATTCCATCACCAGCAGCTAGTGCTAAGGGCATGTCTTGGGAATCTCTGTTATGATGTGTTTGATACCTGAATGGATGCAAATGTGCTCTCATTATGGAAGAGGCACGTCCATGGTTGCAAGAAGAGGCTGGGCATATACCTAAACACTTCTGGAAAGTAAAGGGACCCCTGTTATAACCGCATCGAAACAAACAGGCACAAAACAGAACTGTCCCAGCCAAGCTGGTCTTTGTCTCTAAATGGCACACACTGAGTGTTGGGTTTCAAAATGAGGAGGGGTTACTGAGAAGATGATGTGCTCACCCACATTCTGGCAATGGATTCTATGGTAAATGACAGCCACAAAAAAAATAGGTTCCCAAAGCCTAAATCTGGTCCTGTGACATGAGGCTGGAGTACACACTTTGGAACATGAATGCATTAGATATGCAGTAAGAAAGCAATTGTGCTGGGGAATGGAGAGGGCAATACAAAGGGTGATATTCTACGGTCACAAATCCTTTGTGTTATCAGGTTCAAACTCACCACTTTCAGAGGTGAGGACTGAGGTCTGTAGCAGAGCTCCACAAGTCTGGGCTTTAAGTATTCATGCGTGCATCTGGAAACAATGTTCCAGAGCTTAAGAGGCCAATAGGCAATGGTGTAGAGAGACTGTAGTTTGTTCATCAAGCAAGGCTACTCCATACCAGTGGGACAGATCATAAATAGAAGACACATATTACACCAAGTAGTCTTTATGTTTGCACCTGGAAATATTTCAGTTTGGAGATGAGCTCTCATTATGGAAGAGATATCTCCATGGTTGTAAAAGGAGGCTGCCCATATGCCTTTTTATCCAAACTAGACACTTTTGGAAAGTAAAGGGACTTCTGTTCATAACTGTATTGGAACGCTAAATTAAATCCTTTCATTTAAAGAAGGACTTGTTCAGACTGTACTCACTGCTGGGCACACTTCTGAATTTCACCCTGGGAAGTATGATATCAACGGGGACTTATCGAAGGCTATGGCTCAAATACAGAAAAACCTGCTGCTGGAAATGCAGCTGCCCATGTTCACAGGCTGCTTATTCATCAGCCTCCGCTGAACTGTGGACAATGCTAAATCAGACCATGTGGATTCATGAGTTTGTGGGTGGGTGCTCATATATAGAAGCAGGATTCACGATAGAAGCAGGATTCAACAATGGTCAGAGCTGTGTGGGATTTCTTCCGTCTCCACACCCCTGTCTGGAAGCAGCTTTGAGACTCAAATGGTCCAAATACTACCTCCTTTCTCAGTGGTCTCAGCTCTGTTGGCCCATCTGGTCCTTGCCTTTGCTTACTTTGATACTGCCTTCTGGGCCTGCTGTGGAATAGGCTGCCATTTTGTAGTTTTCCACCTCCTTTTCTCCCAGACTGGAGAGATCCAAGGCTCAGTTCCCAGCCCTCTTCTCTTATCTCTCTCCAGCCAGTCCTTGGGGCTAGTTCCATCCTTTTTAAATTCCCCTCCTGAATTTCTCTTTTGAAGTCCAGTCTTGTAATGAATATTCAATGGTGTATAATTTATATTATTATATAGATGTTTAATTTTTAAAATTAATATTCAAAGATGAGCTCCCAAGTTTTCCCCCATGAATCTCCTCCATAGTTTTACCCCAGCACAGTGGGCTGTGGCCAGCATTCCATGGAGCTTCTCTTGGATCTTCTACACCATCTCAAGTTCAATAGTTTCTACATCTGAACCCTGAAAGTATCTCTCTGGGATTCTGTCCCATGACCAGCCTCAGAGAACAACTGCCCCATACTCAGTAAAACGCCAGAGTGTTTATGGAATTTCTCTCTTTGTGGCAGAATAATATTTCATTGTTACACATACCACATTTTCTTCCTCCATCAATAGATTCAATGTCTGTCCTGATGATAGACTCTTAGGATCTTGGCTATTGTGAATATTTCTACAATGAACAATGCTGATATCTCTTTGAGATAGTGATTTATTTCCCTTTGAATATATATCCAGTAGTGGGTTTGTTGGATCATATGGTAGTTCTGCTTTAAAATATTTGAGGAATCTCCATATTGTTTTCCAAGTGACTATACTAATTTACAAACCCACCCTCAGTGTACCAGGGATCCCTTTTCTTCACATCTTCACCAGTACTTGTTATCTCTTATCTTTTTTTATAATAGCCATTCTATCAGGTGTGAGGTGGTATCTCATTGTGGTTTGGGTTTGCACTGTGCTTCAGTCTACCAAGCACCTTTTTATGTCCTTGTTGGCCATTTAAAAAAATTCTACTCAAGTCTTTTGTTCATATTTTAATTGGATTATTATTATTATTATTATTGCTGTTGAGTTGTTTGGGTCCTTTATATATCTGGATAGTTATGATTTGAAAATTTTTTTCCCATTCTGTGTTTTTTTTTTTTTTTTTGCATTTTGTGGATGGCTTTTTTTGCTTTGAAGAAGATGCAATCCCAGTTACTTATTTTTTCATTTTATGACTTGTTCTATTGGTATTACATCCAAAGGTCATTGTCAAGACCAATGTCAAGTAAATTTGTTCTTATGTTTTCTTCTAGGACTTTTATGGCTTTGGGTCTTAGGTTGAAGCTTTTAATCTACTTTAAGGGAATTTTTGTGAGTTATTTCATTGTTTTGATGTGAATATCCAGGTTTCTCAGCATCATTTATTGAAGAGACAGTTCTTTCCTCATTGGTTATTCTTGGCACATTTATTAAATATTAGTTGACCAAAATACATGGGTTTATTTCTGGGCTCTCAATTCAGTTTCCTTGGTCTATTGAATTTGTTTCCAGAGCAGTACCATACTGTTTTGATTAATATAGCTTTGGAATACAGTTTGACTTCAGGTAGTGTGATGCCTCCATCTTTGTTCTACTTTCTCAAGATTTCCTTAGCTATTCAGGGATTTTTTTCATGGTGTCATATGAATTTTAGAATTGTTTTTTCCAATATTCTCCATATACACAGGTCTTTCTATTCTTCAAATAAACTAAGCCAGGAGAATGAATGTCTTTTTATTTTCATCATTCAGATGTCATTTCAAAAGCTACATCCTCCTCAGAAAGCCTCTATTTTAACAATTCCATCATCCAGACCTTTCCATTATCACATTATTTTGTTCTAAACACTTGTCACTTTCTGATATTATATTATTCATTTATTTTTGTGTGGTCATTATTTCCTTTATTGAATAAAAGTTCTGTGAGAATACAAACCATTTCAGCTATTTTCAGTGTTCTATTACTAGTATAAAGAAAAATGACTGACAAAGAGAAGTTAGTAAATCTTGGCTGAAGACCCATATAAATGAATAAATCAAGAAAACAGGTATATTTAAAATGCATATTTTGTCCATCTACCTGTTGTTCCATTTTGACATTTACCAAAGTTCTTACATTAGCAAGGACAAGAACTTAAAGAAAAGGAAGGCATTGCGAACACTCAGGCTGTTGGGTGAACAACAGAGACCATGAGGGGGGACAGTGAGTGGGAAGAGCCTTCATCCAGCTCCTTCTCTCCATGTAGAAATGCTCAATCCAGAACTCTTCTGTCCTCACAGGCAAAGTGGATTCACTCATGAACTAATTACCTCACGACTCTCTTTCTCTGCAGTAAGAAGCGGTTTGGGTCCTTCAGAAGGCCATTGTCTCAATCTGTCCGGCACCTGTAGAAGAGACATCTGCAAAATCATAGAGGATACCATTGGTGCCTGCCGAAAAAGGTATAAATGCTGCAGAGCATGGTGGGTCCTGATACCAGTCCCCACACCATCTATATATTCGGACTACCAAGAACCTCTGAAGCCTAGAGTGAAATGAAACGAGGGAAAGGAATTATCCGAAGGAATATTGCTGGCATCTAACATTAGAATATATATATACTGATGCATTCCAAATTTATGATCAACTTTTATTTTCCTGTGTCACTAAAAATAAATACATAATGATTTAAAATCTACCCACATGCTACTTCTTTGGATTCCTTTTCAGATACAAACAATGTCTTTTAAAGTGAGAAAGGACATTTATTTAACAATAAATGCATATTTTAAAATTTGTTACAGAAAGAACAAAAGGTTAACAAAAAAGTCACAAAGGTGAAACTAATTATACAAAACATCATTAAATAGACATGCAGAGAAAATGCAAAGGCAAAACACAGAGGAAATTCAGAAAATATAAGGAAAAGGAAGAGATATAGATAAAGAAAGGGAACAAAATAGAAAGGGGGAAGAAAAGAATAATTTAGGATAAACACAAAGATCGTAACTGCACAGTAGATAACCACAAAGAGATGAAAACAAGAAAGGAGAGACAATGAGAGGTTGAAGATAAACAGAAATGTACATTAAGTATCTAAACAATAAAACTTCAACTAACAAAGAGATTCTGATGTTACCCCTATGAAAGAACATTCTGATCATTTAGATTCCCAAGGTTTTACTCCCCTAGACACATAATTTTTTCGTAGAACTGGAATTTCACTGTGACTATATATTGACCTCTTTGAAGAGTATGCTGTCAGTACTCCTTTCACATAGAGATTGGGTTACTCCATAACTTCTGACTTCAAGTTCATCTTTCCCCCTCTTATCTGAAGTTCTCACTTTCCTTTCCTGATGTCACACCTCCCAAAAGTAGATCTTAATAGTTTTAATTTTCACTCATGTATTAAATTTTGATGACTAGAAAAATGTGGTGAGGACCACATTTTTCTTTCTATAATGCAATATTTATTTTTTTATTCTCAGAGTGTACACATTTTCTACATAATGTGATACAATATTGACAAGGGTTAGGGCAAACTTGACCTTAAAACAGTGGAGTTAGGCTGTAAGGTCAGGCACTAAGTGCATAAATGGTGGTCAGAGAGCTCCTTCACCCTCTCCACTCTTTGGGGATATCAGGGATTATTCATGTTATCAATACATTCTTGAGTAAGCTTTGGTGATTTGAGTATTTTAAAAAGTTTGTCATATTTTAAATAAGATATATTCACTGTCATAAAAATGTTTAGGAGTACTATTGAAGTTATGTTCTATCAGTTTATTTATTTATTTATAATATATATTTTATTTGCTTATTTTAAAAAATTTATTTTTATTGATTTTAGAGAGGAAGAGAGGAGAGATAGAAACACCATTATGAGATAGAATCATTGAATGGCTGCCTCCAGCACCCAAAACCTGATCATGTGCCCTAACCAGCATTTGAACCATGATTTCTTGATTCATAGGCTGACGTTCAACCACTGAGCCACATTGGCTGGGCATGTTCTATAAGTTTAAAATAAAGTGCTAAACTTTAATATACTTTATGTAAAACCTCCAGGGAAAACCCTGTAGTAATTACACAATAGAACATGATGTCCAAGCATACTGATACTAAAAGAGGTCAAATTATAAAAGACAGCAAGATAATAAGCAAGAAATAATGGACTTCAAATCATCAGAAATTTAACAAAATAGCAAAGTAAGTTCTTACTTATCAATAATCATCCTATATAATAAAAGCCTAATATGCAAATAGACTAGTGATGGAACAATGGGTTTCTATGATATGCACTGACCACCAGGGGGCAAATGTTCAATGCGGGAGCTGCCCTCAGCCAAAAGGTTCCAGGTCGGTGAAGGCAGGTGACAGCGGGCCCCCCTTCACTGATCACCCCACTGGTCCTCTAGTAGAGGAAGGTGACCAGCAGCAGCAGGGTGTGCGGCCAGTGAGCTGTTGGCATCAGGCTGGCCAAGGTGGGTGCCCTCCTATTGCTCTCACTGTTTGCCCCGCAGATTATCCCTGATTGCTGGCCAGCCCAGGGGACCTACCTGAATTTCATGCGCCAGGCATTTAGTGTTAACATAAATGGATTAAATTCTGCAATCAAATATACAGAATTGCTCTATGAATTTAAAAGACAAGATCCAACAATATTCACTCTACAAAAGACTCATTTCAACTTCAAAGATACACAGAGACTTTGTAATGAAGGAATGGAAAAAGATACTTCAAGCAAATGGTAACCAAAATAAAAAAGGTTAGCTATTCTTTTTTTTTTAAAATATATTTTATTGATTTTTTACAGAGAGGAAGAGAGAAGGATAGAGAGCTAGAAACATGGATGAGAGAGAAACATTGATCAACTGCCTCTTGCACATCCCCTACTGGGGATGTGCCCACAACCAAGGTACATGCCCTTGACCGGAATCTAACCCAGAAGCTTTCAGTCCGCAGGCCATTGCTCTATCCACTGAGCCAAACCACTTTCGGCAAGCTATTCTTTATATCAGAAAAAAAGGACTTTAAGCTACAAGTAGTACAAAGAGACAAAGGAAGTCATTATCTTATCTAATAAGGAGGGAATATGCTAATTGACCCTCATGCCTTCACAAAGAGGATAGTGCCCACAGCCAATAAGGAAGGAATATGCTAATTGACTGTCCCACCCTCAAATATGGTGGTGCCCACAGCCAATGAGGAGGGAATATGGTAATTGACTGCTCCACTCTCAAAGATGGTGGCACTCACAGCCAATAAGGAAGGAATATGCTAATTGACTGCCATACCTTAAAAGATGGCGGCGCCCACAGACACAAGATGGCAGTGCCCAGTCCACTCAGCCCTGCCAGGGTGGCAGGCAAACGGCAAGGCGGGCCCACTCCCAGGTGGACCTGGCTGCTCTGTGACTCTGCCTCAGAATCCCCCAGTCCCTTTAGCCCCCAAACCACTGAGCCACCCAGGGCTGGCCTGAGGTGCAGGGAAGCCTTGAATGGCAGCTGCCCAGCTGCCTAGGGCCAGCCCAAGGCACAGGCAAACCTCAGATGTAGGCTACACAGCTGCCCAGGGCTGCCTGAGGCTCAGATAACCAGGGCTGGTCAAGGCTTGTGCTGCTGGCAGTTGCAGCAGCAGAGGTGTGATGGGGCATTGCCTTCCCCTGATCACCGGGTCACCTCATGCCCCTGAAGGCTCCTGGACTGAGAGAGGGGACAGGTTGGGCTGAGGGATCCCCCTTTCAGTCCCTGAATTTTCATGCACTAGGCCTCTAGTAGAATAATAAAGGGGTCAATCCATCAATAAGATACTTTTAATACCTTGTTCCAATATGTTGGGGAGGGTTGGGAGAATAGGGATTCTCTTTAAGTTGGAGACATACAGTCTCTTTATTTTAAATTGTTTTTCTTTTCAATTACAGTTGACATACAGTCTTGACAACAGATGACCATTGAGGAAATACTGTGCTCTGTATTTCTCATATTTTAACTCATCCAATCTCACCATCCTTGCCATGTGGGACAGTTACACAAATGATTGATAAAGGACAAGAAAATGCTAGTTTTCTATGTGAACTAAGTATCTTTACCTTTTAGATGCTATTAAGAACATTGCACATATGTGACACTATCCTCTCTTTTAAGAAATAATTTAAACTTGCACTTCACTTAAAAAAAAAAAAGATCCTTTGGAAATCGCTTGTCCCTACTGTGGAAAAGAGTGTGTTGTGGAAGAGTCCCCTTTCAAGCCAGAGGACTTTTGGTAAAAAAAAACAAACACAAACAAACAAAAAACTACACTCACAAGCCTACCTCCTGGTCTCCTTTAAAAGACTGGCCAAAGGTACTGGCCTCTGAAGAACCGGAGTGTCCATTGAAAAAGTGAAGTGTTGGCCATCTGGCTTCCTGTAATTAGGTTAATTTGTCACCAAGTTTAAAGATTCCACATTTTGGAGATATTCCAACAGAAGCTGTTTTATTTTCTTACTTGTTAAGCTTCACTGACCAAGAGGAATGTCAGTTCTCCGGAAATTAATAAAAGGCCCTGTGTTCCGTCACCCTGATCATTCACCTCTCTACTGGGCATTCAACCATGAGACTCTCTCCCCTGCTTCCTGTGCTCCTCTTCTTTGTGACTATAATACTGAAAGGTAAGATGGTGGATAATTACAGAGCATGGTTTCTCAGGAGGCCTACTGGTATGCTCAGTTTTCCCATAGCCATCTTCACTCAGACCCTAATGCATAACCTTTAAAAATTCAGAATTGCAGCAAGCTCGTCTCCCTTAACAGATGGGGATAGCATGGCAAAGCAGGGCAAAGATTTCCATCAACAGAAAACAAGACCCAAGAGCTACATGATTATAAAATGTAGCCCAAGTAGAGAGAGAGGTAAAGAAGCTTGGACATGTGACTTAAGAATTAGCATACAAATCAAATAGCTATTACCAGGGCCACAATCGCTCAAAAGGCGAGTGAAAAATAGCAGCTATTGGTTTAGTGAATGGAAGATGTAGTCAATTGGCGAGGAGTTTTGTGAAGGGTAGAAGTTAGATGCATAATGCAGAGCTCAATAAGAGAGGATTGTGTCAAATTATAAAAAACAAATAAATAGGGAGTAGCAGAATTTGGAAAAAGCACTAACAGAGGGATAAAGCTTCACTGGTCAAATTTTAAGCAAAATACAAAATATGAAAAAAGGGCTTGAGAATCTGAGTTACATCTTTAGGACCCATGGTTCAGAAGTTTGACTATTGACATGTAGAATAAAAAAGAAAAGGGAATATGATCACTTTCAACCAGATTTTTGTAAGAACTGACAAAATCCTTTTCTCCACTTTTAGTGACAGATGATCACATCCCTCAAAATAATGTCTGTGGCCACTGAGTATAGACATAGTCTAGATAACTTTCTCTCTTCCTTGGTTCAACTCTAAGATAGACTTAAATGAAACCAAAGATGCTCATTTGTTTGATCATTGCCTAATCCATGGATATATTGGGATCTATAAGACATATAATTTTCTCCTCCTGGAACTCATATTGTTTCTCCTTTGGTTTTCAATTCTGTCATAAGAAGACACACTTGTAATGACACCTAATAAAAAATTATGTGATATTAATGACTAAAAACTAGAAAGCAATCTAATGATTAATTTTTTTAATTTTACAGATAAAAGAGTTCTTGTACACACAGAGACAGAAAATATGACTTTATGCAAGTCACATAAGTGGCAGCAAATATGAGGCTAGAACCAAGTATCTTTAACGTGGGTCAGTGTTGTTTCCATTAATCTATAGGCATGGGAATGCCTATGAAATGGTAATCCCAATTTCTGTCAGGCCCTTTTCCTCAGTCCCCTAATTGGATATGGAGGAACCAAAGAGATTTTCAAGTTTTCTCTTTTAAAAGACACAAACACATCTTATTTCACATTCCTCCAAATTCCTTTCTTTGAGTGTTTAAGGTGGGCCTGTTGAGTCGGCTTCATGTTCTGTTATTATTATTGGACTGTTTTATGCTAGTCTTTAGATTTTCCTGATCTATGTTCCTTAAAATCAGATAAATGTCTATCAATTTTTAGATAGCTGAAAGCACTTTCCCAAGATACATGTGTCAGCATGTCTGAGAGTGTATATTTTTGTCTCTACTTGCCCTACACTACCTAAGCTAAATTCAGCTCAGCTTAAATTATTGTCTCTATCCAAAGTCAAAGCCCATGTTATGAATCTGGTCTATTTTTTTTGAAGGTTAAAGAGGGATAGATTGGAAGAAGTAAAGGGCTAGCCAAAATCTACCCTTATGGTAGAAAAAGAGATATGGCAATGGTTCAGTCCCAGGGTGGGAAGAAAACTAAGATTAAAAGGTGGTTCTAGAGCAAAGGACAGAAATAACTGATGGGAAAATAGGATTCTAGGAAATATAGGTCTAAGATTGAGAAAAGTTGACAGTCATACCAGACTGTATACCCACAAATAGAATAATCTACCCAAGAGCAGGGACCAGACTGTCAAAACTAGGCTGAAGCCAAGAGGTTTTAAGAAGGAGTAAGAGAAAAAATGTGGAGGGGGTCAGAGTAACTGTATTCAACAGAAAGAAATATTTATTGAGACCCTGTTACTTAACAAAGAATATGTTAGACCCTGGGGCCCAATGGGAAACCAAATGAAGTGACTTTTATGATACAGAAGACAGATGTTAGTCAAACGATTGCACAGATCAGGAGGTAATTGTTGATTTGAACGAGTCAATGAAAAGGAACGGAGGATTGCACATGGCCATTGTCTGTGTTCAAGGTTAGAGAAGACTTCCTTGAGGCATGCCTTTGGAGTGAAAAACTGAATCTAAGTGTCCGTTCATGAACCCTTTGAAAGAAGGAGGCCAATGTCACGTCCCTGATAAGGAAGGAATTCGCGAGCTCTGGGGCTGTAAGATGACCTCATATTCCCATAAGGAAATGTGCCAAGGCTCTTATGAAATGATGCCCCCCCAAAAAGGCGTATGGCACCAATGCTGATTGGGAGAAGGTGGGCATGTAAAGGACAAGGAGTGCAAGGCGGCCAGGCTTTATTCTCCGTGTGGGTAACACACACAGAGCGGGACTATCTGCAGATTCCAAGCAGCCCACAAGCCTTACAGGTGTGTGTCTGTGACTTTCTTGCCCCTTGTTTCACGACTTCTGCTATCTTTTCGGTCTCTCTTCCTGGCTCCACCACAGGAGTGATTTCAGATCCATAGTAGCCTCCTTCTTTCCTAATCTTGAGATAATCATCTTTTGAGGTCAACATGTGGAACTGGGCCTGAGAAACCACCAGCAGCCAGGTGAAGAGAGAGAAAGGGTCTAAGAACAATCATGCGGACTTAGGAAGTCAAAATTCTTACCTTTGCAATCTGGCAATTCATGTGATCCAAAGGTAAACAAGCCTGCTCCAGCTCTGCATGGGTTCTCTGGGTCAGCATCACATCTGGATCGAAAGCGTGTACTGTCCCAACCCTCTGCTGCCCCTGTGTCCCCACCTCTCACTGGATGAGACCCCTTCTCTGTTCTCCCAAAGGAAGTTTCTACCCTAGGCACCCAGATCCAAACACCATGAAAGTATGGTCCCAACGCATAGGCAGGGTCAACAAAGGTGGTAGGTACAGCGAGTGCCTCACTGAAGGTATGAAGGGTGGGGGATTCACAAATGGAAACCACCGAGGCCAGTGACAATGGACACGAGGCTGGTGGACAGAGTGCACGACACTGGGAACCAGGGGGACATGATGATGCTAAGTGAGCTAAGCCAGTCACAAAAGATGCACACTGCAGGATTGCACTACCATGAGGGCTCTAAAACAGTCAAACTCATAGAACCAGGGAGCCGCAGGGTGGTTGCCCAGGCCTAGAGGGGTGGCAGCTGCTGCTCAGTGGGTGTAGAGTTCCATTCACACAGGATGAGGAAGTTCCAGAGACCCGCTGGCCCACACTGAGCCTTTACTGAATGCCACTGAACTGTGCACTCAGTCATGTAGGAGGATAGACCTTATGTCCAGTGTCCTCACCAAAGGAAAAAGAAGAGACGGCGGAGAACAGGGGGTTATCTGGAGCAGAGTGAGCCTCCCCACCAAGGTGACCAAGGCCTTTGAAGCCAGGAGGTCCCCTTTCTTCCACGACAGTCAAGATCAGCACAGTTTGTCTTTCCTAAGCCAGTGACACCAGGGGGCTAGCAAAGGGTTAGTCTCTCTCAGGACAACCTGGATGGAATGAGATCCAGGGACTGGGACTAAAGGGAATGACGGTGTTGGAGCACACAGCTCTGTCTCTCTGTAGCCAAATGAATGAAGAAGACACAGGGATGTATTTAAGGAAAACTGCTTTTTAACTTTGAGAGAAATCCTCTCTGTGTGTCTAAATTGAAGGGGTGTGGAGCAATTCAGAACATGTGTTTCTTGTGTAGTCCCGAAATGGGGAACTAGTAAGGTGGAAACTGAAGGACTCTTTCTTTTCTTTTCTTTTCTTTACTTAAAAAAAAAATATTTTATTGATTTTTCATAGAGAGGAAGAGAGAGGGATAGAGAGTTAGAAACATCGATAAGAGAGAATCATCGATCAACTGCCTCTTGCACACTCCCTTCTGGTGTTGTACCCGCAACCAAGGTACATGCCCTTGACCAGAATTTAACCTGGAACCTTCGAGTCCGCTGGCCAGTGGTCTATCCACTGAGCCAAACTGGTTTTGGCAGGACTCTTTCTTGACTGTCTGCAGAAGGAGGTGAGAATGTAGATCCAGGAAAAATTCAATAGGTGGAAAGTTTAACAACCCTGGGCTTTACCCACTACACACCACGGACACCTCCCCTGTCACAGTGACAACACGCTGCCCCATACGTGTCAGAGCATGCTTCCCAGCAGAGGATCACTCTTTCCAAGCCCCTAGAAGTCCGTGGACTGCCCTCTCCACAGGGGTTTGGTCCCACAGTCTCTGGCCCTCCCCCAGAGGCACTCTTTGGGCCTAAAAGTCTGGTTTTTCATTTCATAGCGTTTTCTGTAAGCGTCCTGCTCTATGGGCATGACCAGAATGGGATGGTGACCTAATGGCTTTGTTAAATCTCTCCCTGTGCAGCAAGTGCCGGCATTGTTCCGGGTAAAAAACAGTGTGTCCTTCTGAGAGGCATTTGCAAGAAGGGGGGCTGCACCTCCACGGACGACACCATCGGGGTGTGTAACGATGAGCAAAGGTGCTGTCGGAGGTGGTGGATACTGTTTCCCTATCCAACGCCGATTCCCGGGTTCAAGTCTCCTTAGGAGGAAGCAACCTGTCGGACCCTCTGACTCCAGGACACACGGATGCATTTGGCAGGTTCCTGTCGAATCCGACTTGCTTTCCCTCCCTTGATGGGAAATAAAGGTCCCGCTTCCACGTGTGCTGATCCCTGAGGGATTTCTTCTGGACGTCGTGCCTGCAAAGCCTCTCACGCACAACAAGGCTCAATGAAATAAGAGAGGAATCTCATACCCTGCACATTTTTGTATAAAATATGACATTTAAAAAAATATATATAAAGATAACATTTTAAATGTGTAAAATAATTCAGGTGTGAGGAAGCAGGAGGCCCTGTTGGATGACCTGAAGTGGAATAGCAGCCTCATCTGGTTCTAAACATATGTCATTTCATTGCTGCTCGGGGGATGTGGGGGGAAGGTCTGGCACAGGCCCACCCCATGGCACTGTCCTGCCCTGAGACTGGGCCCTCCCCCTCCCCCTGGCCTTGGAGTAGCAGAACAGAACCACCCTCTGCAGCCAGGCTCCCTGGGGACACCAGAGAGCTGCAAGCTGGCTCTTCCTCCCAAGTTCACCCTCACATAACTCCACTTACTGGTTGCAGTAATTCCCAACAGAATAACAACTCTGGATCGTTTCCCCTTCATGGCTAAGAAAAGTTAACGGCAAGAAAGAGGATGGGAATGTTACATGACACGGGCCCCACAGGCATGGACAGACCCTTTTGAATGAGGTCCCACAACCAAAATTCCAGGGTTGTTGTTTTCTGAGCCATAAAGCCCCTAGTGACTCAGAGGAAGATGGGCACTCCCACCTTCTAATAGTTTGTAGGATCCGTGTTCCTATTAGTATTAATTAAAAATATTTTTATTGATTTCAGAGATGAAGGGAGAGAGAGAGAGAAACATTACTGATGAGAGAATCATAGATTGGCTGCCTCCTACACACCCCCACACTGGGGATCAAGTCTGCAACCCCGGCCTGTGCCCTGACTGGGAATCGAACTGTGACCTCCTGGTTCCTGGCTCAATGCTCAACCACTGAGCAACACTGGCTGGGCTACATTCCCATTATTAATGTGGACAGCTGTTGTCCACAGACCACCCATTTCTTGAGTACAAGAGACACCTTGACCCACACCTTATGTCCATAATACCACAGTCTTCTAACACAGTAGGTGACAATCACAGGTTCTTGCGACAGTCATCTCTAAGTTACAGCTGCCATTCTTTGGCTCACTATTCATAGGACTTGGAACTAGTTACTTAGCCTTTATCTGCCTGAGCATTCTCCTTCAAGAAATGAACAAAATCAATCAACCCTAGAAGGGAGCCTCACCCCACTTTCTCTGAGCATTTCTGTGGCTGTCTATTTCTAATGAGGGTTGCCAGAGAAAAGGCAGGATATCCCATTAAATACGAAGTTCAGATAAACAGTGAAGATTTTTAGAATAAAAATGGATAATATTTGGCACATATTTATACTAGAAGTTATTCATTATATCTGAAATCCAAATAGACGGAGTATCCTATATTTTTGTTGGCTAAAGCTGCAACCCTATTTTGAATCCCCATTGGGAGGAAATTACTGGCACCCCATCTGCTTAGCAGAATGCTTCCTGGCACAGGGGCAACACCCCCGTCTTCATCAATCATGCCCCCGATATCTGGACTTGAATTCGTCATGCTCTGCCCGTCTTTCGCTAGGATGACAGGGCTGCGTGGTTCCGTCGCCAGTTGGGGATAACTGTCATAAATGGCTGTTGGCAGAACGAACCTGCTAAGCACTGTCCTCCGTGGATTTCGCCCACTTTCATTCTCCTCTGCCAAACACCACAGTCCCGTGCAAGCACAGCTTAGAGAGCAGGCCCGGGCCCTGAACTGGGCACGCACGTGCTCCCTCTGCTCGTTCTAATAATCCCAGTGCCACTGTGGATCCTGCTGTGCCGGGCTGCTGAGCAGACTGTGCAGGAATGCTGTTCAATGCGAAGTAGCATGCCTTCTCCACAGCCAGCGATGTTATCCGGCTGTTAACTCATATCTGTCAACCCAGCCCCATGCACCCTGCCCATGGAACAGTCTTATACAACCGTGCATTCAGTGTCTCCTCATGGACATCCAAGCACAATTCAAACTTTCTAGGACCCAAGCTAAGCTGGTCGCATTCTCCAAAACTGCTTTTCTTTCACGCTGCTGAACAATGCCATGACCCCTCAGGTAGCGGGACAGAAGCCTGCCTCCCTCCAGCTCCCATCCCTTGCCTCCCCTATGCCGATTGGTCAGCTCCAGGCCCGGCCCATTCTCTCCCAGGATTCTTTAGTGAGCACTTCCGTTGGCATTGTCTTTCCTCCTCTCTCATCTGGACCAGGGAAACAGCTGGCAAAGCCCTGCCGACCTGCAGATTTGACCAGGGTCCTCCTCAGAACGGCTGGGCCTCCTCTGGGTGGGAATTGGGGGGAAAGGAGGGTCTCCTAACTTATCCTCCATCACCTGCTCCCTGGGCCTCTGGCCTGGGGCTGTCCCACTGTCTGGCTGCTGAGCCCTTTGCGGAAGGCATATCTAGTGATGGTTTCCTTCAGCGACAAAAGGACATGTATAGAAACATTCTGACTACATTACTTCCTATGGAAATATAAAAAAGGTGACACGCTCAAAGCTCAGTTAGGTACAGTGTTGTCCCAATATACCAAGGTTGTGGGCTGGATCCTGAAGGTTAGGACACAGGCAAGAATCAACCTATAAATACATAAATAAATAGAACAACAAATCAATGCTTCTCTCTCTCTCTCTCTCTCTCTCTCAAATCAACAAAATAAAATAAAAATAAAGGATAAAAAGTAGACACTCTTATACACTGTTGGTAGGAATATAAATCGCTTCAATTGTGCCAGAAGATAATTATACAAAACAACTAAAGGAATACTATTAATAATTTATATTATAAACACTACAATACTTAGCCATTTTTTTTTTTTTTTACAAAGTATTGTAAACGTTTAATTTCTTATCATCTGTTAGGCACTGTGTAATGTGCGTGACACTCATTATCTCATTTAACCCATAAAACTCTATGAATTTAACACTGTTCTTTTGAGAAATTAGGAAAATGTGCCTTAAAGTACTTAAATGCTTGTCTCAACTTCACATAAGCAGAAGGCTAGAAGAGGTTTGGAAATGACTCCCCAGCCTCCAGGAGTGTGAGAAATGAACATGTGCTATTTTATGGCTCTCCAATTCTCACATCATAACACACAATTGATAGATATCTTTGTGCATATGTCTTTATGTCTTTTTTTTTAATCAGTTTCCAAGAATAATTAATTTATAATGAATTTCCAAGGTGCCGGTGATCGATCCCGTGTCAGCTGAGAGCTCTGCCGGGTGCGCCTGTGGCCACCTTTTTGTCATAGCGCCCTCACATGGCGGGGAGGGAGCCACGAATGTCCTGTCTCTTCTCCGAGGGGCACCGGTGCCATCCCTGAGGGCACCTCCCTCAGGGCCCAGTCCCCCCAGAGGCCCCCTCCTCCTGAAGGCATTAGGAATTAGCGTTCAGTGTGAGAATGGATGGGGACAGCAGTTAGTCCATCACAACACCAAGGGACAATACTGTGAAATGCCCACCCCAAGGCTGTGAGAGGAAGAGGGAAAATGGCAGAGAGGTTGTGCCACAAACAATGACTTGGTGCATCGCAGTGGACGAGGGAAGGAGCTGGGAAAAGGGTCGGACAGAATGAGCCGGTCAGCGAATCCCGGAGGCTGGGCATATGACTAGGAGGCCGCTGATGGGCTCTGGGAGGGATGAGCTCAGCTAGCCTCGAAGGCAGGGCTCAAGAAGTGAGGACACATTTGAGCAGCGGGCCATGGCCCTTCGTGGTCAGTGAGGGCAAGGAGAGGGCGGGCTGGGTCCTGACTCAGCGCCTCCAGATGTATCTTCGGGGCCGCTCAGAGCGCGGACAGTCCTGGGTTAGTGTGCGGCCACGTCAGCTCCCTTCCTCCCGCCCCTCAGATCCAGCTGCAACCTCCGCCACACCAGTGAGTGTTCTGGAAGCTGGAATCCCTTTTCCTTCGGTGCCTGAGCTCTGCTAAGTCATCTGAACTATCTTGTACCCCACTTAGGGGAGCAAACTCTAGGCACCAAAAAGTAGAAGCTAACTTAGAAGTTGTATTTCTAAACAGAAGTGTAATCTGAGTGACACATTCTGCAAAGAAGCCTGAATTTATTGTAGGCGAATGATTATCGGTGATGAAACACATGAGCATTCGAGTCTTTGAGGAGATCTGTGATGTTCATGTCTGACAGTTTGATAAGGAAAGAAGCTATTGACTGAAGAGCACACTTGCTTATCTGATGGCTTTGAGGGGCACGTCTCCTATTACATAAGCATATATTTTTATCTTAACGCCAATTAGGATTTATTAGCCCTGACAGAAATGGTGCATCTAAAGGGGAAATGCTGTCACTCTCAGAGATGTCACCACCAGGGGAAATTAGTGTCTGCAGCTGTGAGCCGGTCTTACATTCAGAGAGTGAGATAGCCCAGACGGAGTAAGACGCTGGCTTCTGTGGATCAAAACCATCAGATTTTCCAAGACCTATTTACTGGTGTCCCATTGCACCAAGCCACACCTGCCACAGCCACACCTGCCACAGCCACAGCCACAGCCACAGCCACAGCCACAGCCACAGCCACAGCCACAGCCACAGCCACAGCCACAGCCACAGCCACAGCCACAGCCACAGCCACTGCCACAGCCACAGCCACAGCCACAGCCACAGCCACAGCCACAGCCACAGCCACTGCCACAGCCATAGCCACTGCCACAGCCACAGCCACAGCCACAGCCACAGCCACTGCCACAGCCACAGCCACAGCCACAGCCACAGCCACAGCCACACCTGCCACAGCCACAGCCACAGCCACAGCCACAGCCACAGCCACAGCCACAGCCACAGCCACAGCCACAGCCACAGCCACAGCCACAGCCACAGCCACTGCCACACCTGCCAAAGCCACAGCCACAGCCACAGCCACAGCCACAGCCACAGCCACAGCCACTGCCACACCTGCCAAAGCCACAGCCACAGCCACAGCCACAGCCACAGCCACTGCCACAGCCACAGCCACAGCCACAGCCACAGCCACAGCCACAGCCACAGCCACAGCCACTGCCATAGCCACAGCCACAGCCACAGCCACAGCCACAGCCACTGCCACAGCCACAGCCACAGCCACTGCCACACCTGCCAAAGCCACAGCCACAGCCACAGCCACAGCCACTGCCACAGCCACAGCCACAGCCACAGCCACAGCCACAGCCACAGCCACAGCCACTGCCACAGCCACAGCCACAGCCACTGCCACAGCCACAGCCACAGCCACAGCCACAGCCACAGCCACAGCCACTGCCACAGCCACAGCCACAGCCACAGCCACAGCCACAGCCACAGCCACAGCCACAGCCACAGCCACAGCCACAGCCACAGCCACAGCCACAGCCACAGCCACAGCCACAGCTACAGCCACAGCCACAGAGCAACCACGCTCAGCACTGTCATCTGAGTTTTGGTTACAGGCTAAAATCAGAGAAGCTCTGATCATAAAAAATAAAATTCTCCCAACCAGTGTGGCTCAGTGGTTGAGTATTGATCTATGAACCAGGAGGTCACAGTTCGATTCCTGGTCAGGGCACAGGCCCAGGTTGCAGGCTGGATACCCGGGGGTTGGGGTGTGTGTGCAAGAGGCAGCCGATCAATGATTCTCTCTCATCATTGATGTTTTTTTTTTCCTCTCTCTCTCCCTCTATCCCTTCCTCTCTGAAATCAATAGAAACATATTTTAGAAAAAATGAAATTAACGGTGTAAGGATTTCATCTACATTTATAATTTGACAGTTAAAGTGGTTACTTTCTGATGTAGTTACTTTCTACTATTTTAAATGATAAGAGAGGACAGAAACTGTGCGATTTTATTATTTAATTTTTGAAACCAGACTAATTGAGTTTTAGAAAAGATGCATTTCTTGCTGACCACTGTATTGTTTTGTGAGCTATTAATCCCCAAGTGGCACTGTTCTCAGGCTCTCAGGATTGTGGGAACACTGGGCACTCATGTGCTGAGGGGCCTGAGGCTGAGCCCTCTGTGCTGACCCAGGGGAAGGAACTGGGTTAGCTGGTTGGGGCTGTGCTGACCTCTCCCCCTGGGCCATCTGTCCTGAGAACAGCCTCCCAGGTAAAAACCACTGTCAGATTATCCTGGGTCATCGGTTCGGTAGCTGTATCCTGAGGTCACCCACAGAACAGTGCATTTTTGTAGGAGGCAGCCCAGCCCACGCCCCTGCATCCCAAGTCAGGCTTCCCCGTTAGTGCTGGTTCCACACGCGTTAACCATCAACCCCTCCCTCTCCCACTGTCCCCGAGAGCCCCACTCCCTCCTGCTTCCTTTCCCTAGTCACAGCCTTGGAGGACTGTACGAGCAGCAAGCATTGGACTGAAATTATAAGGTGAAAGAAGGGTGTGAGGAAGGGAAATAAGAAGTTGAGAAAGAAAAGAAACCAAGTTAAAACGCTACTGACTAGCTACATACTAGTACATCATATATGGCCTTAAAAATGCACACTGTAACGTGGACAAGGCCACATACACAGACAGGGGAAATTGAGGCAAGCACTTCAAAAAAGGTCAGAAGAACGTAATCCACAGGCTTTTCTCAGATGACCAGAGGTCTAAAACAGGAAGTGGCAAGACTATTTAGAGAGATATTCTCCTAGATGATAAAACATGTAATTAAGAAAAAGACGGGGGGGTGGGTGGAGGGGGCTTTCTTTAGCTTCATGTAGAACGTGGAGTAAAACCGACCACAAATGTTCATTGTACCCAGTGTTTCATGGCCTAGATAGCAGCAGAAGTGTAACGTAAAGCACTGTGTGGAAAGCCTGTGACTCTTCCAAGGCCCCATAAGGGCCTCACAGTGAGAGATGCCCTGTGCGCAGGCGAGCCCTGGTGCCTGGAGGCCTGCGGCAGGGGAAGGGAGAGGAGCATCCTTGAGGGCGCCATGGTTATGCGTCATGAGCGCCACTAGATGGCAGCGCGCGACAATTCTCTGAAAAGGGCTCTGGCTGCCTTTTCATTTCTCTGCGACAGGTTTTTCTGTTCAGCCATCTTCCCCGTCCCTGGAAAGAGGGAGTGAGACATCGCATGCCATTCACAGTCATCAGATCTCACGCAAGAAGACTAGCAGGTCACTTGATGTCACGACTTTTCCAGTCACACATGTTACGACATGTTAAGCAGAGATAGCCTAAAAGTGTCAGTGGTATCTATACATGTATGGATGCACGTGATGTGTGTTGCCGGTGTTCTGAGAAGGAACCACTTAGCACGTTCTCACCTTAAACGCTCAACAAGGCTTTCTTCCTCGCCTTGTTGTTCCCTCTGCTGTCATGTGGGGAAAAGCACAGACATGTGATGATATGGGTTCTGGTTTACTCTATTGTAAATGTAGCCCCTTTCCACGTTCTGTGTGGATATTTGTGTGTGTGTGTGTGTGTGTGTGTGTGTGTGTATCTTCACACTTGGGCCAAACTAAATAGTGTTTCCTTGAGAGACAGCAGAGTCTCTTGCCCACCATGTGTGCAGAATAAACACCAGTAGATTTGGGAGGGAATTAACAGGTGGAATAATCAATTCATCCAAAGGAGATAATTTTCAGAGCAAGCTGTGACTCTTCAGCCAGTCTGAGAGTTTTGAGGAAGGCACGCTGGAGAAGACGTAGCATTACATTTTCTTGAGACAGATATTAGGAATCTTCACCAACCACTAAGGAGCTACCCTGTGCCTTTCCCCTGGTATCACTTTTTCCCAACACCTACCTGTGGAGAGAGGAGAGCCAGAGAGATGTGTGTGTGTGTGTGTGTGTGTGTGTGTGTCTATCTTCATCCCAACGATGAAAGACACAACCCACAGAGACCTAGCACAGCCCCCAGCCTGCACTGGACAGTGGAATAACATACACAGTCTGTGTCTGTGTAGGCAGCAGCTTAGGGAGAAGGAGGCTACACATACAACTGGGAAATTCCGCTACTCACAAAGGTCCTAAAGATCAGCGATGCAACAGTTTCCTGTTGCGAACTGGCTACCCCTCGGGGGTACTTGACCTTTGGTCCATGGAGTGGGATCATTCTTTCCATCCCAATTCTAACACAGTCTCCCCTTTTCTCTGAGAAACGGTAGCTACAGACCCAGACTACAAAATCTATTCACTTAGCAAATATTGATGCAGCCCAGCTGTCTTTGGGGCACTGTGCTAGGGCCTTCGGGGGAGATACAGAGATGTGTTCAAAACAGGATGTGTTCTGAGCCTAAAATAAATCATCTAACTGAATTACAACCTGTAATTGTCTTAATAATGTTCCCTAATTTGTCAGTACTTGAAACTCACATAGCACAATTAGGCAGGAGACATGAAATCATCTTGCAGACATTTCTCATTAGTATATTTCACAGGCAGAGAAATCAAACCTCCCCAGCTGACTATATAGACACAGCAATTGGAATATTTAGAAGAAATGGCTCATGCTAGGCTATGGAGTGACCTGAGATTACATAACAATTTTCTCTAGGGTGCTGCTGGTTGTCTGCTCTAACTATAAAATCTTAATTAAAAAACAATTTGTGGAGCAGTTCAGAGAATAGGAAATGTGAATTCCTGCCCTGGCTGGGTAGGTCAGTTGGCTAGAGAACCTTCCAGATACACCAGGGTTTCAGGTTTGATCCCTGGTCCAGTGAATAAACAAAAACCAACCAATCACTGCATGAAGAGGTGGAACCACAGAGCAATGTTTCTCTCTCTCCAGCTAGAGGTGAGCAGTGGCTGTGGGCACATTTGTGCAGCTCTCACCCAAATTGCTCCTATCCCCGAGGAGAACTCTTGGCTCCTCTCTCACAGCACTCCTGACACGTCTGGGTTTATTCCACCCCCAGGGAGACACTGGCCTTGAAGTCAGCAGCATTTAGTGCTGACTTGCTTCATGGACTTAAAAAAAATATTTTATTGATTTTTTACAGAGCGGAAGAGAGAGGGATAGAGAGCTAGAAACATCGATGAGAGAGAATCATCGACTAGCTGCCTCTTGCACACCCCCTACTGGAGATGTGCCCACAACCAAGGTACATGCCCTTGACCGGAATCGAACGTGGGACCTTTCACTCCGCAGGCCAATGCTCTATCTACTGAGCCAAACTGATCTCGGCCTGCTCCATGGACTTTAAAGGGTATGATAGTTTAATTCAGATTCCACTGTGTTCATTATAGTTCAGCTATCAAATTGCTCTATGAAATATACAGAGGTGGGCAAAAGTAGGTCCACAGTTGTGAGTATGTGAAAGAGTTTATTCTTGTGTGAGGATTTATTAACTAGAGGCCCGGTGCATGAAATCGTGCATGGGTACGATCCATAGGCCTGGCTGGCTATTGAAGCAGGAGCATCTGATGTGAAAGGCCCGGCCCCAGCTGACCTCTGGGTTCTGGGCAGCACCTGGGCCCCTGGGTCCCCGCTCGCCCCCTTCTCCTGAGCCATCGGGCCCCTGCCTGCCTCCCTCAGTGCCTGGGAGCTGGGCAGTGACCTGCCCTGTTGCTGCCACTAGTTGAGGTCTGCAGGGTGATCGGCCTCACTCACACCTACCTTGGCCTAGTACTGCCCGCTCACCCACTCCACCATCCCACCATGGTCTCACTCTCATCAGGGCCCACTGCTGCATTGCCAACACCTGCCATGTTCTGTGCTGCCCCCTGGTGGACAGAGCACGTCATAGCGAGCAGTTAAACTGGTAGAACTCCCTGTCTAATTCCCAGTGGAGGGGACAATTTGCATATTAGGCATTTATTATATAGGATTATTGTTTTATTATATAGAATTTTGCTCATCCCGTACTTTAAAGTAATATTTTTCTATTTTGCCTAAAAGGCAAAACAACAACAAATAACCAAGAAAACAAAACAAAATGAGAAAGTCAAGTGTACTTGATCTTTGAGTGAAAAAATCAAGAGCTGCTATTTCTAAATTTTCGCCTGAAGATGTAATCTGATTACACCCACCCCCGAACAGGCCAACACACGTTTCTTTCTCAAAGCAAGTGAGTTCCTAGTCTTAACATTAGCTTCACGGTTCCCCAAAGGATCGTGTGTTTATTATATCTCAGTAAAGTCTGGCAGGGAATTCCCCAAAGGAAATTGTGCTTTCTAGAGATAAAGGTGTATATTACAAAGATAAATGGCCTTTTGAGTTTTCAAACATTGTAATTACCTAATAATGATCAGTTTTTTAAAAAAATCATAAAATGTGAAATTTTGTTCATGTTGACATTGTTTAACATATAATTCTTTATCTTGATGCTATGCTAAGAATTTCATAAACACTAGAAAGAACAAAAATCACCATTTGATAAGATGTAGATAGGGGATACTTTTCTTATTGTCTTAAAATTAACTCTTTTGTTAATTTTGTCCAAATCTACTTACAATTATTGTAGATATTTGTAACCTAAATCTGTGAAGTTTCTAAGTTGCTACTTATAATACATAGATAACTGAGGACTGATACAAAACCTTAAGCCTTATGAAAATAAGATTCTTATTGAAATTGTTATTACTTTCAAATTGATATAATTTCTAGTTTGGCCAGAAGAAATTACACCTGAAACAAACAAACAAACAAAAAAGTCTAGAAAAAAATATATATTCTTTTAATTTCATTGCTCTTACCTTGATATTTTGGAGTGAACCAAGAATTCATTTTTCCTGCTGAAACGCATTAGTCTTTTTTGTTTCTCTGTTAGTTTATGAAGCACTAAAGGAAGCACAAAAGTACAAAAAGTAGGTGAGAAAGTAGCACAACGGGAACTGTGACCATTTGCTAAATGAAATGGCCCCTAAGTCTGTCATGCTTCACGCTCTCCCCACCTCCCTGCATTCACCCCCATGTATGTCCATGCAGAGAATTTCCACTGAAGTTCGAAGTGTTGGGTCAGCTCAACTGAGGTAATAAGAATCCAAAGGAAAGAGAACCTATTGCTTTGGAAAACAATGTGCACACACAGGAAAGAGAAATGAGCAGAACAAGCAAAAGAAACACTGCAGAAACGAATAATAAGTACACAAAGTACACAAGTGTATTTATTACAGTTTGCAAGCACTTTGTTCTACATTTCAAAAACGCCACCATCAAGCTGTTGGCACATGTATGTACAAAACAGATTAATTGTAATGCCTGCTACAAAGCACTCTCTGTGAAAATACAAACTCTAATACCAGGAGAAAAAAAAAAGGCAAGAGAGTCAACATCATTACATAAGTTTAAAAGACAGTTTTAAAAGTCATCACAAACTGTTAAGACACAGAACTGAAACACTACCATATAGAATTTAAAGAAGCCCATTAATACTTCTGCTGAATATCTGTAATACTGTATATTCCAGGAAAAAATGTTGAACCAGGAAGATAATAAAAAACAGAGAAGCAAACCCCAGATTAATTAAATAATCCTACAGATGCATTATCATGCCACGGAGAACCCTAGTGATATCCCTACGTACTACAAGAACTTGTAAAATCATGGGTGATGCATGGCTGGTCATTGTACAAAGATTGTTTCACTCAATAAATGTTATCAGAAATGCACTTACGTTGATAGGAGATTTCACAATGGTCAAATCAGTGCACAATATACTACCTAGGTTTTACACACTGACAAAAATGTCTTGTCAGGCGACATCATTTGAAAAGACACTTTACAGCATTCTTGTAGCGTTAGAAATCATCACGAGTCCAGGTTAAAACAAACAACCCAATTTGGTTCATTAATACTGATTGCTTTCTTTTTATTCCTTTGCTATAGGTACTTCTTATAAATGAGTGTGAATGAACAGTTGGTTAAAATGACTCACCGGAAAGGAAAACACAAATGTGCCACCACACTTTGGAAGGATACAGTGGCCTCCTACCGTACTCTAAAAACACTACAGGTAAGCCAACGTAGATTGGGGAGGCTGCAAGCAAAGCTGTTCTAGTAATGGAAGCCTTTTCAAATATATCATACACGGCTGAGGGTAGTTTACAGAGGTGCAACCCACGGAACCTTTAAGGTAGGCAACACAACTTCCGGGGGGTGAGTGTGCTTATTTTTCATATGCCACCTTCATGAAGGCAAGTAATGTTCCACATTAGCATATTCAAGTTCCAATCCAGCCACTGCTTACGTCACAAAGAGACCCTTCTCCAAGCAGGTCCACAGCTGTTATTCCCAGGAAAACCGTCTCTAAACCGTACTAAACTTTAAAAGGTACGCCTGGTGTCACAGTCTCAAAAAGGCAACTAGCCATGCATTAGCATCACTGTTTCTACATGCTCACAACATAAACTTGAAGAATCCAAGGGAAATACCTCTTCCGTACATCGAGAAAAAACACAACGTTAACAAAGATAAGAAGCACTTTTTTTTTTAAACCTACTCTTACAAATTTAGAAATTGCACCTTAGATTGTTGAAAACATTAACCAGAGCCTACAGTCATGTGGCCACTGATCTTCAGAAAGATTTCCGTATTTCAAGAAGAGTCATCGTGGTGTCATCTCTGTCGGTGGTTGGTAATGTACATGGTCCCTTTGAAGGTTACCTGTAGTCAAGCTAGTTACCGAAATGAAAACTAAAAAGTATAAAAAGCTACCTTTTCTTTTCAAAACATAAGAAATAATGCAATAGGTGTTATGTATAACAACATGGGAAGTGGTTAAAAATCAAATCTCTGTATTTGACAATGTTAGTTTCATTGATCTTAAGAATTATTAAATGATGTTGAGAAATTTAAAAAAAAGAAAAAAAGGCTGGACAGGAGCTTGTAGAAGAGATCTGATTACACCAATTTAACAGATTTGGAAGTTAAGTGCTACACAACAAAGAACTATATTCGGGTGATTCATAAGTCACCCTCCATATCATTGATGAGAAGCACTTTCATTTTATTCTTCGAAAGGTTGGATGGTTGGATGGTTGGATGGCCCTTAGTTAAACACCAATGCATCTGAGTGGGAGGATGGGAAGGTGTTGCTTATGTGTATGCGTTGAGCCGCTCTTTGGAGCGAGTAGAGTGGATGTCATGCAGCTCTTGCTCCTCCTTGGACTTGATGTCCTCATACTTCTGCATCCTGCAGGCATCTTTCACATATGCCCAGTTGGCAGACAGAACCATAAGGTAGTGAACCTAATCAAAGACAAAAATAGTTTATATAGGAAGCCTTTTCAATGTCCTCAGTTCACCTTGCTATCGTGAAAGAAATGTTCAAAATGTATAGTTATGTAAGATACATTCACTAATAAAATGGACCAAAATTTCTGTGGTAATAGGAACAATATAATTAAAATGCATTCTTGGCTCACTCCTCCAATGACATGACACCATCTTGACTCTCTTTCTTTCACTCTCTTTTCCTTCTTCTTTTTTTAACTCTGAAATATCCAAGACTGATTCTGAACCTTGATGTGATATTTTCTGTCTATTCTGCCCTCATCTGCCTGAACCACAAGATGATACATTTCATGTCCAGGGATGTATGTTTTCTAACCCATCATTGGAAATAGTTTCATTATACTTTGAGTCAACTTGAATTAATGGGAGAATATACTATTCACTGTGCAAAGGAAAGGGGGATCATGGAAGCCCCCAAATAAATCTGTGCATTTAATTATTGAGTTAAATCCCCATACAGTGAATTTTGCATTTCCCATTTGATTTAAGCTACACAAGAGCAAATATGGTGTCATAGATTTTGTGCAAGACTAGAGCCGTGTTTCAAAAGGAAGCTCCTGATTTGTCTCCGACCGTGGTCAGCAAACTGAGGCTCGTGAGCCACATGTGGCTCTTTGGCCCCTTGAGTGTGGCTCTTCCACAAAATATTACGTGCGCGCGTGCACATACAGTGCGATTGAAACTTCCTGGCCCGTGTATAGAAGTTGGTTTTCGGCTTTCAATCGTTGTACTGTTGATATTTGGCTTTGTTGACTAATGAGTTTGCCGACCACTGGTCTGGGATAAGGGAATGACAATCCAGATTTGACTTGGGTTGACTCAGCCATGAGGCCACTTATTTGTTTTCTTTCTTACCCTCCCTCTTGGATCATGTGAGAGATACAGCCATTTTCCAAGCAATGGACTTTGATGGGTAAACAGGAAAGGGAAACCAAGTGGTCAGTTATTTACTTTCTCTAAGTTTGAAGGGTGGGCAATATTTTCATCCATAACTTAGTAAAATAGAACACTAAAATTTCGATTACTCAAGAATACATTGGAAGGCAGGAGATAGGCTGGTTCTAGGAAAGTACAGTTGGACACCAAGAATGAAAAGTCCATCCTAAATGGTGCCTGCTGTGGTATAGTAAGGTAATTGATTAAGAGGCAGTAAAAAAAAAATAACAAAACAATCTTGACACAACAGTTTAAGGAAACTATGCATCCCCATCAGAGAAAGCTGTTTTCAGAATGTTCTATTGCCTCTGAAATGTTGCATGTTGGTTAATGAAAACTGTAAGCCACATGTGGGCAGGAACTGTGAGTGACATTCTTTTAATTAGTGGCCTATCCACAGTAAAAGGAGAATAAATCTTACTAACAAGATTAGTGTGGTGATTTTGTGTTGCTGTAAACATAACAAGTGCTGCGGAGAGAGTTTGGCAAGCGGTAGGTACTCAAGTACCTGCCATGTGAAAAAATGTTATATTTTCAGATGTTCCCTTTAAAGTCTGGGGAAATATGGCCCCTAAGTTATTATCCAAGATGTACGTCTGCATGTTTGAATTTCAATGTCACTCCAGCTCAGACGCCAGTGCTTCCCAGTTGGTCTTCAGACGCCTCACCTGGGCTCAGGGACACAGCCGCCAGGCTGGCCACTGTCCCTCCACAGGTGAACATTATTGTGGAAGCTGGTGCAGTGCCAAGTCCACAGTTCTGTGGGCATATGGAGCCTCCTAAGAGCTCCAAAAACTCACACAGTGGAGCACGTGCTAATTTTAGTACATTTTCTAATAATCCATTCCTTAAGCTACAGATGGGCTAGGGTTAGGCCAGGCTAGGGCTAGGGTTATGGTTAGGTTAAGGTTAGGGTTAGGGATGATAAGGTCTTTGCTGATTTTTTACTGTCATCCCTCCAATTAGTCAGCCATTAAGCAGCTCATATTCTCCAATGAAATTCCTATTAGATGTTTCTACACTAAATCTAAAATGTGGAAGAATTAATCCTATATAATAAAGAGCTGGTATGCTGATTAGGCTGGATGGTGGAACAGCCTTCCAGAAAAACTTTCCGGATAATCTGCCGTAGAGACCAGTGGGCCAATGATGGAGCTACAGCTGAGGCGACTGAGGCTGTGAGGCAGCAGCGAGGTGGTTAGGGTTGCAAAGACCTATCCTTTGTTGAATTTTGTGCATCACGCCTCTAGTATGATATAAAAAGAAGAAAATATCTGAAAACTCGCTGTAGCACTGATACAGTTGGTTTTGTTAGATATTTTTAGAAATCTTTTTTAATAAAACAGAATCATATCTTAATACAAGAGTTGCAGTCACTAAAAGTAACTGGTTTGAAATGCTCATTAGCACATTGGCGTTGTCTCATCATTCCTATTTTTAGTCTTTGACCAGAGATAAAATGCTCTTATTTGTCAAAAGGTGCTGCTTCTACCAACACATTAGACAATGCACTAGCACCATAGGAATAGAATTAAATAAACCCAAATCCATTAATCATTTTTGCATCTTGAAATGGCTATTACATAAGTGACGTTTCCAGGAACTTTATAAATTTCTGTAATATTTGACTGCAGGAGCTCTTATTGATGCTTGGAGCAGTGTTGACCCCCAGCATCCCAGCAAGCAATCTGGAATTCCTGGGGAGTTAAAAACGGGGAGCAGGATTGGCACACAGTAGGTCCAGATCATGTGTTAAGAGCCTGATTTTAAGGACTTGTTAATATTTCTGAAGAAAATTAGATAGAGAAGACATTAAACTACCAGAATTTATTTTAACAAAATTAATCCCTTTCTCATAAGCGATTCAATGACTTTTTAGTGTTCTTATTTAAGGAGAAAAAAAGGATAATGTGAGAGAAGGAGTGATGATATTATTTAGAACTAGAGGCCTGGTGCATGAAAATTCATGCACTTGGGGGGCTCCCTCAAGCCTGGCCTGTGCCCTCCCACAGTCTGGGACCCCATGGGGGATGTCCACCTGCCGGCTTAGGCTCACTCCCTGGGGGATCAGGCCTAAGCTGGCAGTCAGACATCCCGGGAGCACTTGGGATAGCGGGCCTAGGCTGCAGTCGGATATCTTAGTGCTGCCGAGGAGGAGGGAGAGGCTCCTGCTACTGCTACTGCTTGTAGCCCTCAACCCGGCTTGTGGATGAGCAGAACTACCCCTGTGGGAGCCCACTGACTACTAGGGGGCAGCGCTTGCATTGAGCATCTGCCCCCTGGTGGTCAGTGCATGTTATAGTGACTGGTCATTCCACCATTAGGGTCACTTTGCATATTGTTCTTTTATTATGTAGGATAGTGCACTGACACACTCATATATGCCACAGAGATAATTTTATGTTAATAGTAATTTGATGTCTACATGCTAATGAATTTGCTTATTTTCGTTAATGTTACCATATCACTGGGTGTTGTAATCCGTATACTGATTACCAATATTATCTCTGTTGTGATGATAATACTGCTTCAGGCTAAGCCTTTATTAACGTAGTGTTCCCTCACTTTATTTTGGAAATGATAATAAAATAAATCATTCCTATGAATGTCAGACATTTGAGATAATCATCTCTACAAGCAAATACCTCTAATTCCAATGGAAAAATCATATCGAGGTCCCTGAGATCTTACCATGGCAATGACCGCTGCCCCCGCGCCAGCCAGCGCCACGATGAACAAGTGGAAGGTCATGTTCAGCTGCAGAGGAAACCACAGAACCAACACACGTGTCAGAGTTTCAAGCTGAAGAGGGGTCAGGCCCAAGGCTTCTAATGAGTAAGAGCTTTGTACATCTTCAACAGGGGTGAGCCTGCAAGAACCCCCTCCTCCAAAAACACTGTTACAGGATCTTTCCTCCTGAAAACCATGTCAGCCTTCACAGCAGCATCATGTGATATGATTTCATTATAAAGATGAGGCCATGATGAATAACAATGGTTTTCAGTAATATAACAATAGAAGGCAATGTTATCTCTTTTTAAGGAAATCTAAAATTTTTCAACTTTCATTAAAATGACAGTTTCTGGAAGAAATTTAAAATAGACATCATTTTATCAACATGCGCAAGAACATGCAACTCATATTTGTTTTCTAGCCCCACCCCCTGCATAATCTCACGGCAAAAAAAAAAAAAAAAAAAAAAAAGGCCTCTGGAAGAAAAAGGGGAAAATCGAGTATAGAATTAACTATGCACCCTTCAAACCACACAAGGGAGCAACAATTCCCACCAAATTGAAGGCTGCAAGACTCTCACCTCCGTGGACTCGCACATCCTGAGGAAGTTCTCCGACACAGTGCAGACTTTCTTCTCCTCTCCAATGGTCACAATCCCTACGACATGTGGACAGGTTTTCAAGAGCCCAGAGAGGAAATGAAACTTTTGCAGATAAAATCTAAGCACGGTCCATTTTAGTTTTTTTTTTAATGATAGAAACCTCCTTCCTGGGTTTTCGTTGCTAGAGAGTGACTATGAGCAGAGTGGTAAGTGGGAGGTCCCACCTCTGTGGCCTTCAGCAAGGCCGAACGTGTTCAGTCTGAATTCACGGGACTAGAACCTGAATCTCAGGTGAGCTGTGGCCAGGGGCTTGGCTCAGTCATTAATGTGAGGCATAGGCATTGCAGCTACAGTGATGGCCACGTCCCAGACTGTCCACAGCCTGGATCTCATATCATTATGTGCACCAAGCTCCTATGAGTCTATAGAAGCACATGGCCCAAGACTTCTCTGCTCAGACCGAAAATAGTGCTGTCATTGAGGGGGGATACAAAGCTGTGATGTCACTCGATTGACCTTGGTCCAGTTGATTAATGGACCAACTGTCTCAGGACCACTCGGGGTAATGATCAAAATAAGGATTGTTCCACTGGTGTGGCTCAGTGGCTGAGCAGATCATTCGCTTTTCACTTGGGTCAGACAGAGGGACCTGAGGACTTGGTCTGACAGATGGGGATGGTGACAGAACAGTTACACTGCTCCCACACACATTCTATATACACTATCACCATGGAGCCACAGGACCCGAGGACACCAACTGGTGAAAGATTCCTGCTTTCCTAACCACAAGGAAACCTCGTTGGAGAATATCATCTACAGCATTCCCAGATGTTAACCATCTCAGCATTCCCAAAAGTTAACCATCTCAGCATTCCCAAATATTAATTATCTACAGATTCCCTTCTACAGCATTACCAGATGTTAACCCTCTAAGTATTCCCAATGTTAACCATCTATAGCATTCCCAAATGTTAATTATCTACAGCATTCCCAGATGCTAACCAGCTACTGCATTCCCAGATGTTAACCACCTATAGTGTTCCCAGATGTTAGTAGGTGAGATATTAATAGTCATTCTGTGAAAAAAAAAAGTCCATTTGAATGGGTGGATTTGCATGTCTCTTATAAAACCTATAGCTCCCATGGTTTTACAAATGAAGGAATAAAATTCTGAATAGGGTAGGTGAGATTGGGCTTGACCTTTCCACAGGAGAAGCAGTGGACTGAAAATTTGGGACATAGATATTGCAGCCAGCCTGCCAGGATTGCATCCTGCTTGGGCACTTACTAGATGTGTAACCATGGCAAGCCATTTACTCTCCTGTGCCTCAGTTCTGTCATAAGGGATGTAGTAATAGTGTCCCCTACACAGAACTCTTGTGAAAATTAAACAAGTCAATGTATATAAACCATTTAGAATAGGGTCCACACATAATGATCCCATACACACATAAAAAATATTATTGTTACGTGAGATTTCAGCCCTAAATAAAAATAACCAAAGAGGACTTCTGATTCATTTAACATTCTTTGATTTTGTTGTTATTACCACCTGAGTGTAACTAGAAACGCTCGACAATAAACAGAAACCCCCTAGGGTGAGGTGGAAATAGGCCAGTCCAACAGAGACTCAATCTCAGATTGAAACCTTCTAACTCTTGATTGGATTAGGGTAAGGATGGCTAGAGGTCCTAGCCCAGTCTGCTGAAGAGGCGAATTTAAATCCCTCTGAATGTAAGCTATAAGTAACTGTATATTGCTTTATCTATGACACAGTTTAAATGTAAGAATACAGAAATGTTGAGTATGAATAAAGTGTTTTATATGAAAATTCTAATGAAAAGAAAGCTGGTGTAGCTTTTATAATATCAGACCCTGCTAATAAAACTGAAACTTATAATTAACTGTCTTATCAATTATTAAGAGTCTTTGTTTCCTGCTCTACTAATTAAAAGAATAAACAAAATAAAATATTAAAACACACATTTTTTGGGGGAAATGTGACTATTTTGATTTGCAGTATGGGAAATTTAGCTCCTTATAGAATATGATTAGGTGCCTGTTTCCACTTTGAAAGCCTGATGAGTTCTTTATGAAGAAAAATTATAAAACTAAACAAAAATGCTCAGTATCTTCATCCTGTTTCAGAAGACAACGAAGTGCATATTTCTGAGGTGATTTTTGGACTAGACCTCATGATGTACAGCTGGTCATGGGGCCATGAACACAGGCTGCACCCACTGAGCCCGGGAAAGTGAGAGAAGTCAAATGGGTGATTCCATGTTCACGTTGTGAGATCAATTCGCACGCCTTCTCAAATGCCCATCCATAATCAAGAGCAATGCCTTAAAAGGGAATGGATACTCTGGTCGCTTCATCCCTTTGGCAGAAGGTGACTGGCAGTATGCCTGAAGCAGTTACTCGGGGAAAACACTGTGAGATGTTGTTCAGAGATGTACCTACCAAACTGACGCAGGTCGAGGCAGAGATTGGCCCCCTCCATGAGGGTGCTGTTCCGGCAGATGGTCCACAGGTTGAAGTACATGTAGACGGGCAGGGAGGTGAAAGCCGTCACACCCAGCCAGGCCAGCATGAACAGGTAGGTCAGCATGATGAACTGCAACCGAGAAAAGTCCAGAGAGAACACGTGTCATCCACTGGGAAAGAAGAATTTTTTGCTTACACTGTGCCATATCGGAGGGTTTCAGTACTGCAGATACAACACTGGTGAGGGCTGTGGCGTGGGAAACAGAAGAGACTCTGAAGGTTAGGAGAATAAACCTACTGGGGAGTCACTGCGGCAGTGACCCGCCTGCCTCTCAATGCCCAGTTCATTGGTGCAGTGATCTTATGAATCTGACCACATGTTCTGTGAACTTGGGAAAACATGGAATATTCAGAGTGGATTGTGCAAAATGAGTCACAGATGAATCCTGTTTCAGTCAGAGTACAGCCTTCACGATCACCTCTGTGCCTGACCTGATGCTAGCAAGTCATTTGCCAGTTACACACAGAAAACAGGAATGAACAGCAAGACCAAGAGCGAGCTTTTAGGACTACAGTCGTATCCGTATTTCAATAACTGATCCACACTTGTCACTGACGCAGTGTTCATGGACTGAAGGAATGAGCAAATGTGTCACTCAGTTATTGCTCTAACCCTGGTGGTCAGAGGGGGAACTCAGTTCCTGCCTGCAGGGAACACCTACGTGTACAAACATCTTCCAGGTAACTCACCTAGCAGTAGGCTCTTTCAGTTTGTGTTTTTATGATTGGTGTTTTGTACTTTTCCCCAATAAGAATACAATTTTCTTCCCTTTCTCCCTCACAACCCAACAACCCTTAACTACATCTTCACAACAAAACTGGGAGTTGGATAAAGATGTGTTCTGGGTGCAGATGCATGTTTGCCTGCACCAAAAAAATCTGAATTTGCCTCCTGAGAGAGCCACTCTTTGCTTATTGTATCTCATGAGTGAATTGTGATATAGTTTCAGATCAGAGTCAGAACACCTGATGACCGGCATGTTTGAACACAGTATAACTAACTCATAATTTGAAATTTGTATACATTGAAAAATGATGCCCACAGTAAGTCAAGTTAACACCACACATTTACAAAATGTTGTGTATGCGGTGAGGACCTTTAAGACTTTCTCTCTTGGCAATTTTCCAATATGCAACACAGTATTGTTACCTATGGCATCCCCAGGGCTCATTCTCTATAACTGAAAGTCTGCATGTCTAGACTCCCTTCACCCACTTCCCCTCCTTCCCCTCCCAGCCTCTGGAAACCACTGGTCTGTTTTCTGGATCTTAAATAAACTAATCTTATCAGAACAGTATGAGGACTTAAAGACATTCTCCTGATCTTTTTGGCCTTATTAATATCTATTTTTAGATGAAACTCATTGTGAAACTCACCTCCACTTCTTCTGTTTGGGAATACAGTTAAAACAAACAACAACTGGGAGAGAGAAGAGAATTCCTGGACTTGAAGCCAGGGACTGGGTTGCCCATATGGGAGCCTGGCACATCCTTACCTTCAACATCCCGTCCTCACTCACCAGCTGGGAGTGAGCTGACCTCTGGGGCCGTGATGGAGCCAAAGGAAACTCACCACAGTCCACCATCAATCTAACATCAGAAATAAACTCAAAGGAAGTTGTTTGGCTTGGCAAATTGGTAATTAATCTGTATCTCTAAAGGTCAGGTGCAGACAGAGGTGACCTATTTCAGTCGCATCTGCTTTTCATGGCCTTGATCAACACTGAATTTTAATTTCCAGTAGCTCAGGCCCTGCTTGCAGGGAGGAGGGGAGGATGGGGCCTTTTGGACGTTAGATACATGAAGTGGCATTGCTGGCTTTTTGTATTTCAGCCATTTTTTATACATCACTCACCCTTACTAAGATGCTGACCTCTGCATTCACCAAGAAATAAAACTTAGTAAATTTCTCTGAGTTGGCTGACCCTAAATCATTGATATTGGGTGGTAAAAACTGCCATAGAGTGATCGGGATTAGGTGCCAGACTCATAATTAATATCCAGCACATCTCATTATCACATCATTATTTCAGTGCCATTTCATTAGAGCATGCAAATGACTGCCACAGGAAGCATCCTGTTATCATACTTCTTCAGCTGTGCCACACATATGTTACACACATGCTACCACGTGTTAGCATTCAATTTAACAAGATTGCTAGGAGTTATTTCTTCTTACGTGACATTTAAAGGAACATGCAATCGCTGTTTTGATCTTCACTTGGACATTGGTTGTTGGAGGTTGAGCAGGAGGTTGGACTGCAGACATGCGAGAGGCCCAGTGTCCCTGCCCTTCGGAAGGAGGCTAGCCTCGACATTTGCTCCTGGCAGGTGTAGCCACTGGGGTTACAGTGTTTGACCCGAGAGCGACCGTGAATGGTCATTGGTTTTTCACCTGAATTCTCATCAATTTAGCCTTGATGTCTAAGACATTCACAGTTCGTTGAGAAGAGACGCACCAGTCAGGTAAAACTCACACCTGAGAAGCTGACGGTGCTGACGAAAAGAAGCAGGTGGTTCTGATCCAAAGGTTCTGAGCTCCGAACCACCTTAACCCTGGGAAACAGGCCCACAGTGAGCATGCTGCTGTGATGCAGCACACACACTCAGGAGGGAGGCAGACCCGAACTCCGGGGATGTGAGCCAAATGGAGCTCCTGATGCAGGCACAGCCTCTGTGCACCGGACACGCACCACCAGGCTCCATCCAGGCCACGGCCGAGGAGGGCCCGTCTCATGAGCTGTTTCTGGCACGGAATATAGAAACAACTCACTTAACTTGGAACTCGGGACCTGTCTCTTCCCAGTAACACATTTCAGAATGATAACCCCTCAATGGAAAGGTCTTTAGAGTTATCAGTTCAATTATGCTTCCACTTTAACAAAGGGAGACCGCTTTGGGTTCCATCACTGACAGAGCGAGCTCAGAGTGTTTCCACCCTGTGACCGAGAAGTCGCATCAGGTAGATACTAAGCTGAGGGGCACAGTCTCAAAAGAATGTTTTAAAGCTGAGGCCAACTGAGAAAGTGGCTCACAGCTGAGGCACAGGACATGAAGCAGATTGTAGTGAACACTCCACCTGTGGACCGAAAAGGAAGCAGCAGAAGGGAAATGGGAACGAAAGGAAGGTAAGTAGCAGATGGGTGAGTGGTAAAGCATTCATTTTCCCCCTTTGATTCCCTGGAGTCACACATCCAGCACGATGAGCCAGCTGGGCATGTGGTGAGGAGAGGGGTGCAGGGCATGAGGTGAGGAGAGGGGTGCGGGGCATGTGGTGGGGAGAGGGGTGCAGGGCATGTGGTGGGGAGAGGGATGCAGGGCATGAGGTGAGGAGAGGGGTGCAGGGCATGTGGTGAGGAGAGGGGTGCAGGGCATGTGGTGAGGAGAGGGGTGCGGGGCATGTGGTGGGGAGAGGGATGCGGGGCATGAGTTGGGGAGAGGGGTGCGGGGCATGAGGTGAGGAGAGGGGTGCGGGCCATGTGGTGGGGAGAGGGGTGCGGGGCATGTGGTGAGGAGAGGGGTGCAGGGCATGTGGTGGGGAGAGGGGTGCAGGGCATGTGGTGGGGAGAGGGGTGCAGGGCATGTGGTGGGGAGAGGGGTGCAGGGCATGTGGTGGGGAGAGGGGTGCGGGGCATGTGGTGGGGAGAGGGATGCAGGGCATGTGGTGGGGATAGGGGTGCGGGGCATGTGGTGAGGAGAGGGGTGCCCGGCTCTGGGTGTGCAGGGAAGCTGTCCCTGCATGTGGCATGGTTGGACAGCCAGGCCTTCCTGCTGGGATGCAGAGGCCTCCCTACTGAGCTGCTGGCCTGAAGAAGGAGCTCAGCTTCTTTGGGAGGGAGGGAGGTGGAAGGTTGAGCCAGAGGTGGAGGTGCCTCTGGAGAAGCCCATGAAGTGGCTGCCATCCTTCCAGTCTGTTGGGAAGAACTGGTGACACAATTGTGACTATTACCAAAAAAATGTGGCTTGTATGTTTGCTTCAAAAACTCGTATTTGAGAGGGCTTTGAGCTGTCTGCACGGGAGCAGATCATTAACCGTCCACAGATGTGTTTTCTTTTCTGTGACTTCTACGCTGCATGCAGTGCCACGCAGTCACCTGACCATTCTTATGAAACCCCCAGTGCTGACTCCCCCTGCCAGGGTGGCTCCCGGGGGGTGAAATCTGCCTGGGGACCCCCTTCTCTGTCTTTTCACAGGTGCTTTGGAATCATGGGCCCTGAGCTGCAGGGAAAATTAGAGATGACCCACTGTCTCATTTGTAAATGAGTGAACCATGAGCCAGAGGAGCTGAGGAACTTACTGAGGCACACAGATGTGTCACATGAATGTCACCTAGAATGGCGGTCCCCAGAGGGAAAGAGGGTGGGGGAGGATGCAGAGGGTAAAGGGTGACAGAAGGAGACTTGACTTTGGGTGGTGAGTACAAGATGCAACAATATACAGATGATGGATTATAGAGTTGTACATGTGAAACGTATTTGTTATTAGCCAATGTCACTCCAATACATTTAAGAAAAAAATACTTAAAAATGAGTAATATTGTCCCAGTGATAAGAGAAAGCCTATCATTAATTGACTTCAATATCCTCTACTGGCAGTATATAAATGGATCTAAAATTAGATCTCACTTCTTAATAGAGAAATCACTTAGTTCTTACTGAAAGTTGGCCCATTGAATAGCCATATTTTATTTTTTAAAAACTAATCCAAGACCTTTCATTTAACATCCTCCAGAGCTGTAACTTGATATTACTGATCCTAAAAACTTAGATATTGCAATAAGCATTGCCCCCCATCCCTCCAAAGGGTCTTACAAGAAATAATTCCAGAGACAACCCAGATACTCATGCCACAGGCTAACGTATCAGGTTCTTATTGCCACCGAGAGGAGCAGCATGACAAAACTTGTTACAAGCTGGGGGAAAGCTTGTGGTTACCAGGCTTTTGAAAAAGCTTTTTGTGATTGAAATAAATTGTATCATTCCTTATTAGAGACATCTTATTTGATGTGAAATATGTGCTGTAATTAAATTCCTGTTCTTATATGACATTGGAAAAGAAGAAAACATATTAGTCAAGGATGGCAGCTCTGATGTGTCATTACAGGGAAACCCTGCTGCATGAAGATGCAAAAGTTCAGGCACCTGCATCACCCTTCACTGTCGCCCCCTTGTGCTTTCATGGAGGTACATGCACTGGCTGTGTCAGCTCTAGGGTACCACGCATTGGCTTAACACTAGCCATCATACCAATAGGCTTTAAAGCCCAAATTAGTGTGACAGCATAATTCTTACCTCATATCATGGTTAAACAGACATTAGATGATACAATTCCCCCCAAATTTAAGGTACAGAGACCTTATTTAAGGGGAAGAGACCCAAGTATTGCCTATAAATTGCAGATTGATTTTTCTGTTATTGGAATTTCTAAATATTATATTGAAATGTCAAAGCCCTTTTGGGAAAAAAAAATCATAAATCAATTGATAGTTTTGCTGCCTCCAAAATAAAACCAGTTGTGTTGTGTGTGTGTATGTGATTTGAGAATTTGAAACTGAATTTTCACATGGAATAATCATAAGTTAGAACATAATATTCTAAGAGTTAAGATAGTGATTAAAGGAGGGAATGTTACTATATTGAAAAAAAATAGTTGAGCCTGGCTGTCGTGGCTCAGTGGTTGAGCATCAACCTATGAACCAGGAGGTCATGATTTGATTGCCGGTCAGGGCACATGCCCAGGTTACACTCCATCCCCCGTGTGGGGTGTGCAGGAGGCGGCCGGTCCATGATTCTCATCATTGATGTTTCTCTCTCTCTCTCTCTCTCCCTCTCTAAAATCAATAATATATATATATATATGTATATGTATATATATATATATATATATATATATATGTAATATATTTTTATTGATTTTTTTTACAGAGAGAAAGGGAGAGGGATAGAGAGCTAGAAACGTCGATGAGAGAGAAACACCGATCAGCTGTCTCCTGCACACTCCCTACTGGGGATGTGCCCACAACCAAGGTACACGCCCTTGACCGAAATTGAATTTGGGACCCTTCAGTCTGAAGGTCAACACTCTGTCCATTGAGCCAAACCGGTCAGGGTAATAAAAATATATTTTAAAAAATCTTCTTAAAAATATATTTAAAAAATGAAAAATGAAAAACACTTGAATTCCTGGCAGGGGCGGACAAGCACCGCGCGCACCGGGATGCACACGCGCAGGCGGAGGGGCAGGCGGCATACCCAGGCGCTGACGCAGCGGCCGCAGGTGGTGATCTTGAAGTCGCCGTACAGGTCCTTGATGGCGCCCGTGGTGAAGAAGCCCTCCACCATCAGCAGGATGCCGTACACGAAGAAGGCGGCCGCGATGCCGTAGATCACGTACTTGAAGATGTCGATCCTGGGGGAGACAGGGACCGTCAGCACCTCCGCACGGCTGGCCTGCAGCGGGGCCCCGCTCAGCCTCCTCTGGGATGGAAGCCAAGGGTGTTGATGTTCACCACGGAAGCTGCGTGGAGACGCCTTTGGGCTCCACGGGCCCCGTTTGTGTGTACACTCTGTGCTGCCACCCGGGGATCTGTGCAGTGGGCTGGCCACGTTTAAGTGTCTTCCTCTTCCCTCCCCCTGCCCTTCCCCGGCCCACGCCAGGCTGGTCCGGGTGAATTGTCATTACAGGGAAAACTATACTGCATGAAGACGTGTCATTACAGGGAAACTATACTGCATGAAGATGCAAACGTTCCCTCACCCTCACCACCCTTCACTGTCGCCCTCTTGTGCGTTCATGGAGGTACATGCACTGGCTGTGTCAGCTCTCAGGTACCACACGTTGGCTTACCTAGCCCTAGCCATCATACCAATAATCATCAGCTGATAAGCAAGGTCATCAGCATGTGAGGCCTCTAATTATGACAAAATGTCAAATTGAAAGACTTACACATCTGTCACCGAGTTTTAAAAATTTACATGAAGAGAGGAACAAAGCTTTATGGTTAATGATACACTCCTTTTTGAGAAAGTTACCACCTCATATTTTTGTTATTGGTAAGAGTCGGTTGTGGTTGTATTTTGTCACACTTACTGGAAACCATCCCTCGCATTGTCTGCCGTTGATAGTATCACTCATAAAAACATAGTTTCAGAGAGAAGTTGTGGTTTTGATGAGCAGAATCACTAACAGATACTACATGGAATTGGGAAGCCTTTTAGGCAGAATCACTAACAGAGATTCCATGGAATTGGGCCTGAGCCAAGTTAGAACCTAATTCCATAGGTAGGTATTCCTTCTTTTCTCACAATCGAGTGCCCATGTACTTAAGAGAGATAGACGCGTGTATTTCCTATAAATTGCAGATGGATTTTTCTGTTACTCAAAATATTGTATGGGAACCCCAAAGCCCTTTTGAAGAAAAATCACAAAGTAATCGTCTTGCTGCCTCTAGAAGCAAGCTAGCTGCTTGGCCCTGGTACGTGGAGAGGCACGCATGCTAGCGAGCGCTCTCTTCCTGCAGCCGGTAGAACCATGTAGGAGCAGGGCTCTATTTCACACTGTCCTGCACCATTTGTGCTTCTCCGCATTAGTTAGACCCAGTGGTTGGCAAACTCATCAGTCAACAGAGCAGCAAACTGCAGCTCGAGAGCCGCATGCGGCTCTCAAGCCGCAGTTTGCCAACCATTGAGTTAGAGTGAGTGGAGCAGGCAGGTGGCAGCAATGATGAGAAAGTCTGTTCAATGTCTACAAGGAGAGAGGTAAGGGCATAGAAGTTTAGTTCATGCTCATGGAGATTTGCAAACTCTGGATGCTATCACAATATTTTTAAAAATTTGTTGTTGGAAGTATGACAGATGTCCTCCATTGACCCCTTCCATTTGTCCCCTCCCCCTCCTCAGCCTTCGCAATATTTTTTAAAGAACAGCGTAAGTGAATTTGTGGAGTATAAAAAAGATCAAGAAGAGCTTGCTAACATTCAATGTACTGGAGAGATTGTTAAGTGGCTGCTTTCCACAGTTTGAAAATCTAACTATTGTCACAATTGTGTTTGTCAAGGGCAATGAGGCAGATGATGGGAACTGCGTCAGCTCCTCACGCGTGTCAGAGAATCTGAGGATTTCAACTGACAGACCTAACGGGACCTCACAGACACTCTGGAGAGCTTGGCGAAATGGGCTTTCCCATAAAATGTCCAGGCTAAAGTGATATTTAATAATAGATTTTAGTTTGTATTTGAGAATAATTTCAAATCTATTGAAAAGTTGCAGAAAATGAATAGTATGAAGAAAAATTGTACATCTATTTTATAACATTTTATCTTACTGCATTGTTTTCTTTCTCTCTCTGGAAAATTATAACTGAACATAGAGAAATGTTCCATAGTACAGCTAACTATTTCAGGAAATATATTATTGACATAACCACACACACAACCTAACGCAGACACACAACTTCAACACACACAACTTCAACACACACAACCTCATAACAACCACACACACAACCTCACAATACAACTTCACAGTCACTCACGCAACCTCTCACAACCACATACACTTCACACATAATCACATACACAACCTTACACATACTACCTCACACACACAACCTCACCACATCATCTTCTACTGATTGTTTTTATTTTAACTTATAAGTTATGTTTTCTAATACTTTCTTGAGAAACAGGAATAGATGATTGTTCTCATATATATGTAAATATTATAACCCCAAGCCCAGAATCTTACTCAATAGGTGTCCCCAGTAAAGTCAGGAACAAGGAAGTGAAGGACACTATCTGCTTCCATGTAAAGCTGTTCTGGGTGTATCTGCCAATTCACTTGGATCAGGGAAAGTAATCTCCGCCAAAGAATTGGAAGAGAACAACAAAACTACCTCTATTTATAAATGATAGATGCTGCACCTGGAAAGCTGTAGAGAATCAATGATAAAACTAATTCAAATAATAAAAGAACCCAGCAGGTTAGTATGATATAAAAATTTCATGCAAAAATCAATAGCATTCGTGTAGACAAATCATACCCAGTTAGAAGATTTGCTGGTAGAGGAAAACTGGAATTTCCTCTGGAAGTGGGATTGCTGGGTCACATGACAGTTCCTCACTTTGAGGAACCCCCATGCTGCTTTCCATACCAGCTGCAACAGCGCACATTCCCAGCAACAGAGCACAAGTGTCCCAAGACCCCCACATAGTTGCCAACACTTGTTATTTTTTGAGGGTGGGGCTGTAGTTTTCTGATTTTTATATAATGGTTATTCTAACTGCTGTGGGGTGGTATCTCACTGTGGTTTTGATGTACATTTGCTTGATGATGAATAATGTTGAGCAGCTTTTCATGTACCTGTTTGCCACTTGTCTGTCTTCTTTGGAGAAATTTCTACTTAAGACCACTGCCCATTTGTAAGTCTGGTAATTTGTTTGTTTGTTTTGCTATTGAGTGACAGGAGTTCCTTATATGTTTTGATTATTAATCTCTTATTGGACACGTGGTTTGCAAATATTTTCTCTCACTCTGCGGGTTGCCTTTCACTGTGCTGTGGTCTTTGCTGCACAGAAACTTCCAAGTATGATGTAGTCCCATGTGTCTGTTCTCGCTTTTGCCACATATCCAAGAAATCATCCCTAATACTAATCTTATGAAGTTCTTCCTCTCTGTTTTCTTCTAGGAATTTTATAGTTTAAGGTCTTACATTTCATTCTATAAACCATTTTGAGTTGATTTTTATGAATGATGTAAGATGGGGGCCAATTTCATTCTTTAGCAAGTGAATATCCATTTTCCTCAAATTCCTTTGCTGAAGACACCATCTTTGCTGCATGTGTCATCATTTTGACACCTTGTTGAAAATCATTTCATTGTGCATGCAAGGGTTTACTTCTGGGCTCTCATTACCACTTTGTCTGAACACCTTCATAGGGGAAGCCCTAAACTCTTTAGAAAACTCTGACCCTTGGAAAGTTCTTTATAACAAGCCAAACAACAATTTCCCTATAAATTGGAACTCATTGGCTCAAACCTCTCTCTGACCCACAAAGAACAAAGCAAGTTTCCTTTCTACCTGATAATCTTAATATTATTTTAATATAAAACCATCATATTCTTATTTGTACCTATTTTTTTTTCTAAAGTTGCTGTATTCCTGGCTGTTATCAAAGTAAATAGAAATTAGATCTTTGAATTCTAATTCAGCTTGAAACCTACTCAGGCATGTACCTGAAAAATCTACTCTAGTTAAAACCTAAGTCCATAGGCTCATTACATGAATAGGTTGGCTCCACTGTGGTCCAGAGACCAACAGACTTTCGAAAGCATGATGGTGGCCATTCAAGTTGTGATACAGCTTCAGGAAAGACATCACCATCCTGATAGCCATGATTACCACCATTATGATAGCCACTAGAGACCTGGTGCACAAAATTTGTGCGGGGAAGGTGTCCCTCAGCCCGGCCTGCACCCTCTCCAATCTGGGACCCCTTGTGGGATGTCTGACTGATAGTTTAGGCCCAATACCACTGGCAATCCCTCTCATAATCTGGGACCACTGGCTCCCAACTGCTTGCCTGCCTGCCTGCCTTGATTGCCCCCAACTGCCCTCCCCTGACAGCCTGATCGCCCCCTAACTGCTTGCTCCCTTATGCTGGCCTGATCATTCCTAACTGCCTCTGACTTGGCCCCCGCCAATGTGGCTTTGTCCACAAGGAAGTCGGATGTCTGGAAGATGTCCAGTCAACCCAGTATAATTAGCATATGACCCTTTTATTAGTAGAGATGGTCACCACCATTATGATATCCATGGTCACCACCATTATCACCAACATGTTCATCAAATGTGAGTGCTTATAATGTATGAACCATGTTACAATCATTTTAAAATGCCAACCTTAGAAATAGGCAGCATCAGTGAGTCCCTTTTACTTGTGAGGGACTGGGCAGGCAGGTGAAGTAACGTGTCCAAGGTGAGGCATGTGGAAAGGAACAGAGACACAGGAAACAAACCCAGGGAGTTTGGCCCCAGAATCAGCACACACTCTGTTGTCTCTGTCTCAATTCCTCATGGTTGTGTACTGGTTTCGTGGTTGTTGTTGCTTTATATTAGTGGGTGTGTTTTTTTTTTTTTTTTTTTTTAAGACACTCATTTCAGAACTACCAGTCTGGCTGAAATATTGCCCAAGGAGATGCTCACTGTTTATTTTACCAGAAGTCAGAAATTCAGTACAGTTTTCTAACTGAAGTTCTAGCTACAACTGAAATTAGTTTTGACTCTCCACAACTAATCAATAATCTCACATCAATACTAATCTGTCTGATCCTTTAACTTCTTATAAATAGAAGAGTTCAGCCAGCTGGTGTCATTATCAACCCCCTGGGTCAGAACAGATGGTTTGTGCATTGCAGTGCTTTCCATGAGCCTCTAAAACCTGGTTTTATCGTGCCATGAATTTATTCCTGCTTTCTTTTCCTTCTCACTCCCATCCATTAACTCACTGATAACAGTTTCCCATTTCATTAACACCCAAGGAATAAACATGAACAACAAGCAGATAAAGATTTATACATTCATTACATTAGTTGAGAGCAAAAACAGTATATCTATTTTATGAGCTTACTGCTTGTGTTTGCTTTAGGTTAGGCAAACAGGAACTAATTTTTATGTGTGCATTAAATATCAAAGAATTCACTACCTAGTAAGCTCAGTTTTTAATGCATTGACCTCAAGTGACTGACAGTCATAACATTTTGAAAATGAAATATGGTCCCTCTGGAAATCAATAGTACCAGTCGTCCAGCCCTCACTGTAATCTGTCAAGACCCCGATACAATCCCTGTCTAATACATTTTAGGGGAAAGGGGTGTGTACCCATCAATAAGGCTCTCCCTTGCTCAGTCCTCAGGGAAGTTATTCAGGAAGCCAAGTCACTGAGCCAAGTTGGTGGTTTGAATTCTTTGATATCTAATTTTCTAGCCAGTTTCCACATTTCATTGTCCTATATGCGGATCTGTTTTGCAAAAGTAACACCTACTGTACATACTTGCTCACTTGGTCAAGAGACCCGGAGGGAGCGCAGTGATCACGCCTTGCCCGGGGGGCCTGCCGATGACAAAGTCTGAATCACAAACCAGAAAACAGGCCTCCTTGCCTAGCTGGATATGGCATAGCTTTGAGCTGTATCCTGTGCTGGGAGGCCTAACTGGCTAAGTGGGACAATAGAAGTTGTACTTGGGGTGTGGGAATAATTCCCCAACGGGAACATTGGGTGAAATTACACACTCATTGCCACAACCATTTGGAGCCAGCAAATGACCATGGACTTGCCATACTACACCGACAGATTAAGGGAGGAAAAGCTTCTGGGAAAACAAGTAAATGAGGAGGAGCAGAGTTAGTTTTAAATATACTGAGAAATTCACTCTTTCCCTCTCTAGATAGGTCTCCACACCACAAATAGCATTTGACACAATGATTAATGGGTGTTGTCAGCTGGAGACTAGGAGGTACATTTTAGATTTCAGATCACCATCCATTGGTGAAGGCTAATGGTATTTAGAATGTTATGTCTAAAATGGAGATTGCATGAGAATGGAGGTGATTTGCAATTCATTCATGAGAAGAAGATTTGGATGCTAGACAGATGGCTAGTGAAACGGAAGAGTCAGATTTCAGTGTGCCAGTTCTTCATGATTGCCATAGACAATGATCACTTTGAGATGTATGTATGTGTGTCCGAGGAGGAATACAGGGGTCTGGGACAACTGGTTTTATCTTTGGGTTCACACAGCAGTGAATAGGCTTCTTTCCCTTTATAAGCATATGGGGTAGAAGTGCTCAATTTGACTGAATCGAGTATAAGAACGATGGAGAAAAAGAAATGGATTCCGTAAATCTCTAAGGCTGGCCAACAAGCCTTTTCTGCACAACCATTCTCTTACTCATTATTTCCAAACCTTCCTTAGCTGATTTCCAAGTGTGTTTTGCCTGCAGTCAGCTTTAACTTACCTCTGCTCTATATTCCCTATTTCACTTATGTGTCTTATCTATTCTGATGGCTGATATCTCTGTAACGCAGCCCCACCTGCGGTAATCTCTACTTTGTGTAAACTTTATGAAATCTTTGAATGTATCCATTGATACTAGCTGTACTAAGTAATTAATGGTGTTTTATCTTCCCTCTGTGTTTTCACGACCTGTTTGTTGACAGAATCTCAATTCATTTGGTAGCATCACAGGGTCTAGTATAGGAATTTTGGTTATTTGAAGTCTGACAGGAGAGATCATTTGAGCCCTTGCTTTTATTCCTATCAAAATGGTATTCTTTCCATTATAACCATGCATTATTGGCTTTGCATTTCACTTTCAATCTAAGAGACCAGCTTTTGGTAAAAGTGCTAATTAAGCATGGTCTCTGACTTCTCTCCTGAACTCCTACACATGTGACTCTCTCAGAACTTTAGCAGAGCTCTGTGGCATGTTAAATTTTACTCTATAAATGTCAAATAAATATCTTGACAATTGGTTTCTGATAAATGTATACAACCATCTCATGACATTTATTGGGCTTGTATTTCTTTAAATTATCTATCCCCAAACTAAAGTTAGCAATTTAGCAATTTGAATGTGGTCTAAATACAGAGAATCTTGAGATTTTAAGGACATCTGTGGTAGCTTAAAATAATGCACAGTGAAAATATATTTTGTCCAGTGTAGGCTGAAATAAAAATGAAAAGGAAAATGTCAGTTTTATCACATTAAAATATATCCATGCAATCATTTTCTTAAGGTTCTATAAAACTAACTTGCAACAATCCAAATGATTTTCAATAGTTTAATTATATTTCAAATAATGAAGATCATTTATAAACTCTTAAAGATCAATTCATGCTATATAGCCAATATAATGGAAATTGATAAATTGTCTACTGTGGGCTTAAAGAAGTAAATTTAATAGATAATGCTAATTTTTCAGAACTACCATTTCCTTTTGTCTGTGACATAGAGAAACTTTAAATTGATACTTCAGAGCTAGGGAATATGTTTTTATTTCCTATTTTATATGTCTGCTAAATTCCAATTTAAAAAAAAATCTTCATTGTTGAAAGTATTACATATGACTCCACCCCCCCCCCCCCATTGATCTCTCCCAGCTTACCCTTACCCCCCATCCCAGGCCTTCAACCCCCTATACAATAGCTAAGATTTCAAATCAGCCTAAGTGCCCATCAACAGATGAGTGGATTAAAAAACTGTGGTATCTACACAATGGAATACTACACAACTATAAAAAAGAAATAACTCATACAATTTGCAACAGCATCGATAGACCTGGAGATCATTATGCTAAGTGAAATAAGCCAGTGAGAGAAAGGTAAGTATCACATGATCTCACTCATATGTGGAATCCAATGTACAAAATTAACTGATGAAGAAAAATAGATCCAGAGACATAGAAGCATCGAATTAAAACATTAAACCTCAGTGGGAAAGCAGGGGTGAATCAGTGGGTGGAAAGAGATAAATCAATGAATTTGCTTGCATATGCATAACCAATGAACATGGGAATATGTTTTTAAATAAATCTAGTCTTTAAGTAAGTGGCTAATCACTCCTTCCTCCTCTTAATCACTCTGTGTGTATGTGTGTGTGTGTGTGTGTGTGTGTGTGTGTGGTAGTTGGAGGTGGTCTCCAACTTTTAAGTACCAGTATATTTTAGATAAACACAAATATTTCAACTTCCCTTTCCCTAAAATATTTGCTACTACTCAGGGTACCTGCTCTCCACCCACCAGTAGGGAATTCTTGCCATGTGACTTGATGGAAATAAGCAACTTTAATAAATAAAGTTACAAATAAACTTATGAGCAATACTTTGCTCAAGACAATCTATGTATCTGTAGCTGATGTGTTATTTAAAAAATTAGCAATGTTATATTTTCTGAAATTGGGGTTGGAGAAAAGTTATCTTCTAGTTAGAAAGTTGTCCAGCTTGCCCAAGAGTTGTCTTAGACTAGGGTCTGAGGTGATAATTATACCTGGCCAGTAGGAACTGCCCAGGTCAATAAGAATGTGATTAATCTCTTTTTGATATAGTTATATAAGTCAAAAGCAAAATCATCCTACCAACCACATAACCACCAAGACTTGTAACTCTAAAAGCATCTCATTCCAGAAAGATTATACATATTAAGGAGGTTCTAATTTATTTAGAATGGCAAAATAAAGCAACGTTAACAGCACAGTCTCAAGAAGCATGAACTAAATGCAAGAAGTTGTGGGGCAAGAAACCGCCAAATGAATTATCTGAACTGAGAATTGACTAGAAAGTAAGTTCTCCTGTAGTTCAGTTCTGAACATTTGCTCCCTATAATGTTAGGCAGCCAGGGACTGAAGTCTGAACAACAAACTCTTTTCTACCTTCGGATTATGCTTGCATTCTCTTTTTCAACAACACTAACATCCCCATAATTTAGAGGCCCCAGGAGTTTACATGCTGTGGGTAAAGTGTACATTTGAAGAGGAACTGGTGCCAGTGAAAGGGGCTCATTGTGTCTTATGATTTGTCTTTTTGCAGAAGTCAATAAGGACCTTTCACTATGTTTTCTTAGTAGTCACCTCAATCCTGTGGTATAGGAAAAAAAAGATGATAGAACATCCATGGTTGAGTACCCAGCAAATTTGGGTGATTTTCCTAGAGTCAGGAGCAGAATCTCCATTTCTACCAGGCCCTGTGCTCCATTTTGTTTTCCACCCTATTAGCAAAGCCTCTGCTCAGATAACAAGAGTAACAGAAACTAGGGCAATCCACTTAATGGTAACCGGATTTTGGGTAAAGCATTACTGTCAAGGAACACACACATCAAGTCCAAATTAAGTTGGGCTCTGATCTTCTGCTCTGCAGCCTGTGCTCGTGGTCAGGGTCAATGTCCTTTTGACTTGTGTACATAACCTAAGAGGATTCCGTTCCTCTATATAACATTGCCTCACTGAACTCTAGAGGCCATGCATTTCACACACACACGGCAATGTGCACATAGACTCTGGAAACGAGAAGCCTCACAGAGCGACCTACATGGTAAAGACGTCCAGGGTGTCTCCGGCAGTCCTCGCCATCTCGAAGTAGGTCTGCAGGATGGTGACAGTCCCAGAAAGCGCCTCATGGCCGCAGCCACAGAAGAGCGCCACGCCTGCATACAGCAGGATGGTGGCGATCAGGGAGGCGTAGGGAATGCCTCCCAGGCATTTAATACAGCACTCGAAACACCCTGCACAAGGAAACAGAAAAGAAAAGGCATAAATTAATATTTTTTGTTCATCTAATTTAGTTCCCCCCAATTTCAGCATTATGGGAAAGTATATTTGCGTTTGTAGATGACACCAGGTCAACTCTGTCCATCAAGTCCTAGGTTGCCTTGAAGGGTATAAATATCAAGTTCTTTAATTAGGAACCTTCCCCCAGACAAGAGAATGATGGTGTCTGCTGATAGCTTCCTCCTCTAACCCAAACGAATGGAAGCCCTTCCCTGCCACCCAGACATCCGCTAACAATGAATCTACACAGATAGGCACGCATGTCATTCCATCCCGACTCATTGCTCTCCAGTTTCACATGCTGAAGCTCTTATTTTAATGAAATTCGTTCTTCTCAACTCCATATAGATGTAATTTTTTAAAAAAACATTGAGTCAAAATCTGTTTTTTGGGAACCCAATTGAGTGAACGTTAGCCAGCAATTTTTAAACGTGGAAGAGCAGACTAGACAATGCCAGTGTCCTGCACGTGATAAGGCAAATCATTTTAGATCCCTATTCAGTTCAGATATTGATGTATGTTGCTTTTCTAGTGACTCATAATGCAAATCTGTTTCTTGCTGTGCTGCATGATAAACAAAATGAGAAAGGCATTGACACAGTGGGAAAGAGAGAGCAGGGCAGGTTAGCATTCTGGTCCACCACTGTGTGTGTTTTTGGCAAGCTTATTCTTTCAGTGTCGCCATTTGCAAAAAGGTGACAGTAAGATTGCCCTCAAATGATTTTTGTGAGCATTAAATGACAGAAGAGCAGTGCATGATAGAGGAGCTATTCAGTAAATGTCTACTTTAAATGAATATTAACTATTGTTGTGCTGCAATACGGTTTTCATAAAATTTTTTGACCACAGTGATCGCTTTTGAAGTTTTGTCACCTTAGCCTTGATTTTCAAAAGATACCTCTAAACATTTAGCTTGAGAAATCAAAACACCATTGTTACTATTCAAATTAAGCACCAGAATTTTCTAGGTGACATATGGATATCTTCTTCCAAAATCTGGTTAGAAAGCCTAAGTCTCTATGTTTCGCAATAAGAACTGCTGATGAGCTACATACTGTGTGCTGGCCACTGGTGAGAGGTCACAGTTAGGTAAGAGGGCTGACAGGCTACAAGGAGGAGGGCTTGTCTCACCTTGGGCCACCTCTGCTCCCTACTCCTTCCCCCGACAACTCCTATTCCAAAAGCTTCCTCCTACTTCTCTCCTCCAGGAGATCTTTGATTGAATTTTTTTCCTGGAATGTTGAAGCCCCTCAAAAACTCTCCAAATAACTGCCTTTCCTCAGAATCGAATGGGACTGGAAAATGCATTGTTATTTATTGTACGTAAGTCCTAGGAAGATCTGTGTGCATTTTATCTGGAATACCTATATGTTTGCAGCAACATATGACACATGCAATGATTGCAAAGTTCCAGTGAGCAGTAACTTCATACTCAGAGGGTTATTTAAATACTGACTGTTGAACTGGCTTTCTTAAGAGAATTACAGCTCATCTCATCTGCTCCAGAGGAGATTAAAAAAGAAAGGAAGCCAGAACACCTCCCTGCTTCCATAGCTTTTGCTTGTACAAAAAAAAAAAATAATAATTTCCTGAACACTCCTCCCCCAACAAACACATACCCCAGGTGGGGAAGTAGAAAAGGTTAGAACAGCTTGACTCTTCATATGATAGGAAGAAATATCTCCAGCAGATGAAGGAGACCAGTGTGTGTAGTATCTGAATGTCATTGAACACAGTTGTGGATAGAGATGAACAGAGTAGAGGGAAAATCTTTGAACTATTCTCAGTCTCAACATGGTATAAAATTACTGATCATTTAAAAATTAAAAATTAAAATAAATAAAATTAGTGCCAACTCAAACAAGAATTACTCCTAATTTTGGCAAATGCCTCAAGCAGTCCCATGATCTCAAATCCCATTCCTTTGTGATTTCTCTCCCCGATTGTTCTCAAAGAATTTGATACAGATTTGTGAGATTGTTTCTACAGGCATGGAGGTGTCAAGGCCAGAATAACAAGTTCAACAAAACCCTTCAGAATGGAATTTCACATATAAAGAAAAGGGTCCAAATATCAAATTCCTAGATAGGAACTACCTTTGCTAGGTCCTAGACCTAAAGCATATAACAATGAAGATAAAATCAGGAGGAGTTGGGCTTAGGAGCAAATGATGTGGTAAACTCACAGATGATCACCAGAACTGCCACGGAGGACATCTGGTTCATTACATTACTAGTTCAGAGTTAGTTTCTACTCATTTCACATTTTCCTGACTGAGGTTTAGATGGACCAATACTAGCCTCCATGCCAGCAAGTTACCCCTGGTGTTCTGGCTTCCTTTCTTTTTTAATCTCCTCTGGAGCAGATGAGATGAGCTGTAATTCTAGTTACCTAGACTATATATTCCTAGTGTGTGTGTGTGTGTGTGTGTGTGTGCATGCGCGCGTACGTGGCTATTCGTTTCACAGTCATTAATTATGGCTTTAATTGAGTAGTGACTTTTAAATTTAGAAAAACATGAGATAAATTGCAATGCTGAGTAACCAACCCTAAATTGACAAGCCTGAGTTAACAGGCATTTCCAAATGAGTTTAAGATCTCCAAATTAAATGGAACCTTTCTTTTATTCCCTCTTTAAATGCTGCCATTTAAATTGCTCAGAATTATATTACCCCTATTGACAAATACACATTCCCCTAAACCTCCATTCCTTCCAGGTCAGGCTGGGGCCTTTCAGTGTACTAGTAAGACCTGGTCCTCTGCAAAGCTACCACTCACAGTAAGAAACTCTGAGAACCTCATCTTGCACAGTTTGCACTTGTGATGGACTAATTGCCCTGAGCTTCTGCAGGGCCCGAGCTGCCTGTTGGATGGAAACGAAGACTCTCAGAGCTCCCATCTGGGAAGCAGTGCATCATCTCAGCATTTTCTCCAGCTGCCAGAAGCCCACGTAGTCGCTGGCAGGGGAGGGAGCTTCCTCCCACCCACAGTGAGAAACAGCCTTGGCAGAGCAGCAGCGTTGCCATAGCAACCAGGCTCCTGGGCCCAGGATGTGCTCCCAGCCCTCCTTCGCAGAGGCCCTGGATTCTGCTGCCAACCATCACCACATTGTCGCTGCACCTCAGGTGAGAAACCAGCCTGTTAAATCAACACCCTGAGAGCGTCCTGAGGGGTGTGGGCACTGGAAGGAAACACCTTTCTTCAGAAATTGTGAACAGAATAGACAGTCCTTTGCACCAGAACCATTTTCAGGACCAGATACAATGAGAAGATGGCCCATTGATTCTTGAATAGAGCTGATGGTCCAAATGTTGAACACGGGATTTACATGGGGCTAGAACTGCCTTTAACACACAAAGAAGCATTCCCCAGATCCAGTTCCTGGTTGCATTTTCTCCAATGAATTAACACTAAATTAAAGGGTCTGAAACATTAGCATTTGCCCAAAGCTTTGTAGGGTTATAGGTTGACTTATTCCAACACAAAAATTTCAAAGGAAATTAAAAACTCTTGAGCTAGCCTCTTTTTTTTTTTTTTTTTTTTTTTTTTTTTTTTAGATGAGCTACATGGTTAATTTACTTCCACTTAAACATTGTGAAATAAGCACAAGCCATTGCATTTGCTCACCCCACAGATGCTCCACAATAAAAAATGGGAAAGGAATCTAACCTAACAGAATGGGCATGGGAGAGAGACAGCTGAGAAGACAGACCAGCACAATGGTGGCCCATCAAAAGGAGGTTGACAAAGGAGATTGACAAGAGACTGGCAGTCTATTCATTGACAAATTTTCTGAGCACCATTGACCATTGAATCGATTCTTCTCTCCCATCCTACAGCATCACTTTGTCATTACCAAGCATCCAGAGAGGCTTGGGTTTGTCTACAGGCTGTCCCTGGGCCGCACCACACTGCCCTGTAGCAGGTCTTGCTTGGGTGGAGGAAATTCCCCACCTTGTTCATCTTTTCATGGCCCTCTTACAAAAATTTACACATTTTAGGGACAGTTCAGCTGATTCCACAATTTAACTCCTTGGTATTCTGATTGGTATTTCCATTGTGATTTTTGCATCTAGAAAATTTGCAAAATTCTCTTTGGGACCTTCTGAATTATTTTCATTTTGTGAGTTATTTTGAGAGTGTTATGTTGATAATCATACCATCTGTGAAAATTTTGAGCTTTATCTCTTTTTATTCTTTGTACCTTCTCATCTACTTTTTGATTGACTTTGTTGGGTAAAATGCAGTGAGGAGAGTGGTAGTAATGAAAAAAGGCACCTCTTCTTGCTCCTGATATATATATATATATATATATATATATATATATTATTATTTTTTTTTTTTAATCACTTTTCATGTTTTACCATGAAGTTTGATGTCTGCTGTTGATTTATTGGTTAAAGAAAGTAAGGCCTTTTTAATTCTGAATTCCATAACATGCTTTTATCCCCATCTGTTGAAATAATTTTATGTTTTTGTTTTTTTCTCTCTGCCATTTCAATCATAATTTTCTAATTTAAACTAAACTTGAATTCTTGAGAAAAATCCAACTGAATCATATTGTATTTTTTAATGCATTGCTGAATTTGTCATGCTAACATTTTGTTCAATACTTTTGCGTTGACCAATTCATTCCAGAAATAGTTATTCAGCTCTCACCAGGCACTAAAATAAACAAAATCCCTACTTTCATCCGAGGGGTGGGAGACAGATAATACACCAGAGGCAGAAGTAAGTGGTACATGTGGGATTGTGAAAAATGCAGAGAAGAAAACAAATCAGGGGAGAGGGGTAGGGACTACCGGCCTAATGGCTTCAGTGTCCGTGTTTTTCAGGGAAGTAATGAGCAAGAGGACATTTTCAGAGACAGGAAGGAGGTAAAGGAGCCTTGCAGGGGGCTGTTATCTAAGAGGCTGCCTGGGAAAAGGGGTTTCAGAGGAAAAGTCAATGCCAATGTCCTGAGGCCAGTAAAGACCCAGGGAGTCTGATGAAAAACTCTCTGAGAAGTCAGTGGTGATAAAATAGATAGAACTAAAGAAACTATAGGATGAGGTCATAACATAATGGGTATGACAAGGACATCTATGTTAATGAATGTGACTGACAGCTAATTTTTGTTTACTTGTTTTGGATCAAGTTACTCTAGTCTTGTAAAGCAGGTACCAATTCCTCTGGCCTGGGTTGTCTGGGCAAGGGTTAGCTGGTGGAACCAGCCAGTAAAAACATTTCCGCCACCTGTGTACTTTATGGAAAGAAGTTTAGCTACTGATCCGATTCGTTAATGTTTATAGAACTAATCAAATTTTCTATTCTTAAGTCTATTTGCTAATTTCCATATTTGTATGCATTTATAAATTTAACTTCAGATTTAAAATTTTGATGAAATTGTAGGTAACTTTGTTTTATGGTATTTTGAATTTATTAATCATGTTCACATATTTTATTTCCCTAATGATTTCATTTCCTTCCTTCCTTCCTTCCTTCCTTCCTTCCTTCCTTCCTTCCTTCCTTCCTCCCTCCCTCCCTCCCTCCCTCCCATCCTTTTGTCCTTTTCTGCATCCCTACCACCTCATCTCTCTCTCTCTCTCTCTCTCTCTCTCTCTCTCTCTCTTTCTCTTTCTCTTCTTAAAGTGCATCTGTCAGGACACCCTATGTTTTATGTTCTATGATGCCACAAAATAAAATAATGTTCAATGGCTTAAAACATCAGATTTATTTTTCAATCAGGCTATGCCGTAACATGTCCACCCCAGGTTAGCCATGGGCTCTCTGCCCATTCAGAAACAGAGACTGATAAAGGAGATATCTGCTTGATTATAGACAGTCATAACACCAGAACAAAGAGCATCAGGAAGCTTTCATTTTAAAAAGGAATTACTCCAGGCTGCCAATGGCTAGTTTTCACTATATGGATAGAGGCCCACAATCACAGGGTCTCAGCGAATAGCAGTAATGGGGATCTGCTAAGTAATTAAAATGATTTTTCAATATGGCTCTTCTTTCTGGTATGATTATTTTGTGTTTCATTATTTTCTATTTTAAATTAGTTATTTAGTTTACTTTCTAAGGGTACATTTTGCTACATATTTCATGATGTCTTGGATGAATGCTGAGCTCTTTAATTTTCATTCATTTCTAATAAAAACTTTTAAAGATATAAAGTTCCCTTCTGATTTTATTTCCACAAGTTCTCATATATAATATTTCTATTATTATTTACTTATAAAACATTTTCTAAAGCCTAATCATGATTTCTTTTTCATATACACATATTTTTATTGATTTCAGAGAAGAAGGGAGATAGAGAGGGAGAGACAGAAACATCAATGATGAGAGAGAATGACTGAGTGCCTACTGCATGCCCACACTGGAGACTGAACCCCAAACCCAGGCATGTACCCCAACTGGACTCAAACCATGACCTCCTGGTTCCTGGGTCAATGCTCAACCCCTGAACCATGTCCTCTGGGCTCATGATTTCTTCTTGACACATACATTCTTTATATATTTGTTTTCTTCGGTTATTTTTTTGGTTTAACTTCCAAATATATGAGATTTTCTATTTTTTAGTTTATTTGTTTTTACCTTAAATTGCATTGTCATTAGAAAGCACAGTCTATACAATAGCAATCTATTGGAATTTATGTTGAATGTCTTTACCTTATTTTTTAAAAAAATATTTTTCATCACCATTTATCTGCCCTATATCCTCCTCCACCTCCACCTCCACTCCCAAACCCCCAGCAATCACCACACTACTGTTCATGTCCATGATGACTTCTTTTAAATTAAATCTTAGACTTTATTAATAATATTCTAATAACTATGTATGATGTCAGATGGATATGAGATTTATTGGGATGGTCACTTAGTACATTATATTCTGTCTAATCACTGGGGTGTATGCCTGAAACTAATATAATATTGTATGTCAACCATAATTGGAAAATAAAAAAAATGATTACAAAATAAATCTAAGAGCTGGGAGCTTTTCAGTCTCGAAAGGGAGCAGAAGTTGAGGTCGTAGCACAGCAGTGCCTGCTTCTAACAGTTCCTGGGGAGATGTCTTTCTCCCTCAACAACACCCAAGGTAAAGATAGAACTTTTCTTTTCTGTCCTGCACAGAATTGTGGTAATTACTGTTCTGTCTGTTGCTGTTTTGTTTCAGTCTGTATTTTACGTTCAGCCTTCCACTCAGGCCTTCCAGAGTCCTGATTGCCCGCTGTGTACACCAAGCTCACCCCCATCAGGGACTCAGGCTGGTTCCTAACCTCCACCTCCAGGATCACAGGTCAACAGATCAGAGTGGAAATGAGCCCAGAGTTCAACATTACTCAGGTAAAGTAGAAAAATGCCCTGGCTATAAGAACAGCAGACTAGGAAGATGACAATAATGCCCTGGTGCAAAGCTGTGCTTGCAGAAAGCTCTCACTGTGCACTTTATAGTCAACAGTCTTCCTGACGGCCAGCCCTTTAGTTGATGACATAGCTGTCTATATTTTCAAAGCATCCTAGCATATAGTTCAAATAATGGCCCAATATTATACAACTTTACTAACATCTTATTTAGATACATTCCTGGCCTAAACAGAGTACAGAGATGAGGTAAGCATTGGAATAATTGGGGACAAAGTGCCCTTATCAAGGTAACAAACTCAAATGACAGCTTTTAATGTTAAATATTTTAATCATTGCCATATACCATGCTTAAATTATCTCTGAATTTTAAAAAGAAATTCTTGAATGGGCAGAATTTGTAGATTTTCTTCATCACCTCCTAACTTTGTAGCTGGGTGCCAAAGTCACCAGGGACTTTATCAAAAATAGAGACTCCAGGATCCCCTCTGCGAAAAGGCCTGTTTCTGTCGGGAGCGTCGGTGGCCTCTGACGTGCAGAGGCAGCAGCACATGGGAACCGTGCAGTGTTATAACGATCACACTCAACGCCAGCCCGCTCAAAGGGAGCGGATGAACTAGACACCTGTGTGATGCAGGGATTAAAAGGGATTTGCTCTAGGAATGTTGAACAGGATTGAACAAAGTCTACAGCGTCGCAGGAAACGGCATCCGTGAGAATTTTCGCACAGTTCCAGGGCATGAGAAACAGGGCCAAGACTTCCCACGCATTGGTCTGTGTGATCTCCATGCCCCACGATGGGGGTTCATTACAGACAGGTGACTTGTCAAATGAGGATTGAGCGCAGATCCTGAAAAGTAGATGAATGTTCTGGGAGAATAGCGACACTTTTCTTTTTAAGATATTTTTACTACAAAAATGTTTATAATAGTAACATTTGCCATTTTCAGAAATATATCCCTAATTATGAGACATTCTTATAATGACTGTATTGGTCAACGTGACTTAGCAAGAATGTTTTGATTGACTGAGCTGATTTCCTCGAGGCCGGAAAGTTAATTGCTTCAGTGGAGCCTTCCTCTCTGGCTGGATAACTGAGGCCAAGGGCGAGAGAGCTGGGGGAAAGGGAGGTGGGCATGATTCCAATGTGTGAGCAGAATCCTTGGAGGAAGGAGGTGGAGCAGAGGCTGCTGAGTCCAGATACCTGTGCGGTTTCTGCAGAACACATCTTGCTTGTTCAGGTGACATTAGAAATCCAGGGGATGACCTCATCTTCCCATGTAATGGCTGAACCAATTAACATAAATATGGCACGGCCTGTTTCCTCACAGCCCCCAGATTTGTTCAAGATGTTGTTAGTGTGTTGGCTGGGTATCTCTCTCCTCTCCTCTCCTCTCCTCTCCTCTCCTCTCCTCTCCTCTCCTCTCCTCTCCTCTCCTCTCCTCTCCTCTCCTCTCCTCTCCTCTTTCCTCCTTCTCCTTCTCCTTCTCCTTCTCCTTCTCCTTCTCCTTCTCCTTCTCCTTCTCCTTCTCCTTCTCCTTCTCCTTCTCCTTCTCCTTCTCCTTCTCCTTCTCCTTCTCCTTCTCCTTCTCCTTCTCCTTCTCCTTCTTCTTCTTCTTCTTCTTCTTCTTCTTCTCTCTCTCTCTCTCTCTCTCTCTCTCTCTCTCTCTATATATATATATATATATGCTTAAAACAACAGTATGTTATGGTTTCTTACATCTTCCTGGCTTTCCTAGATTCCAATGGACAGTTCTCATTTGTACTCATTCCAGCGGCTGCAGCTGAAAAGGGAATAGGGCTGGAGGCAATGAATACTCCATTGGGGGGGGGCACTAAATGGGATGAATGGGGTCCTGAGAGCTGCCTGGGGTATGACTTCCTAGGAGCATCTCACTTCAGGTGGACTGAAAGAGAGAGAGAGAGAGAGAGAGAGAGAGAGAGAGAGAAGCCAAAGTTTCCAATCTTTTAAAAGGCTGAGCCCAAAAGCAGTAAAGCATCATTTTCGCCACAGTTGACCAGTTGATTGTCCAAGTCCTCACAGGTAGCCTAGGTATTGGGGCGTTGAGAAATTGACTTGAACCCTGGATGGGAGGGGTGGTAAAGAGTTTGCAGTCCTCTTTAATCTGCCACGAAACATCCAATTTAAACTTCAACTCTCTATCCCAGGATTGCTTTGTTTTTCTCCCTTACACTCATCAGCATTGACATATTTATCTCATGGGTTGACTTTATTGACTCTCTTCACCGCAATGTAAAAAACTCTGAGATCAAACATTTCTGGGTTTTTCTCATTTCTGTATGTGAATTCCTAGAAAAATACCTGACACATGATAGGTGCTCAATTAATGGTTGTTGAATGAAAGAATTAACTAGGAAATCTGTCCTGAGAACCAACCAGAATGGGTCAGGAAGGGGTGGTCTCAAGGCTCCCACTGTGTTCACCTCGCAGACAAATGTCAGAATCATGGCAATTTCTGACTTTGGGAGCAAGACATAGACACTTGGAAGATGGTTATTGGTTACTACACCAGCTTTCCTTTTTTTGTCTCCCAATCAGCTGTCTTTTCTTTCAGAGTAACTGAATCAGTGCTTATATAGGTTCGCTAACTGTCTCCTGATCACTACACTATGGTGTTTTACCCTGGACATTCCCAGAAGTTTCAAAATGGGCACCTACCAGGTGGTTTTTACAATTAGTCACAAACTGTTGTTCTCTTGAAATACTGCCAAGAGCATCTCAGTGGTCAAGCACATTTGGAAATAGGCAAACTGGCAGCATTTCTAAGTGGAAATGACATTTCTGCAGGCAGTATCTTTCCTCAAGCATCACAGGCTTCCAAAAGCTAAATATATTTTTAAACCCACAGAATGATTCTTTTCTCCTGTCTCTTCCTCTCATTAGAGGAGCTATTGTCACACGCATTGCTCCCTGAAGGCCAAGGAAGCACAAGTTCAAAGCCTCTCATAAATCTTGTTAAGTACTGTAGAGGAAATGCTGATTTTATCTGAGCCACAGATAAGCCTGTCATCTTGTTGCCTCTATCACAATCTGAATGAGCACCGTGATCACAAAACATAGACGCTCTTTTTTATCACAGAGATATTTGTCCTGGACCCCTAATACTCAGTGTCCCTTGCTCCTTTGGATCATATCCCACACGGCCCCTAACTAGTGGCCACTGAAAAACAAGGGTTGAGAGAGAGATGTGAAGGCAACAAAGCGGTGTGGACACGTGCTGACAGACATGCCTGTTGGCTCCCCTCGTGTTCCGCTCGCCACGGGGTGCATCTTCACTAGCGCTCAGCCTCATGTGAAAACCTGTGCTTCACGCGAATTTCTTTATTCTGCCTCCCTACTCCCCAGGATTGTGTGAATGCACACAGAACTCATTTGCAGCTCCTGCCAGGCCCCTCAGGTGGCTGTGAAGTTAGAGTTGCTGCAGAAGAACAGAAGAATGCCCTGGGGAACCTGAAACACAACATGTGAGCCCACAGTCTCCAGGACCACCCCACACAGGGGATGGCGCTCCGGCACTGCGGTGTGCCCGGGGATAGATCGGGAGCTTCTGAGACCAAAGACGAGGATTTCGGTAACTTGACACAGCCAGCATTTCATACCCCGTTTGGCTCATGAACCCAGCAAGCATGGGTTCACTCCAAGGACTTCTATTTGCTGTTCTTCGTTGGTCTTAGTGACTTATGTACAGGAAGCTTGAGTCAACTTCACCCACCAAAATCTCTATCCTTCAATTTCAATTATATTGAAAAAAATATACTGGACTCATGCAACAAGAAAACCAAAGGATGGAGCTTAACCATGGGCAAACCTTAGAAGTGTATTTCCGAATGCAGAGGTAAACAATAATTTTTGCCTTTGGCCATGCCTGGTCCTTGTTAAGGTAGAATGAAAAGATCCTGCAGAAAGTAATAGCAGAATGTTCTATTATGCTTCTCCTCCCCCCCCCCCCCATTAAGTAGCAGTCACTTAAACTTTCCTAGTGTATGATTTTTATATTTTTTAAAAAGCAAAATCTTATTTTAGAGAAGTCCTTGGGGGAGGGGGAAGTGTTGTGTGGGGTATATAATTGCCTTTTCTATCCTTAAAGCTGTTGTGTAAACTCAGCAAAGCCGTAGGTTGGAAGGCCCTTAAAGACACTGATTATTAAATAAAGACTTTGTTTGGAATTAAAACAGGGAAGACAGCACTTTGTGTTATGATGGGACTGTTGACACTCCACCCAGTTTCAACAGGTGCGTATAGTCACATTTAGACAGTGGGAAGGATTTTTTTCTCAACCACCTGACAATGTTCACATTAAGAATAAATTTGGAAGTAAGAGAAAATAATTGGAGTGAAAGATATTTAAATGGTTTTACTTAATATAATGAAAAATGTATTCTTATGGTATGGCAATTTTCTTTTAGTTCATCAATGTGAACCAAATTCCATGTAATTTACCTAATAAAAGAGTAACATGATAATTAACTGTACCTTCGTGATGCCCAGCAGCCAATCAGGAGTGAATATGCAAATTAATCCAACAATGATGGCAGGTTAATTTGCATACATGGGCGCCTAGTGGCCAGGGGCAGGGTGGGACGCTTGCATCATTGCCATGGTGACAACACATCTGTTCCATACTATCCCATCCACTCTGGGCCTCTGGGCAGTGTGGGAAGGCAGAAAGGTGGCTCCGGGCTGGAGAGGAAAGGTAGCTACAGGCCAGAGTGAAGGCAGTACCAGAGCCAGGGGAAGGAAGGTCCATTCTTGCATGAATCTTTGTGCATCGGGCCTCTAGTAATTTATAAAATTATATTATGCATAATGTATAATATGCAAAAATTTATCTTCACTGTTAAAATAATAATATTTTTAAAAATCTCCTATAATTGTTTGAAGATCATATCCTGGGAGAAGAGGTTTAGAATAACCCAATGGTTCGCTTGGGATGAGGTTCTAAAGTGAGAACTACACCTCTGTTGTTTGGTTACACCAGGATGAGATAGTTACCATCATTTCCCTTTCACTTACGGAATCAGAGACCTGAAGGTTTCACAACCAGAACTGAAGGAAGAAAATCCAGGGGAAACTGGCTACAACAGTGACCTTGACGATCGCATGACAGGGAAGCAAATCTCCCAGAGGGACTGGGGCTCCATCCACGTTTCATCCCAGACAAATGTTTAAGGAAAATAAACTCACTGTCTGCAGGAACTGCCTCTCTCATTCCTCAACATTGTCAGGACTCCCACTTCAACCACATATTTGACTTTTAAATACATAGACAGAGCTGACTAATTAGGTTCACCAGTTTGAAATTTTATCACATGCCAAAGTGCTAAAGGGCAAGCCAGAAGAATATTTTGGGAGGTTGGCCACCATGATATATTTTTATCCAAAAAGTCCATCATTTGAACTGGTAGGCTTATTATATTTTAGTCATTTATTACCTCAAGTATGGAATGCTCATCTAATAGACTGGCTGCTTTTGACAATGAGTAATAAGAGGGAGCTGGCTTCATCATTTATAGAGATATACTAAGTCACCAAATGTTAAATATGTTACTAGAGAAATAATGGAGAGGGAGGGGGATGACAAAGGGAGGCAAATATGGAAGCAGCAATCAGAAGCAGTTTGGCTGCAAAAGGAAGAAGGAGACAAGGTCAGCAGTCACACTGCAGTTGCTAGGACCTGTGGAAATAGGGGATAGAGTTTTTAAATAAAAAATATTTAAAGATATTAGGAAGCCAATGGGAAATCCAGTGGAGAAGTTGAATGTATGTGGTAGACAGAATAAACTGACTGTACAAGAGTTCATCAATGTCAGGGGGAGAGAGAAAAAAATTGTGGCTACAGTACAAGTAAACTTTCTATTTTGATTTCTTGCTCTGTTTTTTAAGCTATTTGGAGAAATGTGCCACTGAATGATGGCTAAACATTATACTCATTTCTATTTATTTCAATGCCTGGCATATTGATTGGATTGGTAGCTGACATAATTGGGAAATGACACCTTTATGTAGGGATTCTGCTGGTAAATTTGTTAAAGTCTAGTTTCACTTTCCAGGATTTTTATAAGAATTCTTGCATGAGTGTGTCTGTAATACACTTTTTCACATTAAAGTCATCTATATAATCTGAAGTAGCAAGGGATTTTGAAGGATTTATCTTAGTTTCAGTAAGTGATACACTTCTATTATAGAAATAGTCCACCCTGTATTTTAAGGAGAATCATTTGACATGACAATATTACACTGATGTAATGAACTCAAATACTTAATGCCTTACAGCATCAGGAGATGTTAGGAGAGCTTATTGTAGTCCCTGTATGATATTCCCATATAACTGAAGGTTATCATTAACTTGCCACTTATCTCATAGAAATATTATGAAATGTTCTAGGATTTGCATTTACATAGGGGTTTGCATGCTGAAGAGATTTCCCATCTTGTGAGCCAATTGTTTCCCAAGAATTTCCATGTTATCATCTGAGCTTTATAAGCTGAGGAAGCTCAGCCGTGGAGATAGGGCCGGATTTGCCCAAGGCAGGAAGGCCTCAGTGACACAGATAAGACATAAGCCCGATCTATTAACCGTCAGCCCCACGGAAGGGACAGGCAGTAAGACAATACATGACTTCTCTCTGGAAGCCTACAGCCCAGTGGCAAATGGCTTTTCACTGTATAACTTCACCTTTTTATGGAAAAAAAAAAGAGAGAGAGAGAGAGAAATCAAGTCATTTAAACAATTCAAGCTAGTTTTTTTTAAAAAAATATATTTTATTGATTTTGTACAGAGAGGAAGGGAGAGAGATAGAGAGTTAGAAACATCGATGAGAGAGAGTCATCGATTAGCTGCCTCTTGACACCCCCTACTGGGGATATGCCCGCAACCAAGGTACATGCCTTTGACCGGAATCGAACCCCGGACCCTTCAGTCCCCAAGCAGACGCTCTATCCATTGAGCCAAACCGGTCTCGGCTCAAGCTAGTTTTGGAAGTTAACTCCATCGTCCTTTGTCCTTGTGAAGAAATACCCCTTTCTGAGACACTGGAAAAGCTTGAATTTCCTCCAGGAAGCAGATGCTTCCCTCAGGTCATCCTGTGCTCTTTACTTCACTTATCAGGTGTCTAACTCTGCACTGGATCCTGAAGCAACCATGAAAAGATTAAGATGCAAAGACCAGGCCAAAGGCTAGGCTTGTACCTGCACAGCTTTTAGCCTAATTACACGTTGAAGAATCGTGGGTACATAGCATAGGTCCCTAACTTTGCTTAAAAAAGGAACCTTAAACTATCTCTAGCATAACACTTTAATTCCAATTTGAGAATCAGTCAAGTTTAAAAAACAAAAATGGCCTGGCCAGTGTGGCTCAATGATTGAGCATTGATCCATGAGCCAGGAGGTCACAGTTTGATGCTCTGTTAGGGCACATGCCCAAGCTGTGGGCTAGATCTCCAGTAGGGGGCACTCAGGAGGCAGCCAATCAGTGATAATCATTATTGATGTTTCTCCCTCTCTCTCCCTTTCTCTCTCTGAAATAAATAAAAACATTTAAAAATATAAAAGATGAAAATGTCATGCATTAGTTGTAATGGCATTCCTATTTAATCTTTCACCCCAAACACCTGAATCTCTGTGCAGTATGTCACATTTGATGTTTATCATACTCAAATTTCCAGAGCTGAACTTTTATCATCTTAAGCTGATTCCCATCATCCCAAGCTTGAAAAAAAATTAAGTGTACTTTGATTAAATTCCTCTCTTTTGTTGCCTATGGTCAATCCAAAGTCAGTTTGCTTTAGTTTTTTTTTTTTTTTTTCATTTTTATTTTTGTCAAATCTTTTCTTCTTTAATGCAGCATTTCCTTGCCACTTACAGTGCTGCCATTTTAACTTATAACCCTTCCCTTCTCACTGGGATTTGTGCTCAGAATCTCGTTCTGTCCCCTCGTCATGGTGTTTTCTACCCTAACACACATCTCAACGGTCATCAGCGGATATGCTTCAGTCCCTGCTACTGATCATTTCTACGCAGAAATGTCTTACCCAAGGCTGTCGATCTTTGTGAGTTTTCCAGATTCCAAAATTTATGTGAAATTATCTCAAATGCAGTCAGTCACCCAGTTTAAAAGATGTGCTGCAGTGCTTACATCAGGTAAACTATTCCTCATCCTGTTTCTGTTTTGGGAACCCCACCCTGATGACAGCCAAACGTTTCTTTCTGAGGCCGGATTCCACTTTGAGCCTGACTCATTTATAAGAACGTTTTCTCACTAGATGGGCTTCCAATAAGCCAGCAAGCCAGATTGAATGCCTCCCTTCCATGAAACAATATTTATCTTTGTCCAGAACAATGCCATCAATTCGATTCTATATATATTTTTTTTAATATGGGTTACTGAGCACCTCTTATAAAAAATTGTTTTTTAAAGAATGTCCGTCTGGAGTTTTCTGTTACTTTAGCATATCTTTTTGTTTCTAAAATCTAGAATTAATAGCAATGCCTCTTTTTATGCCAAGAAAACCTTCCAGGCACTTATAGTGTGAAGAGTGAATGTGGGGATTAAACAGGAAAACTCAAAACAAATGGGCCTAGATTTTCAGAATTTAAAAATCTCAGAGGTCTTATGAAGAGAAATGGACCATACTTATCTTCAGAGTTGGCCCCACATTCTGTCTAATTTAGGAAAAGGGGTTGTTATTCCTAATTATTATCATTAAGTGGCCCATTTTTAGTTCCTGAGGACAAATACACTGTAATGAATACACAGATATTACCACTGTAAGATTTTTTTACAAATAAGAATTATTAACTAAAAGTAGAAGACAATTAGGAACCTGCATTATTTATAAGTCTAAGAACAAATGGGCTGGGAGATAAACAGAGTGTGCATAGAGCCATTTAAAAATAGGCCTGCGTAAAAATAGAAAGGCGATCACACCTCCTTCTACACTCAATCTGGTGGATTTCACCCACAAATTCCCTGAGACTGAAGCAATGACTTACAGAAAGGACTCTTATGAGGAGGCATCTATCAATGTGAATAAGCCAACTGAGAATCTTGACATATGAGACTCTATCCTAGTCATCTTCGTAGATCGACCTCTTGCTACCCATTGATTGTCTTCTGGTGCACCAAACAGTATCAATGCTAAGCTTATTTTTTAATATCTTTAAAAATAATTAAAATGCTATGATACAGAAGACAGTTTTTTTCTCTATAAAATTAGCTATATGTTATTGAAATAAAATAAATTTTAAATAGTATCCTGAAACAGCTAAATTCACCAAGTGAAAACTTCTTCAGACTCACCTTAACAAGTATGCTTACTGGCATCCTTGTATAAAATGATTTATACATTTAAAAGACAGCCATGGACTAATTGGAATAAGTTAAAAACAAGCAAGATATGCAAATTACATTCATTACAAGATACCGGTACATTTGCATGCTTATTTAGGAGAGAGTTCTGATATTCATGGGTTTTCGAGTCAAATAATGATATAGGTAGTGCTTTCATAAAAATGTTCTTTTCCTTAAAATAACTTTATTATCCAGTGCCTGGCTAAAAAATAGTTGCAAATATTAATGATTAACCAAAATGACATTAGGCAGGAACTGACTCCAGGAAGCATTTTACTACTATTGAGAGTCCCAGGAGGGCATGTTCTCTGTTTTTGCGTTTTTTGTTTGAATGCAAAAGGAGAGAAAGCATGGTTTTCAGGAGAATATTTGTGACTCCTGCTACTGTGCCATGACCTGCCCCCCCCCCCCCGCCCCCCGTCAGACTATCCGGCCAGGCGCCTTCTCACAGGGAAGTCCTCTGCTGCTCAATGCAACACCCTGATGTCCACCAGGTCCCGGCATCCTTCATGCCCTTGTTCAGATGTGACCTTCTCAGGGGGAGTGTCCCTGTCACCTCCGTCCGCCAGCTAAAACTGTAAACACCCTTGCCCTGGGAATCACCCAGTCTTCCTTCCATTCCTGGTTTCTTTAACGGTACACAGAAGAGTGAAGAAGTAGGCAGTCATCAAAAAATGATGATGACTGCCTACTCCTTCTTCACTGAGGTGCCACCTGATGGGATAGGGTTTTTGTCTCTGGCTCCCGGGCTCACTGCTCTCCACCCCAGCAGCACCTGGGCCACAGGAGGAGCAGTTGAGTGTCACAGAGAATGGGTGGCCGAGGGGGAGCTGTTCTGAGGTGATGTTCACACTGTGCCTCTGCCTCTGGGAAAGGTGTCCCACAGCCAGTCTGCGATTAGAAAGAAACTGGGCTTTTAACCTCCTCTCCTCCACCTGCCTGAGGCACTAACGACGCGCCTGGGAAGCCCTCTATGGACTATTTTTAACCACATCGGCTCAGTTTTCTCAAGTTATCCCGTACATTGCCTCCCGAAACATTTGAGTGTAAAATTCTATTGCAAAATAATAATAATAATTATAATAATAATAACTCTAATATTCTTTTACTCACTTAACAAATACTTATTGAGTGGCACTGCCCTCATCAATTTTATCATATTGCTGAGTAACACCAATATCCCTGCCCCATGGGTCTTACATCCTGGAGTGTGGCAAAGAGACAATAAGCAATAACTAAGCAATCAGTATTTAGAGGACGATTCTGTAGGTCAAAATGGGACAAGAGTGATGACACAAAGAAATAGAACAGGCTAAGGGTGAGCTTCAAGGAGCCAGGAGGGCAGAAAGAATTCCAGGGATCACCGTGGGGTGGCTTGGGCACCCATCATTTTAGGAGCATGGTACGAGTTAGGAGGTGTTTACTGCTCCTGTGCAATCAAATCTTGGCCACCCAGCCTGGAAACAAAGCTGTTTGCTCATGGCTCCTCACTGGCCATCACCCACAATTTTTCTGAAGATGCCAGTGTATCTTGTCAGGACAACCATCTTGCCTTTGTTGATGACACTGCCATGAGTCTCCTCTGTATCTGTTCCTGAAATCATCGCAAGCAAACTAAATGCAGATACTGGGTCAACAAGCAAGGCCGCAGCTCTCCTGGCCCGCACTCCTTGGAGGTGCCCGGGGAAGGAGCCAGTGAACAGGGAAAAACGGGGCCAAAGAAACCAAAAGTAGAGAGCCAGGGGTGGAACAGTCAGTAGTCTGAGAATTTCTAAACACTTCATTCTATATCAGACAAGTAGATAAACACCAATGCAAAGATAATTAGTTTAAACGCAATTCTCCACTTAAAATCGAGAGCCATGTGTTCATGCTGTAATCCAATATGCAGAGAATAAGTAAAAGAAATTCCGTGAGTTTTCCTCCAGATGGATTCTACACTCCTCCCTTCCCTACACACCATCTGCTATTTGCTTTAGACATAAGAGATATAGGTTTGGAGGGGATATAAGATTGACTTTTGCAATCATAACTTCAAGACCATGAAGCTTAGTTTTGAAGCCTAGTAGCCTTTGCATTAATTAAAAAGCCATTTCAGTACAAAACTGCCATAATTTGAGGAGGTGGCCTGTCTTGTTCTGAGCAACTAGAGCATGTGGTGTAAGCCTGGAGCAGGCGTCACGGAAGGCGCAGCTGCGGCCCAGGGGCCGAATGCATTCCCACCCCATAGCACAACTTCTGGTCATTCCCATGCAGTCCCTCGCCTGCATTTAAAAATTGGTATATCTGTGTTTCCTTTTATCCCCTTCTTATCCCAAAATCTCATGCCAGGTCATTTAGTCTATACATATCTATAAAAATAAAAGCATAATATGCTAATTAGACCGGGTGTCCTTCCAATTGACCTTCCAGATGAAGCCGGCGCTGTGAGGGCCTAGGCAGCCACTGTGGCTGCAAGGCCTGAGCCCCTGCACGAATTTCGTGCACTGGGCCTCTAGTCCACTTATTAATAATAATCAATTAGATGAATTTTGTCAAATATCTATGAGCAGAGGTTCCTTTAGAGGGCTCAGGCAGAAAAATCTGCCCTACTCTCTCCACACACAAAGTACATCTATTCCTAGAAAGAAATATTCTCTCTAAGCTCTCTCTAAGCACCAAGGCCTGTAGTTTAATTCCTGCAATTCCCAGTGCGAGGACTGATGCTAATGAAGAAGTGTTGGTGGAAGGTGCTAACAGTCTGCCCCGGGGAAATGTGTTACAAAGGAAATGCAGAGGTTGGTAGTAGCTGACATTTCTTAATTAATGCCATTCAGGAGCCACATTTTTAGAAGTAAATAACCTTATAACATTGAACATCGAATTCTGCAGGTAGGAAAAGGGCATTTCAAAGATGCTTAGATGAAGCTTGGGAGCCTGAGACATCTGGCTCCTCCCAGTGGGTTTGATCACCGTGACGTCATAGGATGTTCCTGCGATGCAGTCCTAGACACAAAGTGAGCCTTTAGAAATGCTCAAGTTATTCAAAATAAGAATTTTGTTCCTGATCATTGTATGCCTTAAACAAATCTGAGGATTATCTAAAAAGCTGCCAGAAAATAGAAAACATAAAGCAAAAAACTTCAAAAACAGTTGAAAAAATTAAATCATATTTGCCCAATAGCTTGCTAAGACAAATATACAGAAAATACTATCTTTAAAACACAGTTTTTATCAGATAAAGTAAAATTTTAGGACATGAGGAAGGACAGGCTAATTTATTACTATATCAAATAGGATCTGATGCCCTGATCTAATCTAACACCCCAAAATTACAAAATGGCTACTGTTCTGTTTCATAATATATTTAAGGCAGAAGTCCTACTAAAAGTTCTAGTTGTATAATACAAATAACGCGCATGGGGAGATGAGTCTTAAAGCATTCTGCCCCTACTCATTTTTGAATAGTTGACATCTATTTAACTTTGTAAAGAATCAGCGTTACATGCAAATTATGGATAGAATTCCAGGAGCTGAACATTCTTAGTTACCACCATCGGAGGGAATTTCTGTGTGAAACCCAGAGTTAAAGACCAGCAAGGGCCACTGGGAACCTCTGGGGCACGAGGCCATCTCTCATTGTCTGTTTCCTGTGGTCCCTTTCCCATGGATGCCTCGGAATAAAAAGAACTGAACGAACAGGCCTCGGTAGTAATGCCTTTGGAGCCCTGGAAACAGTTTGGAGGTGGAGGGCTGAGGCTTCATGTATATGTCTATGCAGAGAGGTAAGCAGATGCTAGATTAGAAAGATTTTTCTGTTTCATTTTTATTTTACTGCTAGAGGTCTTGTGCATGGGTAGGGTCCCTAGACCTGGAGGGCAATCAGAGCTGAATGGGGCCTTCAGTCTGCCAGCCAAGCCCGTCCTTCCCCAGCTGCTGGCTGCTGGCCAGGGCCTCCCTTTGGTCTGTGCCACCCCTGGTGGTCAGTGCACATCATAGTGAGCTATTGAACTTCCTGCCTCCCAGTGGAACTCCTGCATATTAGTTTGCATATTAGCCTTTTATATATATGTATATAGATCATGGATTTGACTGTGTTTGTTTGTAGAAGAGTTTATTTCATATTCACGTTTCTCTCAAATGTAAAGCTTTCCCGAAATACACTGAAAGGGCAGCGTTTTCGGTGGCACCGAGGAAATGATGAGGGGCATTGTAGGAGCAGGCCCCTAAATGCCACAGAAAACGTGGAAGTGGGAAAGTGGGAGTAGGTAAGTGCATGGAGACCCTGGCTATAAGCATAGTCTACTTCTAAGTGTTCAGCTTAATATTAGTAAATACTCCTGAAATATCACCCATTGTGTCTCTTACGTTTCCTCCTCAAGGTTGACCTTACAATTTGAGGTCACTTGCTCATTCTGTTGATAGGACTCTACTGAGGTCATGCAGAGAAAGTCTAGGGACAGCTTCTCAGTTCCCTGACTTGATGTTTTCCACAGCATCTGACATCCCTCCCTTGGCTTTCTTGAAAATCTCTCCTTACTTTTCTTCATCAATCTCGTTCCTTCCCAGGTTTCCTCCATTTTCTCAACTTCTTACCCCGATTCTGGCTCCCTTTCCTGTCCCACAATGGAAATGTTTCTTTCTCTCCCTCCCTCTTCCTTTCTCTCCAAAAGTCAATAAAAATATATATTTTTTCCAAAAAGTCAATAAAAATATTTTTTTTTCTCTTTTTGAAAAAAATTAGATTGTGGTGATGGTTTCAGGTCTGACTATTATATTATTATTTCTCTTCCTACATAGGTACTGAAAACACTGAGTTGTAAACTTTAAATGGGTGAATTTTTCTGATATGTGATTTATATCTCAATAAGTCTTAAAAATAGATGTTGTTTTAAGTTGTGCCATTTTAAATAATCATTATTTTTATTAAATTACTAACATTTCAAGATTTTAAATAGAGCATAACTTACTTAATGGACAAGGAAAATTAATTTCACTTTCTACTTAATGATGTGTCAAATTTTTAACTTTTGCAAAGTGGCCTCATTAAGTGTAGTTTATTTAGGGAATGAAATGCAATGATGCAGAATAACCTAAGACCATTTAATTATAAACTCTTCATGCAACAGTGTGAAACAAAACATTCTCCATGTCTCAATGATAAATTTGAAGTAGTAATGTTGGTTTTTTTAAGGAAATATATCTGCTATTATCAGAAAACAGGCATATTTTTTCTCTAAAATATTCTGTGTACTGAAAGAAAACCTTGAATTTGTTTTTCTTCACCAGTGAAAAGTTTCAATTTTACAAATCCTCAGCTACTCTTGATTTTGATGGATTATAAGCAATACTCTGTGAAGTTCTATAATTAGTGTTATCAGACTTATTCCCTAACAAAAACATTTTTTAGCATCCTCCCTGCACCACACTGTTCTAGAATCTTCCCAAATGCTGTTCACCTAAGCAACTGCTGAATCGTTTTTTAAACCTCTAGCCATGTTATGTTCTCCAAACTCTCTTCCAATACCCCTAATAAAAATCAGGGTGTCCAGTGCTTAACTTTTTCTTAGAAGTTAATCTAGTGTATTATTTATTATACTAGAGGTCCAGTGCATAAAATTCGTGAATGGTGGGGGGTGGGGGAGGGGAAGAGGAGGGAGGAGATCCCCTCAGCCCAACCTGCACCCCCCTGCTGGCCTGGTCGCCTCACACAGCCTGCTTGTTCAGTCATTTGGTTGTCCCTCACTAAGTCCCCTAGTGGCCTGGTCATAGGCAGCCATCTTGTGAAGGTGTGATGGTCAATTTGCATACCATCTCTTTATTAGATAGGATATTTATTTAACTGTAAATCTATTTAATTTCCCATTCCCACAGCAGCCTGTAAGTTCATGGGATTTTTTTTTATAAGAAAATATTCCTCTTTTAATTAAAACAATCATATATCAGAAAGGACATATTATCCTGTGTTCATTTAATGAAGATGCTTTCAAAAATCATTAGAAATTGGGGATGGTGTTTTCACTGGCTTTACCCCTTGAATTTTATAGATGAGGAGGGAAAAGTTTGCCATGGTTAACAGATTCTGAGGAACAGCAGGCCATATTTTGTTAGGAAAATGGTGCTTTGTAAAACAAGTCCTTGTCTGGGGAAAATAAATCGGAAAGAATGTCAATCCAAATTACACGAGTGATTTCAATTAAAGCGATTTCAGCTTACACTAATCAGTTGCGTTTTGGTTACTAGCTTCATTTTTCTCTTTTTCTATTTCAGTTGTACTTGGTTGTCTTTAATGTATCAATTTAGTAATTTAAATTCCCCTCACTTACCTACCGTTGATGAGTTCTAGTCAACCATGTGTTAGAACACCATGTGCCCACTCTCCCTTTACCTCTGTGCTCGCCCCTAAAATCATAACCTTTCTTAGCAGTTAATGAGCCACACTAATTGGCCTTGTGCCTCTCAGGGCACAAAAAGAAATACTGTAGGTGGTAAGGACTTCCCTTCTCTCTTTTCATTCTTTGTACATTAAGTGAGTCTAGCACAGTTTCCTGCACTGGAATCTACCAGGACTGTTTAATGCATCAGGCACATGGCTGGTCTCCTGGGGACACAGCACTCTTTGTAGGGAAGGTAGAGATTTGACAGAGAAGATGAAGAGCTATGGAGGGAAAAAGCTCTTGGAAAGGCAAGATTCCCAATCTGCCCCCTTCTTGGCAGAAGAGAGCTACATATGCTGCAGCGTGGTGACGCTCCTGCAGGGGACAGGAAGGTGACGTCTCTACACGTGACACAGCTTGCATCCTGGCCAAGGAACCTGGGATCGCACTACGTCCCAGGCAGATTGCAGGCAACCAGCGTGAGCCTGTCCCAACCCTAGCCACCCTGTTTAGACTGGCCAGCTGCCTTCTTGCTATTGTGCTGGGTTTCAAGCTGCAGGTTCCTAACTGGCTTCCACATACTTCCTCTGGGGACCAAGATTAAACAAAAACAAAAGCAAAGATAAAAGGAGGAGAAATCACGTGGAACAGATTCTAGTCTTGCTTTGCACATCCGCTCGTGGTTAGAATCTACTTTCCTTTTCTCCATTATAGTCACCCAGAGCTCTCCATACTTTATCTTCCTACCTACCTGTTATATACTGACAGAGAAGGAAAGGGAGAGGTAGCCATCACAGGAGAAGACATAAGTATCTAGTCTTCAGAAGTCAAATGGAAGCGAGGGAAGTCCAATTAGTATAGAATAATGTGCTTACAGATCGAGGCATCTTGCATTACCCTGAACCCTGGTTAATAATTCATGCTAGGTCTTGACCAGGGCACTGGAATAAACCAGCATATTAAAATCCATTTATAATTATTTAAATGTTCTCCTCCAACGATCTGTCACTGGAAATGCCACACATCTCTCTGGACATTCTCCATCAGCTCAGATGACCAAAGTTGACCAGCTGCCTGAGATATTAAAAAACAGTTGCTGGGTCTTCAGATCCATTCCTATATCCAGGCTGATTATCACTGGATAAGATAAGCACACACCTTTCAGGATTCAGGGGAACAAATCTCTGTTCCCATACACTTAGAGCCTTGACTGGGACAAAAAGCCAGCACTTTAAGTTATTACCAGACTTATTATTGCACTAGAGGCCCAGTGCAGGGGATTCATGGCAGAAGAGAGCTACATATGCTGCAGCTTGGTGATGCACTGGTGGGGTGTGTGGCCTGTAGGGATTGGCCATTGTGCGAGCACATCTCATCCCAGTCAGCCAAGTGGTTGTGGACCTGCCCTCTGAGCAGCTGCTCCTGCTGCTGGAGCAGCCATTCATCCTGGTCAGCTGAGCGGCCCTCCCATTGTGGGAGTGCACTGACCACCAGGGGCAGCTCTTGCATTGAGCATCTACCCCCTGGTGGTTAGTACGTGTCATAGCAACTGGTTATTCCACCATTCAGTTAATTTGCATATTAGGCTTTTATTATATAGTATCTTTACAGTAAATAGAGAAAATAGAAGAGTCCATTTGGCATTGACTGGTTGCAATTGAAAAAAGAAAATCCCAACATTCAAATTTAAGGAAATGTTTTTATCTGATAGAAAAATAGATAATTCTCCAGGTAAATATTGATTCTGTGTTTATCACATCATCTTTTAAAATAACACTAATACTAAATAATACTAATTAGATACAAAATGCCTGGTGCACATTAGGGCACTTGGGGGAAATTAATGGCATTGTCCATGGATTCCTTGGAGAACAACAGTTATATGTTGATGAGCTACCGTAACTATGGAAAGAAACTGATTGGCTATCACTGTGCATTGTTAGAAAAACCTCTATACCTCAGAGTCCTGCTGTTTCCATAGAAACACAGCAATAGCCAGCGCTAATGCAATAGTCATCTCCAGACAAAGGCCGGCCTGAGCTTCATGTAAAGAACAAAGCCTTTCTCATTAAGAACGGAGAGGAGCATTTTCAATGTGTGAAATATCAAAAGCAAAATGATATGCCATTTCATAAAGATCTTTAAAAATAAACCCTTCACCATAAATCATCTGGAATGGAGTAAATGAAATCCTTTAATTATTTCTTCAATTCACATATGAAATTAATGACACCCAGTTCTATCAAGTTTGTTGCTCAACACAGCTTGACGTTCACCAGCAAGATCGAAAACCCCAGTTGTCTAATGTCCATGAGGGACAGCCCAGGTTTGTGGGCCAGACTTCTGTGGTGTCACTGTTGCCACTGAGATATCTGCTCAGTGGACGTGGGATCCTTAGTGCCTCAGTGCCCCTGAGGCCAGCGGGGAGAAAATCTGCATTTGCATTTATCCTGTTTCTCTTCTACTGCTCCCAAAATTCCCAGTCAGTAATCAACCACTGGACTATTCCAACAGCATCTAAAATATCCCACCATGGTAATTACTTAACAGTATTATTAATAAACATATTCATTTTTATATAAATTCTAAATAGTAGGTAATTAGATACCCTTCCCCATCCACTCTATAATACTGATACTGAAGTATTTCAAATCTATGTCCAAAAAATGGGGACATTAACACAGTCAAAAAAGAAAGCCAATCTAATTAACAAAACAAAACAAAAAAGACACAAAAAGACACCCCCCAAAACTTTGATATTTTGGCATAGAATCCAACAGAAGGCCCTAAGAGAATCTGAGAACCATAAGGCACTAAACTTTTCAGATACAACAACTGTTATGAGTGGACAGATGTTTCATACATTGACGACTATCATAAACAATGACAAGATCTTTGTAACAACTGAACAGCAGAGCAAGGCATACCTGTCACTGTCAACATCGTTAAAAGACAATCAATCAGTAAAAAAGTAAACATGACTGTTTATCAAAGGGGCATTTTTAAGAGGAAACAACTGACGAATCACTAAACACAGGATGCATAAAACATAGCTATTGTCTATTTCTGAATTTATGAAACGGACATATAAAAAACACATTCTCAAACACTTGATAATGGATTGAATTTTGTTCATTTATTCATTGTTTCAACGAAGAGTTCCATAAAAACGGTTTCTGTTTTCCAGTTTACCGAAATTATGGTGAAACCATATTTCTTGTGGATAGAAACTAAAACCAAAATATAAGGTGAGCAGATTCACGCAGAGCTAACATTTTCATTTTCTGTCTTGGGCGTGAGAAGGTCGAACCCACCACGGTGTGGAGGCTCACACCCACATTGGTGTTTGGGAAACCTCCCAGTATTCACAGTTGGTCTGGAGCTCTGCAAAGCCACGTCCCAGACGGCATCACCAAGATGCCCGCAGTTGTGGTAAACAACATGAACTTCACAAAACTCTGAAAAGGTGAGGCATCGCAATTCCACCAGGAGGACCCCCGATAGTCACAGCTACTGAAGAACACAAGTGGAAAAGGGGGTGTTTTCTCTCTTTTTAACATTTTTACTTGACAATAATTCTAAAACAAGGAACACTTTCAAATACTTCTCCAAAGTTATGCCTCCAAATAGAAAGAGTGAGGACTCTGATGCCCAGCATATATTTTCAGTATTTTACTAAAATCTCTAGACTTTTCCATTTCCATTGCCTTTGAGTAATTTTTAATTCTCTCCCACCCATTACCAAACATTTTGTATTTAAAAATCAAGTGGAAGAAGGGACATAGCAGAGGAAAACAATGGCAGCTGCCTTCCCAAACACCTTTCTTACATATTAATGTAGGACCCATATGGGACTGTCAACCGAATTTCCAAATGGTTAAATAGGGAAAATCAGGAAAACTTCTGATGGTATAAAAAATTATTGTAAAGCAAGACATGTGTGAAGCATACCCCAAACCATGATCTACTATTGTCAGAAAAGCGAATTAACACTTTATAAAAACAGAGCCACTGCTTTTTGTTTGTTTTTTAACCATCTTGGATCGGCATGCTGTGAATATCTATGTTGTAAATCTGTAAGAGAGCCCTTGGGATGAAGGAACAAAAAGAGAGGTTATATTTTATTCTGTACAGACAGACACTGGGAGAGGACACTACAGAGCAGAGCTTGAGAAAAAAGTAAAAATGTCAAAAGACACTAATCAATTGACACTAAGTTCAAAGAAATAAGATTATTAAAAGCCAAGGGCACAATATACCCGACATCTCTATTAATTTGTGGTGTGATAATAACCATGGAAATTGCAATAAAGTGAAACAGATTTTTTAAAACAAAAAAATAGATGAGATGACACTGATGGAAGAAAGGTTTTTCAAAAAGAGATCTCTGGCATGAACCTTAATAAGCCTTTCTTCGATAACATTTCCCATTCAATATTATACTAAGCACTATGCGAAGTGTCTATCCTGAAAGTGTCCTGTTTAGAGCTGACATACCCCTGTGTTAAGTCCATTTGCATGTAAATTCCATGGAGAATGAGGTTACTGTGCCCCTTTCATGTCACTGACAGTCAGAGCAAATGCATCTTGCCTCTTGGCTTCTAAACAAAGACCCAGCCGACCTGGTGTGAGGGAGGCAATCTGGCTGGAGGGAGAGAGAGGCAGGCTCTGAGAGAGCAAACTGTGCAGGTCCATGATGTCAACGCTTGAGCTGCTGCCAGGAGAGTCAGGTGTTGAGGATCCCTGAGCATCGCTTAAATCGCTCAGGCCCTGACGTGTCCACGCACGGATCTGGGAAGCAGGAAGGCTATTGGCAACAAGAAGCTGCCCTGGGGAATGAATGTCAGGAGGAGGCAGAACAAGAATCCCAACCAAAATGATGTTTAGTTTCCTTGTGTATTTAATGTTCTAACAAAGTTTTCTCTTCCCTGGCGAAGGTTTCCATTTAAATTCACATTTACATGTTATATGTCCACCCCCACCATGATTTCTTAAACCTCCGATGTATTTTTAATCTAAACAAAGGAATGGGCATGTGAAACAGGTGGGGGTCCTGGGAACGAAGGGAAAATAAGAGTCTGGGCACTGAGATGAGATAAAGGTCTGCAAACCACATCGCCAAGGCCGATTCACCCCGCTCACAGGCCAGCAGCAAGCACTCCATATAGAGTAAGGAACAAAGGCCCGGTGCGTGGATTCGCGCACACTGAAAGGGAATTATTTAGAAGGTGGCCGGCAGGGCGGGACTGGGCGAGTCTGGCTGCAGAGGCACCAGGGCTCGAAGGGCATCTGTGGAGTGAACCGGGTCCCTCCAGCAGGTGGGGTCCTTTGTCCTGGCCTGTGATGATCGGGCAAAAACTGGCTCTCTGACATCCCCCGAGGGGTCCTGGAGTGGGAGAGGGCACTCTGCAAAGTTGTTGTCATACAGGGTGTGAAATGCAAACGCAAGTGTGCAGTAACCAGATTCTGGCCGACAGTGCCCCAGCAACAACATAACCCACAGTTGAACATAGAATCATGTGGCCCTACAAGGAATCAGGCTCCGTCCTCTCTGGTTCTGGGGTGCATCACCCGAGAACTACCACTTCAAGTCACCGCAGCTCAGCAGCTCCTGCATTGAGTGTCTGCCCCCTGGTGGTCAGTGCCCATCATACCTACTGGCTGGCTGGCAGGTCGGACAGTTCCTAGCCATAGATAGATATAGATATAGATACAGATACAGATATATAGATATAGATATAGATATAGATATAGATATAGATATAATTTAATAGCAACATGTAATTTTAGACTTTGCAAATAGCTACAGACACATGGCGAGGGACTGTGAGTAGGAGGAAGGAGATGTAAATGCAAGGTAGAGAGGCAAGCTGTTGTTATGGAAACAGAGTCTTTGGAGAGAAATAGGTATGGGCTTTAATTCCAGTTCTGGCAATTATTGCTTAGTTTAGTGAGACTAGATTCGATAACTGGCCTACCATATTAGCTAGAGGTTACGAAGATCATAGGTTTTGTTTCATTTAATTGTTTTTGTATGAATACTAGCACTCAGCCTTTCAGATTCTTTGAGAATGTGAATGGATTCAATATTGCCTAACACTGAATATATAATAAATAAAATTATATATCTTAGTCCTTGTCATATAGGCACCCAATACATTATATAAATAATCTATTGTTTTATTGATTTACCTTACACATGAAGTTATTTCTCTATGTAAGATGCAATTATGGGAGAGGGAACATTAAATTAGTATATAAAATTATAATATATATTTTCTCCATGTGACTCCATAACTGTGTTATATCTGTCTCATAAATTACAAGGTTAACTTCATACTTTATCACTAATAACAAAGATAATTTTTAATTAGAAAATATCAGAATATTGCAAATTAATTTTCTAACAGTATATTACATTAGCATAAAGTATAAACTGTTAAAGAGAGAGAGAGAGAGAGAGAGAGAGAGAGAGAGAGAGAGAGAGAAAGAGAGAGAGAGAGAGAGAGAGAGAGACAACAGATCCAATATGGAATCACTTGTGCAAAGCCCCACATCAGGAAACCAAGACTTAACACCTAAACTACTAGTAAGTGCAAGTCCAGTCTCCCAGGAATGTATCCTTTAACCAGTTAATGAGGAATTACCTGGTTAGCACTAGAGAGGTTATCTACCCGACAGACCCCTTCCATCAGCCATGGGAACATGACCTTGCCTCAAACAATCCTCTTTGCTAGATACTTCCTTTGCCTGCCCCGCTCCAGCCTAGAAAAATCTCTCATTTTGTGGAGCTTGCCCGAGCTCCATTCTGTCTGCTAGATGACACACCATCTGATTCACGGATCCCTGAATAAAGCCAGCAGGTCTTCACATTTCACTCAGTAGAATTCTGCCTTTTAACATTTTATTCAGTTGAATTTTGCCTTTGTCCATATAAGCACATCGATTTTTTTTCTACCAGAGACGCAGGTGGCAACAAGAAACCCAAGCAATCTGAAGAAATGGAGAGAAAGGATGGGGGGCAGGGGTTCAGTCTTAACATCAACCTTCCTAGAACATCTTCCTTTTTGAACCTCTACCTCAGCACTAATGAATCTTGAATATAATGATCTGATACCTTTGCTATCTCTTTATCCTCCTTTAACTTCTAAAGATGAACATGGACTAAACTCTGTCTCTACCTCACTCCTTTTTGTCTCAGATAGCCTCCATTCTGAACTTTTAATCATTGTCTCTATGCAGATTATCCAAATTTCTTCATTCATAATCTTGACCTTTCAACCTGAGATTCTCGTTGGCATTTCTAAATATTTTGGTCTTTCTACGTGCTGTATGACACGGTCATCTGAAATCTCTCCAGCGCATGGCCCCGCCTAAAATGAAGCTCACATTTTCGCCAGTGAGGAGAGGTTCTCAGAATCGCCAGGCTGCATCATAGAGATCCTTGCCACTGTTGCCTGGGTCTGTACATGCGATTGTTCCTGAAGTGCTCCCTCTCAGAATCTGGCCTCCATGCTGAGATGTCCCCAGTCCCATGGAGAGGCCACACATACGTGTACTGGCTCAGAATCTCAACTGAGCTCACAGCCAACAACCAGCATCAACTGAGCCCCCTGGACACTCCAGCACAGTGCAGATCCCCCATGAGTACAAATGTCCCTGTCTTGTGGCCAATACCACATGGAGCAGAAGAAAGAATCATACAACCCACATAACTGAGAGTATAAAATAAATGTTGTCTTAATCCACTAACTCTGGGGTAGTTTGTTCTGCATCATACTTCCCACAGGTGTTGGGAGAATAAAATGAGTTAAGTGCACTACACAAATTCTAACTATTGCCATATTTGTTATTCTCATGTCTATCCAATTCCCTTAAAAGTGTGCCCAAACTGACTATTCACGTAATTTATCTTCTCTTATTCAGAACTAAAATGCATTTCTTTTTCTTTTTTTTAGCACTTGCATTAATTATATCCATATATTGTCAACGAAGTCTACATAGACCATTAAGATGTCTCCACTAAAAAAAACATATGCTAGAAATTAATTCAGAGTTTGAAAAATGCAAGCAGTCAAATTAGCATTGCATATAATTTAGCATTGTTTATAAAGACTAACAGGATTAACCCATTCACAATTTGGATGAATTCCACCACTGGATATTGAACGTCTGTCACAAGCCAGTCCCTATCCTGGGTGCAGGGGACATGGTGACGAACAAGACTGGTGTACCCTGCAGACTCAACCAAAAAAGACAGGAAATTCCACAGGCCATCATGATAGAGTGCAATATATGCTCAGATATAAAAAGAGCAAGATATGAGGAAGAGTAGCATTGGCCAATGGTTTTCCCACCTGCAATCCAAGGCACCTGCAGCATACTGGATATTTTCCATTTTTTAATGGCAAACACAGTGACATATGCCAGATGGTGTTGGACCGATATTATTAAGATAATTATTTGGCCCAGCCAGTGTGTCAGTGGTTGAGTATTGACCTATGAACCAAGAGGTCCTGGTTTGATTCCCGGTCAGGACATATGCCCTGGGTTGTGGGCTCCATCCCCAGTAGGGGGCATGCAGGAGGCAGCCAATCAATGATTCTCTCTCATCATTGATGTTTCTAACTCTCTCTCTCCTCCCCCTTCCTCTTTGAAAACAATATTTTTTAAAGTAAAATTAAAAAAAAAAGACAAAAAAGGAAAGATAACTATTTAACAGATAAAAATGCTAGGTATTTCTTTTGGCCTAGAGACAATGTGTTCTATCAATTTTTCCTCACTTTGTTCCTTTAAATCAATTGAATCCTTCCAAAATATAGCCTTTATCTTGGTCTAGCCTCTATCACCACCAACCTTTAGTGTCTTATCCTCCAGTCCATTTTGCACAAAGCCTCCAGTTTAATCCACCACCACCCTGCTTTCTCCCACAAAATAAATAAGACGAAACACTCAGAAAAACGAGGCTTAAACAAACCTTCATGTTCAAGAAGCAGGTCACTTTATTATTTAAATAGATTTTTTCCTTTTGTTCTCTAGTTCTCCAACTATTCTGATTCTTTGCCTTGAAATAAATGCATATTCTAGAGGTATACCTTGAAACCTATATAATTTTATTAATCAATGTCACTTCAATAAATTCAATAAAAAAAATAAATGCATATTCTAATCCTTACCATGTTGAAAACCAACAATACACCAAAAAGCATCCTGTTCATAAATGTAACATACCTGGTATTAAAATATTGTATTTTAAAGCTTTGATAATGTATTTAATAAGGCACTGGCTGCAGGGAAACACAGCAGAAAGATCTACTTGAAGGTTTAACTGCTTTCACCAAACTTTTCCTTGACCCCATCTCACTGGTCTTTCCAGAGAGTGTGATAGTGTCAGCCACTTCTTCCTTATAATCTCTCCTTCTTCAAGGACATGATAAGGTCTTTCTGGCAACTTAACATTTTCTTTGCTAGTCTCAGCTTCTTTCTACAACATTTTCTTTAAATCTCTGTTTGGGATCCCTTTTGAGTCTGCATGCATCTTAGGTCGATTAGCATTACCACCAATAATCACACATGTGTTGGTAACTTACAACCAGAGAATTCCAGTGCAGACTTTTCTCCCAAACTCTGAACCTCTGCATCAAATGGCTTATGGGACCTCGCTCTTCACGGTCAAACAAATTTCATCTACGCGAGACATACTTTCCTGTGAGAAATCTCTCCTTCTGGCCCTTACTGCTGAGCTCCAGGCGAGGATGTGGTATCTGTGTGCGTTTTCATCTATTCTCTCCCGAGCAACTTCCTTAGAACTGGCGCAAAGCAGGTGGTGTTATGTATTTGTTAAAGGATGAATGATCAATCAATCCAATAAGGAATGAAAAATATCATAAATGTATGTTATGTCACACAATAGTCACGGGGATGTAAAATCCAGCATAAGCAATGTAGCTAATAATACTATAATAACTGTGTATGGTGTCAGGTGGAGGGAATCACTCTATAAATTATATAATGCCTAACCACTGTGCTGTACACCTGAAACTAATATAAAATAATATTGAATGCCAACTGTAATTGAAAGAAAAAGTAGAGGGAAATGGGAATGCATCAAAAAGATTAATAGCAGTTATCTTTATATAAATATACAGGAAATGGCTGTTTTTTCTTTTATGCTTTCCTGTTATTTGTCAGATTCCATTAAGCATACAAAGGAGTCTGAAAAAAGTCAGATAATACATAAAATAATTACTAATGACATAAAAATGAATAAGTAAATACATGTTATGGAGATTTAACTTGCAAAATAGCAACCTGCCCATTGTTCTAGCCTTTCCCCCAGTTTTCCTATCTAAGCTCTTCTGTTTGTTTAGCTGTAGCTCCCCTAGTGCAGCCCCCTGGATCTCCTCCCCTCTCCGCCCATTCTTCTTATTCCTTTGTGGATATTCATTAATGGGTGTTAATCTAGTCAAAGCAACTGCAAGAGGGGGAGGGGGCTGCATCTGACTAGGGAAGAAAGAATAGAGAAGAGACTTTTCAAAAAAAAAAAAAGATGATGATAAAGGTCTCTGGGAAGACTGCAAAGAGGAAACAAAGGAGAATGAAAACAAAGATTTTCAACTGATATCACACACACACACATACACACACACCAAGACAAGGGACCCATGCATTTTCAAACCTGAAGTCAAGGAAAACAGGCAATTTTTTTCTCAAATAAATATGTTAAAATTGGTAAGATATATTCAGTTCATGTTCATGAACAGAATTTTAAGATAGAAACATACAAATAACTGATTCTTAAAAATGCCACATTTGTTAGTGCAATACTTGAAAAGCTTTAACCAAAGCAGCATGATGATAAAACAAAACCATTGTCCTCAAAACTAGAAAATTTAATAAAAATAAAAAAGCACTTCTAAAACAAACTGAAACCTTGTTTTATCATAGCAGAAAATTAAAAAAAAATTACCAACTGCATATCTAAAATGTTACAGGGCAATTTCAAAAGTTGATTTTGTTTTTCAGAGATTGATTCTTAAATACCAGCCAATGATGGGTAAATATTTAACCTCCAATGCCTGGTAGAAAAAAAATCAGACACTTAAATATAATGAAAATAATAACATGGCTACATCAAAGTGAAAAATAAACAGAAACAAACACAAAAAGTAATAAATTAGGGCCCATTGCTCCAGGCAAGAAACTATGACAAAGAAAGACAATGAGAAATACAAAACAGAGCTCACTGTGCTAACGGCATCAGCTCCCTTTGCACAAGGACCACCTCATGGAAATAGCAAGTCCTGTTTGACCTCAGTGTTGATGGCGGTGGGATCAGAAGGCATGGCGGAGCTGTAAGGAGCCTGCCTCTGAATGAGGCCAGCAGGGCTTTAGGCCTAGTTCTACCGCTCATTAGCTCCATAATCCTACCCAGTTAATTTCCTTCTGTAGAATGAAGAGGACCTGTAATATCTCTTCTAAAAAATCTCTTCTTCTAAAAATTTATCTCAACAACAATAGATTTTTGGAATTACCTTGGACTGTTGAAAATAATTTTTATAATTGCTCTGCATATTCTGTTCACTGACTAATCAAAACATCCACGTGCGAGTTTTCACACAGGCATAGTAATAAAAAATCAAATTAAAATATGCCACTTTCATTGATCTCATGCAGGGATCGACTGTCTTGGCACCTAAACTGAACGGCAATCACGGTAACTCTGTTATGCCCATTTAATTTTGTCTTTGTTATTTTATTAGCCAGAGAAAAGCAGCTAAAACAAACAAACAAACAAACTTGCTAGATACTTAATTCCTTCTCTTCCTACCCCAAATGTATGAGAGGGTTAGGAATAAAAACAAAACTAAACGAGTGACAAAATCATGATTATAAAAGCTTGCTCTCATTTTCTGCCTGAGATTTAGTGTTAGGTTCCCAGTTATGTACCAGTCAAAGGAATGGGGCCGAGATGCAGAAGGAGACAGGTTAGTGAGCCGCATTGCCCATCCTCCATTGCTCTGCCTCTGCTCCTTCCTCATCTCCCTTATCCCTAAAGTTGGCTGCGGAGACATTGGCTGCCAAAGGCAGGGCTTGTGTGCCAAGGTGCCAATCTATGCCATCTGCACATGTCATCTGCCATGCTGCTCACAGAATGGTTTAAAGGGGAAAGAGTTAAGTGAAAATCGGCATTTATAGCAATTAGACTTGTTCTAAATAGTATTAGCATTTTCTCTGAAAGAATACTTAATATTTTAAGGCTACTTTAACCTCTTCTTATTTACATAAAAATAAAAATGTATTTGGTATTTATCGAGGCAAATCTTTAAACATATAGCTTTTTGCACATACTATGTTCATCGTAATCATGGGTAAATAAAAGAATTTTTGAAATAGCAAATTCAAGGCCACTCTTAGAGACGTCTGTCCATTTGGCCAGTCTCTAGACAGTTTTCTATTCCCCGCCTCGTTAACATCTTCTGAGAAGCACAGCTTCTCCGTTTCTGAGCATGTTTAATCGACCACTATGGTTGTCATGCCAACCAACACAGAGAATCCTGATCTTCACGGGGCATTTCAATACCGTGACCCAATTACAATCTGTCACAAATTCACCAGCAACATAAAGGGACTCACACACTAATCACACATAATTTCTGAGGCTGAATTATAGGGACGTCTGCGACAAGATTGTCATCAATATTCAAAATAATCCAAATGCTGCATGTTTCACAAGTATGATCCTTTTAATGGTTATTGTCTTTATTGTCTTTTGTTATTGTCTTTATGAGGTTTTTTTTTTAAATAAAAAATGCTTCAAGTCAATATATTTAGCTTCTTTTTTACTACAAAAGCAAATGCCACTGGATATTTACTTACAACATGGTATTATAGATACCCTATTCTCCAAATTGGAAATCAGTGAATATCAAAATTATCTCAATTCTGTGTTATAAAAATGGAAATTTACAAAGGCCTGGGTTAAGCTGTATAATCCTATTAGTTGTTGCTTAAGAAAATCTTAGCTCAAAGGCAGGAACAACAAATGCTATGGATTGGAGGATTTGCCACATGATGAAGTTAGCTATTAATTATAAAAAAAGATAGATTGTTTGTTGCTGTAGAGCAAGAAATGGCCAGCAGCCAGCATAGAATCAGCACTGGGCTGGGGAAAATGATTAGACTAATTCTTTGCATTTATAATATATGAAATGTTTTACCTTCCCTGGGCCATTTCTTTACTGTATTTATGATCCTTTGCGTCAGTTATGCAAGTGTGTGTGTATGTGGGGGGAGAATAAATGAGTAAAATATAAGGGATTTTATTTCTTCTGAGTTTTGACTAGAGATTCCATTTTAATATCATCAATCCATGCATTGGCTCTACCTACTAGCTAATAGAATATTGATGCTCAGCTGAGTTGATTGTATAAATAAAATCAAGTGACAGATGAGCTTATCTAATAAAAAAATTAAATAGATTTTATAAAAACATAAAATGTATGAATAGAAAAATATTCTAATTCCAGTAAGATGGCAAGAATGTAATAATGTCCTCACACAACTAATGCAAATATCAGTTTTAAGGAACATGTCGTCTAGAATTAATAGAAGCACAGAAATAAAACCCCAGTGCATTCCCTTAACACTGCAAATAGGAGAGTGAGGGTCATGGGGCTAAGTGATGGCCGTATGTCCACAGCTAGCTAGTTAGCGGCAGCCACAGCATCGGAGCTCACTAGATTATTCCACATGAATTTGTCAAGCTCTGGGATGTGCTGTTATAAATGTTCTTCTATGTAAAGGATAACTAATTTATAAAGGACCAACTTTACATGTTTATGGTTGAACTTGGGAACTGGTTGCAATCATCTTAATCTATGGAAGGAAGAATATCTCTTAGCTAACAGAGGCTGCTGGTAGAATGACGATGGTGAAGTGGAAGCATTGGTCTAAAACGCATGGAATTACTTACTACAAAACAGGAACATTCCTCTCTCTCTCTCTCTCTCTCTCTCTCTCTCTCTCTCTCTCTCTTTCTCTCTCTCTCTCTCTCACTCTCACTCTCACTCTCACTTTCTCCTCTCTTCCTTTCTCCCTCCCTCCACAAGAATACATTATTTTACAAATATTTTGTGATATTTTTACTATCTTTCTAATAATTGACATATTGTCCCATCTGACCTCCCAAACATTTGCACACATTAACATCTTCATGAAAAGCATGTTTCCCCATCAAAATTGATATCCCAATACCATAGCCTGCCATCATATTGAGTTATTTATTATGTAACCTGAGGAGTCTTCACACAGCCTAAGAAGTCATTAATAAAATTAGCATAGAAACAAAATGATGCATTAAGGCAGGTAGTAATGCTACAAACAAGTGATAGTACTTGTTTTGGTTTGAGTATAACGTTGACATTGCATGAATAATTTCATCTTATCACAAAAATGTTTTAGTCTCTTAAATTTCCATGGAGAATGTCAAAGCTCATGTGTGCTCTTTCATTCCTTGTGTTTACTGGCCATACAACCTTTATTTCTTCTAGATCAGATTGGGTTAGAATTTCCAATAAATGAAAATAACTAGTAGGAAACCTTAAAATCAGAGTTCAGGTTGTGCCAGTCTTTTTTTTATTCTGTAATTTTCATGGGTTATCTTAAAAGTACTATGTTTAAAAATTTTTAAAGTCAAACTAAAAGATAATTCAGGCTAAAAGATAATTCAAAAAGAAGAAGCTATCCTATGTAATCTTTTGATTGCTCTAATAATTCATTAACTTTTTATAATATTTGGGAAATATACTGGCTGTCACACATCACTAAGCTTGGTTTCTCCTTCTCCAATGTATCATTCCGATTAATCTCTCTCTCTCTCTCTCTCTCTCTTTAAATAATGTATTCTTTTTTTAAATATATATTTTATTGATTTTCCACAGAGAGGAAGGGAGAGGGATAGAGAACTAGAAACATAAATGAGAAGAAACATTGACCAGCTGCCTCCTGCACACTCCCTACTGGGGATGAGCCTGCAACCAATGTATATGTCTTTGACCGGAATCGAACCCGGGACCCTTCAGTCTGCAGGCTGAAGCTCTATCCACTGAGCCAATCTTTTCAACCTGAGGTCATTCTTTATCCCAGCAAATGCAGCTCACTGTCGAAAATGTGATGATTCTCCTTTGTGACCTACATTTTCTCCTTAGAAAACCGTGGATTTCCCCGGGAAAGCAATTTACCCAGGGAAATGTAAAATGTGTTTCTTTTACACTGCTCCAAAAGAGGCATTCCATTTGTCTCCTGGCAAATCCTCAGCTGCACTTCACATAAAAGAAACTGAAGCAAATTGGAAATCCTTGCCCGGGGCTAGTTAGGAGCAGGGAGTTCAAAGAGTTTGTGGTCTGGTGCATAGTAACATCTCCTTTTTCTTTTTTCTTTTTCATTTTGGAAAATGGGAAGCCATATGATTCTTTCCCACCCATGCCCACCAGCCAGGTCCTCCGGGCCCATGGCTGCCCTGGGATGGCTTGGGCAGAGCCCGCAGGTCTCCCGGGAGCTCCAGGCAGCTCCTCTCTCCATGCTCACAGGTATCTGCCCTCTGCTCCAACAACACCATTCCTGCTCTGACTGGAAATACATCCACATTTCTTCCATATCTGACTGAACTACTGTCACTTCTGGACAGTTAGCAAGAGAGCCCACCCTATAGCAAGATTAGCACCCCAACTCTTTCCCATCCATCCTTCCTTTCTTCCTCACACCCACCTGGAAAAAGTCACAGGTAAGACAGCATATCTACCTAAAATAAAGGGGACTCCGCTGCCCCCCCCCCCCCGTGCTGTCTTGCAGGACCACCCACTCCCAAGATATGGGATGAGGTGCCGCTTCATCCCATATATAACAGAGATCACAAGACCCTCTCGGCGAAGGCCACTGTTTCTGGCACAGTGAAACCTCAAGCTCACCAAAGAGACGTAACAGTTCAAATGACTTTCTGGGTTCCATTCACTATTGAAGTGGCACGACACTCCGTGCTGCTCCTCAACCACAGGAAGCCTTGTAGGCTGATCCCAGATGATATAAAACCCCCACTCCAATTGTGACAGGGTGGCACTGTCAGCTTGGGAAGATGAGATTCCATGGAGTCCTGCAATGTGTATGGAGGTGATGGTGGAGTGATAACTCATCCAAGAGATGACAAAGTAGCTATTCCCCTCCCTGAGTGAAAGGTCACGCTGGTTACTGAGACCAGCAGAGCAAACCATAGACTCGAATTCAGTACCATCTTCAACAAGCCTCAACACACCAAACTCAACCAAGTTCAAAAACAATAAGATCAGCTTTGGCGTTATATATAAATGCACCGAACAACGAAGTCTCCAAACATGGGACCAGTTTTTGTTAAAAGGGAAAAATAACACAACAACAGATTAATGAACTTACAAAGATTTTGGAGAAAGAATGGTTGGAACTTACTATAATCCATGTAAATACAAAATACAAAATCTTATGTCATAAATTATCTATTTCTACAGAGAAATGATGCACACATTAAACATTTTTAGAAGTGTAGCACACTGATAGCTTAGATATATTAAAGTGCCATTTTTGTAGATCACAAAGGGATGATAATAGCAATGCAACATAATACATCCATCATTTGGTCAAAGGAGTTATAAATCACTTTGTAGACATTTTAAAAATATATTTTTTATTGATTTCAAAGAGGAAAGGTAAGGGAGAGGGAGAGAGAAATAGGAACATCAATGATGAGAGAGAACCACTGGTCGGCTATCTCCTGCATGCAGCACACTGGGGATCCAGCCCACAATCCGGTATGTGGGTATGTGCCCTGACTGGAAATAGAACAGTGATTTCCTGGTTCATAGGTCAATGCTCAACTGAGCTACCAGCCAGGCACTTAGTAGACATTTAAAAACAATTATTTTAATACCTACAGACTGAAGTGAAATAAACATCTGTCAATCAATAGGAGATGTGTCAGAATCTGATATAGTTGGAATGGAATGGCCAGGAGATCTGATATTTTGTAATAGAGGATATTGGGCAAAATATTTAGTCTGTATTTTTAATATTTAAAAAAGTATGCAATGCTCTGTGGAACAGAGACATGGGGAATCCAGCTGCTGGGAGAGGTCTCAGCTCTATCTATCTATATTTATCTATCTATCATCTATCTATCTATCTATCTATCTATCTATCTATCTATCTATCTATCTATCTATCTATCTATCTATCTATCTATCTAAAAGCCTAAGCGACCATCCAACTGTCCACTGACCACCAGGGGGCAGACCGTCAATGCAGGTGCTGCTGAGCTGCAGTGACTTGGCAGCTGGGGTTCTCCAGTGACACACCCAGAACAGAGAGGAGGGAGTCCGATTCTGGGGTGCATCAGCCAAGAACGGCCCTCTCACTATCCAGGACTCCTTGGGGGTGTTGGAGAGCCAGTTTCAGCCTGATCCCCACTGGCAGGCCGAGGGACACCCCCAGTGCACGAATCCGTGCACTGGGCCTCTGGTTAGTTTATAATGATGTTGCTTTTGCATCATTGCTGGATATGAAAGAAAAAAAAAAATAGAGTACTAGAGTTGATGACAGAGATTAGAATGACAATACAACCGTGAATGTGATGCAAAATTCCCTTCTAATTTCTCAGAAACAATAGGCAAAATATTTTTAATGTTCATATAAAAAATGGCAGCCCTACCTGGTTTGGCTCTGTGGATAGAGCACCAGCCTGAAGACTGAAGGGTCCTGGGTTAGATCCAGTCAAGGGCACATGCTTGAGTTGTGGGCTCTATCTCTAGTAGGGGGTGTTCAGGAGGCAGCTGATCAAAGGTTCTCTCTCATCATTGATATTTTCATCTTTCTCTTCCTCTCCCTTCCTCTCTGACATCAATAAAAATGTATTTTAAAAAGTGGCAGCTACATTTGTTACCAAGCATCACAATGGAAGGCCATATTTTGATAGAAACAGGGAACCTGAAGGGATAAAGGAAGGCAAAGGAAATCTGTTACTCAATGACATGCTATTCTTCGAATTTATGGTCTTGAAAACCAACTAACTAGAGACTAACTAGGCTTTATCTCATTAAACTGTCTTCAATAATTTCAAACTGTTATTCTTCTGCAGTTTTGTTTTCTTTGAATAATACTTACTAAGGAACACAGTGAGCCCAATGCCAGCAATTTTATAAGCCACTATGCTACACTTTTTTTTATCAGCATCTTATAAAATATTGGAAGTTATAATTTCCATCTGTTGAACTTAACAGTTCACTGTATTTCATTTAATTGCTAGAATTGTAATGTGTAAAATATGTGGACACTGTGATAATAAAAACAAAAATCTATTTTCATAAAGGTTGCTATCAGACTAGTGAATGTATTTTAGGTCAAAACATTTTTTTAAAATTATTTTGAGTTCAAATATAATGATATAAAATAGAGTAATGGCAGCATTTTTCCATGCTTGGTTTAGCTGCACTGTGAGAGCTGTCTTCAAATGGAAAAGGAATTTCCATCCATCCTGTAGCCTGTGTGGTAGACTCATCCTTTCTTCTTGTTCTTCCTCTCCCTCTTCCCCTAGTCTCCATCATCATCTCCTCCATCTCTATTGTCATCATTGTCATTGTCATCATCATCATCATCATCATCATCACATATAACTGCATTCAGAGCAACTGGCAGGCTGGGTTCAAGAACGAAAGGTAAAATCTGTTCCCTTTGAGAGAGAGATGGGGCATAACATACACATTAAAACTAATTGGCAAGACCTGCCATATATTAAATGCTAAACATTTAAAAAATAACTGTTAAAAGAATTCAAAAGAGTGATTAACCCTTTAGCATTATGTAGTTTTATTTCTGATGTTCTTCCTTGAGGGAAGTTGAGTTATTTTGTAAGTGGTTACAATGGGTTATGAGGAGAGAAAAGGAGGAAAAATTTGAATTTTCTAAACTCCTACTATGGTGCAGATACTATGACAGTACTTTCACCAGCTCACTATGTCAACTAATATTGACATTAAACCCAAAGATAATGGCAGAGAAAATGGATTTTAAAAAGTGGGTTTGGAGCCCCGTGGAGTTGATTGTTGACCTATGAACCAGGAGATCATGGTTCAATTTCCAATCAGGGCACATGCCTGGGTTGCTGGCTGGATCTCCAGTGGGTGTCATGCAAGAGGAGCCAAGCAATGATTCTTCCTCATCATTGATGTTTTTCTCTCTCTCCTTCTCTCTTCCTCTGTCTGAAGTCAATAAAAACACATTTAAAAAAATGATTTTAAAATGTGGGTTTTGAGGAGACCCGGAGTGAACGAGGCAGGCTGAGTTTCACAGGAAGTGCGTGAGGTGTGGCAGGAGCCAAGGCTGCAGCAGAAGCCACCTAGTCTGGGAACCTGACAGGTCACTGGCCACTCAGGATGACAGCTGACTGCAAACTGCTGGCTGCTCCACTTCCCTACGGTTCATGGAAGGAATTTGAGAGTATGGTTTTTGAATTCTAAACCTTATCACATAATCACAAATTTCTATTGTGGATGTTTGAGTAACAAGACTTAAATGCTGTAAGTTCAATTATTCTATGAGTAACATTCAGCAGCATCTTTTACTGTAAAGGAATGAGAAATGTTAAACATTTGATGACAAACCATCCTATCTAATAAAAAGGGAATTTGCTAATTGACACTCATGCTGTTGCAAAGATGGAAACCCCCACAGCCAATAAGGAGGGAATATGCTAATTGACTGCCCCGCCCTCAAAGATGGCAGCACCTACAGCCACAAGATGGTGGCACCCAGTCCCCTCAGCCCCATGGGGCTGCAAGTGCATGGCAAGTCTGGGCCCATCCTGAGACGGGCCAGCCACTCCATGCACTTGCCTCAGAGTCCCCCAATCCCCTCAACCCCCAGCTAACCAGGGTCAGCCCGAGATATAGGCAAGCTTCCGATATTGGCTGCCCAGTCACCCAGGGCCTCCTGAGGCTCAGGTAACCAGTGTTAGCAAAGGCTTGTGCTGCTGGCAGTGGCAGCAGCAAAGGTGTGATGGGGCATGGCCCTCCCCTGATCACTGGGTCACCTCCCACTCTTGAGGGCACCTGGACTGTGAGAGGGGGCAGGCCAGGCTGAGGGACCCCCACTGCAGTGTATGAATTTTCATGCACTAGGCCTCTAGTCATAAAAATATCTGAGTTAAAATATAAGTCAATCTAGGTTTGGTAACATAAGGGCACTACCTCAGATAGTCAGAACTTCTCAAATCATATTTAAAGTCATAGCTAAAAGTTCAGTGCTCAGACAATGCTCAACACTATGTTTTAAAAATTGATTCTAAATTGCAAAATTCATAGAGGTGTTTTATTAAAAAATAAATATAATTATTTACTACCACTGAAAGAAAATTTAAGTCTAGAATTCCAAAATTTGAATTTAAATGTTATATTATGGAAAAAAATTATTTTCTAACTAGACACATTTTATTCTCAGAACTGAAATAAAGTTCATTAAGTTAGAATAAGTCATTTCATTAAGTTAAAATGCTCTGTGTTGTCTGGATAACTCTGTGAGGTTAAATTTGAGTTACTAAATAGCCTCTGACTAAATAGTGTGCCCATAAAGCTAAAGAACATTTAAAATTTATAAAAAAGTATAATCGATATTTATTAATATTAATAGATATGTTACTAGATACTCAATATGAAATGCTTAGGAAAGTGCCTGGATTTTTAAATATTGGCTGTTTATACAGAATTTGGTAAACATAATTTTACAGTTTTACAGTAAAACATAATTTTACAGAATATGTAAAACATATTTTACAGAAAATAGTTTATTCTTATAATATTTACTTCTTATTATATTATTTTTTCATATAAAAAAACTGTAAACCTACTTTTGCCTTAACCTGTTACTATTTTCCATGAAAACAAAATCATGTTAGTAAAGGGAGTTAGCTATTGTTCGGATGTGCAATCACCAAACTGAAGTGTACATGTGACACAGTATAGACTACTGAAAATGAAAGTCAATCTCCACTCCTATAGGAAAGGTGATATGGGGTGGTGTCTCAAAACTTTAAGAGCCCTGGCCAGTCTGTCTCAATGGTTAGAGCATTTGCCAGAGGAGCAAAAGGTCTCGGGTTCAATCCTCAGTCAAGGTTTGATACCAGGCCCAAGTCAGGGCTCCTCCGGGAGGCAACCAATCTATGTGTGTCCCTCTCACATCGATGTTTCTCTCTATCTCTTCCTTCCTCTCTCCCTCCCTTCCGCTCTCTAAAAATCAATGGAAAAAATATCCTCAGATGGGGATTGACAACAACAAAAAATTGAGAAGAAATAGCTATTTGGGGGGGGAAATCTGACCAAGTACTATTTCTTATTTGAATTATTTACTAGAACTTTTTTTTTCTTATCAAGTAACAATAAAAATAAAAATGATGATATAGTATTTATTTCAGATTTTACTAAGAAAGAATAATGAATTCATTCATTCATTCAAAGAATCCTTCTAATGGGGGAAATAAATTACATTAAAATAACAGATAAATTAAAACATTGAAATTTCTATTATTAGTAGAAAATAATAACTAGCCAAAATTTTCAATTGCTTCACTTGTACTTGAGAATAATAATAATAATAATAATAATAATATAAAAAGCACGCATGCTCCAAGATGGTAGGCAATGTGAACAATATGTTTGGTATTCCTAGCATAATTCTCAGGGATAAATTCCATCCAGTCACTCCTTTGTAGAGGTAAAGAAATGAGAAGATTACTATGTCTCATATAATGTAAGATAAGCCCCAAAACATTCAGCCATTTAAACTATGTGTCCAAATGTCATTCTGTCTTTGAGCAGCTATCTGGTTATTCACAGCAGCACTGTTCCAATGTCGCTGATACATCTTCACGTTCCTCATTTAGAAGCCAACAGCCACCCTTCCTTTCTCCTCTGACCTCAGGTCTTCTCACCTTGTAACGTAATTCCCCATGAATTCCACTGACTTTTATTTGTGACCCATGTCAAATTTCCCACTCATAACTTAAGAGAAAACAAATCATAATCTCCTGTTGTTTTTTCCTTTCATTTTCACAGACAAAGGAGGAAGTTGCCCTCAGATTAAGACTCCCTGAGACAATGGTGACTACGTGGAGAGAGAACTCAGGGGAAAACAAGACTCATTTTCACACTGTCAGCTAAGCCACAGCTGTGCCACCTGTGCGTGTGGACGCTGTCCAAAGGGATTTGAAGCACAGCCAGGCAGTCTGCCCTGGATACGGAAAGGAAAATTGTCAAACCTTCTGCATGGTGGAGGGTGTGTGTGTACAGGGAAATGGAGGCCAAAATGGAAACTGGACATACTTCCTGCACTTCATAAGCCTCATATGTGCCGTTACCTTTGGGATTGACTTCTAAGAATGATTAGCTTCTAAGAACTATCTTGTAGCCATCACTGTACGTACGTTCTGCGTGACAATCTCAGTCTACAGCACCGAGCTTCTCAGTCTCCTTAAGTGTTTAAGTCTCAATTCAAAGAGTTCATGAAGCAATTATATCAAGCACTTTCATTCCAAAAGGTGAATACACTCATTTCAATGATATTGTTAAACACACACACACACACACACACTCACACTTTATCCTAACAAGATGATAGATCATGCACGAAGCATTTTGGATTGCTAAGACAAATAGCGCCAATGTTATAAAAAACATAATTAGTAGCAACGGATCTAATGAAAATATAAGATGACAAAATTCTAAATCATTATTATCTAAACCACAGAAGTCACAATAACCAGAGCAGTGCAGAAGCTCTTGGAATCTCTGTTAAATTTTATGAAAAACACACCTAATCTTCCTCACTGGCAAGGGTCAGAACCACCCTGGTGACAGCATGAGCTCATTGCTTAGCTCCCAGCACTGCATGCAAGTAGAAACCCAGCTGCAAATGGTGGGGCTAGTTCCTCCGAAATGCTGCACACAGTCTGAATCTCCGGCTCATCCAGCTTTGTCATCCATTATTGCCAAGTGGCAGGTGACAATATGGTTGAAATGAAATTTGTCCACATGGCCCTAGACAACCAAGGAAGTCCTCCTTTTCACAGGTCTGTAAGTAGCCTATATCCAAGAAGCAAAAGGAGGTTAATCTTCCATTTCTATGGTTGTTCAAATCATGTTGATGTTATTATTTTCCTAGCCACTGGTCTATTGATTTCAATGGCATGCTATTAAAGTTTCTAATTCTATAAATATAGCAGACACTTTGAGTCATTCTGATTCTTTAATTTTTTTGCAATGGTGCTCAAAATATTTTACCATCAATACTTAACTACTGGTAGGTAGTGGCTTTAGGGTAAATTAATTATTCGAGTCTAGAAATCACCTAGAATGTGTTAATAGGTAGTGTCCAGTTGAGATTTAAGTTCACAATAAGTGTACATTTGGTTCAGCTGTCCCTTTGCAGGCTAAACTGGGGAGGGGGGTCTTAACATTAAGCCCATTTAATAGGATCTGGACACGAGGAGGTCTTTTATTGGGGTCTTTTGATTGCAAAGAACAGAGATTCACTCAGATGACCGGGATGGGCAGCAGGGTCACTATAAGAGTATATGGAGGAGTGAGGAGACTGTCAGGGCTACCAAGAATCATCTTTTCCCAGTTCTCAAGAAAGGAGTCCAATGGAAAAAAAAAGAGCATTTCTTTTTTTTTTTTTTTTTTTTTTAGCCAAGATTTACAGGTCACCTAGGGATTATAGGCACACCTAGGGATTGGCTGCTGTTGGTAAGGCTGTGCACATCTGGCCAATAAAGCCAGCATAGGTGATCAAGAATGTAGCCATGAATTACAGAGTGCAGCTGACTCCTGCGGTAGACCTGTGTGGATGAGGCAGAGTCACTGTGAAGGTGGTGTGGCAGGCAAGCCATTACCCATGTCCAGTGAAGCTCAGTGTGTTGTTAAAAGTCAGGCCCTAGCCTAGTTTGACTGCATGGAGCCCTGGCTCTAATACTTGTTTCTATGGGATTTTGGTCAAGTTAATTAATCTATTTGATTTTTTAGCTTCCTCAATATTAGGACCATTTAAGGTCATTGTGAAAAGTCAATGAGTTAATTTATGTCAAGTCCTTAGGCCACTGCCTGGCACTGGAATCACTGAGCAATTGAGGTTGACCAATTGCTTCTGGTGTCATAGAGCCAAAGCACCCCCCTTCTCATTTATTATAGGGTGTCTCTTCAAGGGATGGTGTCTGGCTAAGGAAGGGTGAGGCACAAAAGTCCTCTTTCAAGGTAAAAAGAACCCTGGTCAAAATTTTTTTTCAAAAAGGCTTTCAATCAGCCCATAAATATGATACTTATGTTTTTGTGAATAGACTCCTTTACAGTGATGTGTGCATATAAAATGTAGAATGTAAAATGTAAAGCATGTACTTATGAGCAGACATTCAAATTTAATTGTACAGTATTGTCTATATGATATAGACATTAAGACCCAATGTCATTCCATTTAGATATTCCCACTGGTTTTCAAAGGTAAGCGTATGCTGCCATGGCATGTGTTAGTGGTGTTGGTCTAAGAATGAACAATGACCACGAGCAGGTGGCCCTGTGCTGGGTGTTGAGATGGAAAAGCTGGCCCAGTTCACACCAAGTTTGGTCTTCTCCTTCCTCGAGTGACCCAGCCCTGGAGGGTCACCGAGCCTTGCTTCCCTGGGGAATATGCTGGAGAAGAAGTCAGTGGCTGACTGCTCATTCTGAGAAGATGAAGACATAAATTCATATGCCTGGTTAATCATGCTAGGAAAACACGATGAGTAACCCCAGGCATTATCTTTTGGGCTGATCAGAAAATTTCCGTACATAAGATGGAATTCTGAAGCTTGCTTCATAGGATGTTCACGTCCAATAATGAGGTCCATGAGGTTTCTGGCCCTTTGGGACAGTTTAGTCAATGTATGAAGATTCCAACTTGAGAGCTATTCCTGTGCATATTTTTTTCTCCTTTATGCCTATATAATTTGATCAATTCTGATAATCGATCATTGATTCCTAACTCTGTGACCTCCTCTTAATTCAAAAATGCTATCATTGAGGTTATCTATGGTGTCACACACTTTGTGGGTGGCCAGAACATGCATTCACTAGTTCACTAATGATCAGACAACCTTAAATCATTTTCATGTTCCAGACATAATCACATGTCTCCAAGTCATAAGTGTATGCCTTTTTACATCTTTGTTAATACCTCTTCATGGACCCTGTTGACCCTGCCAAATGGGGCCCTTGTTGTCCTGATTTGGTGACCACATATCTCAATCTCTGATGCCCGTAATGCTAGGTTAATGGCCATACGTAAGGGCCATGTTCAAAACAGCTGCTTTTCTTTTTTTCCTCTTTCCCTCCGAATCAGAACACAGTTGCTCTGGCTGAACATGAGATAAAGTGATTGGCTTCCATTTAGAAGACATGTTTTACCAAGAACATATGCTTCTTAAAGACTAGACTCCCACTCGGCGTGCCGGGATAGATCTGTACCTTTGGCCAGGCAGGCAGAAATGAATGGAGAGGCAGAGCAATGACCCCAGGGCAGGGTCGCACCGAGGCAGGGGCTCCGGAGCAGGGGCTGTGAAGTCACCGTACTTGTAAACCATCCTCTCTCCCAGGCCAAGCACATACAGTTAAATTAGGATAAATGCCATCAATTGCCTTTTGCAGATTAAGTGGGGTAGGGAGATCTCCTTATGAAGAGAAAGATATTCCTTACGAAAGGCCTATTAGAGCTCTTAAGCATTGACGATGTTACTTTAGGTGTGTGTATGAGACTGCCAGCTTCCATTTCACATTCTGGTTGGGTTTGGAAGCTGACCTGGGAAAGCACTGGCATGGACCTGAGTCCTTCTCATGGGTAACAGGGAAGAGTAGGCTTTAATTGCAAAGAGTGGGGGCGGGGAGGGAGCATCTTTTAGATGGAAGAACCTTGTGTGGCATCTGAACTATTATTTGAGAAAAGCCTGTGCCGTTTCAGAAAAACAGGAGAGGAGCTTACGCAAAGCACTGCTCCCGTTCAACCTGTCCACCCAGACGCCTGGCTGAGCTCTGAGAGTCCACCTGCTTGCCAGGCGGCTCCTCCACCTTCGATCCCATCGGGATGGAGAGGAAGCATTAATATTCAAAGACAACGTCCCAGCAACAACGTGACAGAGAAAAGGTTTGACAGGCATCGTTGAGAGGAAGATGACCAGGTGTGGAGAGAACGAAATCATCTTCTTCTCAAATATACGAAAAGAAGCTTCATCAGAGATATTCTCACTGCATATCTCTATATGCTTGTAGACCATGATACACATTTTTTCTGTTAATTTTTTAAAAATTGTTTCCCACTGCTGTTCCTGATGGAAGTGCGCACATCTTAATGCTAAGAACCCGCTGCGACAGTCTCTTCTCCATCACATCACTGCTGCCTCCGCCCCCACAGGGGAGACTGTCAGTGCTCCCTGGGAAAAAAATAACAACTAATTACATCATTCTTCTTCGCTCCGGCATCTACCGAGGCTTGCTCAGACACATTCAACCTGTTACCACAATCCGTGATTTATTCCCAGGTTTCATTGAGTGTAATGAATAGCATCTCTCTATTCAAAATGATCAGCCTATCTTTCCTTAAAGAGGTTGACTAGCCAAAAAGCAATCTCATTATGTGCAATAAAAAGATATTGAAGTGTTTTATTCTTAAAGTAGAACAGGCATGGAGATGCCTCTTAAGAATGGAACGTACTATGAAAACTCACCGTTTCAAATCCCTGACGAACGCTTATGCTATCTGTTCATATATGATGGAGGTAGCTGAGGGTTTTTTTTGTGTTTTTTTTTTACAGTTGAGGTTTTTTTACTTTTATTTTTTTTATGTTTAACAGATAGATCACATGGAATCTCTGTAGGTTATTTTATTTATAGTACAGATTGTCATCAACAAGCTAATGACAAACATGTAGGCACGGGCTTATTGATTAGCTCCCCGATGGCTTATGTAAAATCCTTATGTACTTATTGTCATGGACTCTGTGTCTGTGTGCGCGCGCGCATGTGTGTAAGAGACCCAACAAAGCTGAATGGCTCAGAATGATAAAAACACGATATTGTGCTTCCAAGCTAGCTGTTTTATCATGTAAAATATGGCATTTTCTAAAATGATGATTTACACACATCCGAAATCAGATTTGATCCCTCGATCCTTTTAAGACTGCACTTGCGGGCTGCCTTCATGTATGTGCTGCCTATGTGCCTGCTTCATTGGAAGAACACACAGCGGTCCCTGTGACATTACATAAGCCTGAACGCAGACCGGAGGGGAGCGCTGCTCCCCCGGGGGTGACGCTGGTCCCTCCAGAACCACCACTCAACACACACACATCCAGGGGTGTCTGCGTCGCTGTAAATTGCCAATATTTGCCCATTCTCAATCTACAAAAATGACAGTTTCCCGTTAGCTACACGGGCAGATGGACCTACACAGGCGCAACAAAGCATCCGAAGACCCTGCGGCGTGTGCCACTCAGAGGTGGCGACAGCCAGGTCTGCGGGCAGGACAACCTAACACTGGTGGCTTCATCTATATTTTAATCGCAAACATACCCCCCTTTCCCCCCCGCAAAAAAAAAAAAAAATTTTTTAAAACAGGTGTCCCCACCAAACCCGGATAAACAGACTCCGGGTCTTTGTTCCGGGAGATGCCCCTTCAGAGGCATCGAGGAGGGTTACATCACCAGGTGTCTCAGCTAAGCACCACCGGTGCCAGAGACCGCCTTGTGCTCACACCAGGCATCCCTGGCCCCATCTCGACAATCATGAAAACATGCACCCAACACAGGTTCACCAAGACAGGTCTAGGGAACAGTCCTCGGCCACAGCACAACCCGCCCCGCATCCCTGCCACCTGCCAGCTCCCCGGGCCTCCCAGTAATGGCAACGGTGCAGCCCGGGGGGCCTGCTAGCGGAGAGGGACCTAGCATCTAGCACCCGCCACCTCCTGGCAGTGCCTAACCAGCCGGGAGCTGCGGCGCAATGCCGTCCGGAGCCAGCCCCCAGCACGGTACCTTTCTGGGTCTGCCCGTCTTCCATGCTCTCCTCCATGGCCACCGCTCTGCTCGGAGTCTGGTCCCGGAGAATCAGAAGCTCAGTGCGATGCTGGGGGTGGGCACGGGCGGCTCTCCTCCCGGGAGGCTGGCTCCCACCGCAGAGGCTCGGGCAAGCCCCCGGAGCTGAGCCCCGGCTCCTCGCGCCTCCTGTTCGCGTGGAGACAGGCTGTCAAGTGCGATTTCATTCAAATCACTCTCCCGTGAAGACGATCAGCGGTCCTCCCCGGAGCCGCCCGGTGTGCAGCGCTGGAGGCACGGAGTCGTCACGCAGGCAGCCGGGGCGTTTTGGGGGGAAATCTGGTCTGGATCCCGGGAGCGGGGACTCTATGATTCATAAGCCTCGCTTTGCATGTAAATGGGGGGAAGGCAGAGAGGGCTGTGTTGGATGCTGGGCTTTCAATGGGAGGAGGCTGGGCTGCGCACAGGCGGAGGGGCCTCCTGCGGGAGGAGACCACCACCCGAACCCCCCTTCGCCACCACAGTGGGCAAGCCCAGCGCCTGTCCCTCTGGGGGCGGCAGGAGCGGCTTCCCCAGCCTCAGGCCCTGCAGAAGGCGGGTTCCTTTCTTCCCCTCGCAGAGGAGCTGGCTAATCTGATTAAAGAATGCCCCAAACCATAGAGCTATGCCATCGCCAGATCTAACCTGTGAAGGGTTATTATTATGAGAGGACGTGCAAGCTCACACCTTTCAGATATAAAAGGATGGAGGATGGTGCGGCTTTCAAAGCGATAAGTATAAATCTCTAAGCCTGAAAGGTATGCTTTAGGTGATTATTTTTCCTCAGTGCCACAAGGCTCCTCAAGGAAAAGGAGAAAAACACCCATATCCCACAAAAGCATCTATCGCTGTCTTTGTAATTAATTGTTTTCATCACAGCCCACCGAAACTGGTGATTTTAAAAGGGAATCATCCTGAAAGAGAATTGTTTCAGGGGCCATTCCTGGAGAGAGAGGAGGCAGACATTCTAGAAAAAGGAACAAGGGGCTAAGCAATTCATAACGGCGTCCACAGCCTGATTTGGAATGCAAATCCCAGCATCTGTGCCTCCGCCTGAGTGGCAGGGCACAGCCCCGGGCCCCGCGGCACAAAAGGTGCAGTGAGAAAACAAACAGCGTCTCTTTCAGGGGGAGCAGACCTCCGCCAGAACCTGAAGGAGGAAGAATCCCTGCCTCTGTTTCCACCGGTAAGCAAGCACACAGAGAAACACATACAGACATGCCACACACACACACACAAACACACACACACACACACACACACACACAGCGCACACATGCACACAGGCACATTGTATTCTTTCCCTTTCATCAAAAACACTCTACAGCCTAAGCAGATCTGCCGTATGTGTTCCAGGCATTACAGGTTATTTCACATACATTTTAAAAGGTGGGTCAGTAGCATGTCACACATTCTCTAAGTCATTACAAAAGCCACTGTTTAGAGGAGACTTCCTGTGCAACATTCCATTTTCTTTCTCATTTTCTTTCATCAAAGGATGGCTCTCTTCTTGATTCTGTGACCACCTGCATGTGCTTTCTCTGGTCAGCTGAGCTGAGCCGCCGGGTAAAGATAAATGACATAAATCGGAAACCTAGGCGCATCTGCGCCCCAGGCTTGGTGAGAGGCCCGCTTGCTGAGGGCAGGGGCCGGGAGGAAGGCCCTGAGCCCCCGGCCACATGCTGCCGCCACCCGGCTGAGCTCCCCGGCCTGCCCCCCTGACATGCCCTGCACCTGGCAGACCGCACAGGTCACAGGGAAACAGACCATCACCAGGCAAAGCAATGGAAACAAAGCCACCTTAAATTCTCAGAGCACTTACAGCCTGCAGAACACGCGAGTGTGCATGGAGCCGTTTGTAAAAAGAAACAGGGCAAATGCTATGTCCTCCCATTTTATGTTGGAAAAGCTGAGACCTGGGCACACCAAGGCATGGGCTGGTCAAGGACCAAGGACCATGTCCTGGACGCCCTGTCTGAGGCTGTGAGTGAGGCCGCATTTCCTGCTGCTCTGTCCTCGCGAGTGTCTCCAGCATCTTCCAGCTCCAGCCTCGGGCCTCGGCCTTCTTCCCACCCCACACAGGAAGGAGGATGAAGAGGGATGGAAGAGACAGGAAGGCACTGGGCGAGACCAATGAGAAAGCAGCCATGACTTGTTTTCCTCCTGGAAACCTAGCTGAGCACCCAGTTCGACAGTGATCCACTGTTTGTCTAAGGCAGATGTCTCCATGCCAAAACGGTTACCCACAGAAGACAACAGCATTGTATACAGATGTTTAAATGTACAAAGGACCACCTCAAATGCTAGCCAGATGGACTCGTGAGGAGAAACATGTGCATGCAGCTTCCTATGGTGGCCACCCATCAGAGTGAGGTCAAGTCTTCTGTTGCGGTCAAGTCTTTCGTTTTGGTCAAGTACACACGACACACACACACACACACACACACACACACACGGCACGACCATGTGATCATGGCTCAGAGCACAGTCCTGTGGCAGCAGGTACAGTCACCACTGCCGCTCTCTGTGTCCAGAACTTCTCATCCTCCTGCAGGGAGAGTCTGACTCCATAAAGCACAAACTGTCCCTCTCTGCCCTCTTTGAGTTGCTGTGGTTGACTTGTTTTTAGAATGGTTCTTTTTTAAAGTCTTAAACTAATAATATTTTTAACAACTCTCTATCTGAAAACTAGTGAGGAAAAAAAATGGTTCTGGCTAATGTGGTTCACTGGGTGAGCATCGACCCATGAACCAGGAGGTCATATATAATTCCTGGTCAGGTCACATGCCTGGGTTATGGGCTCAATCCCCAGTAGGGATCATGCAAGAGGAAGCTGATCGGTGTGGATGTTTCTATGTCATTGAAAAATCTCTCTCTCCCTCTTTTTTCCTCTCTCTCTAAAATTCAACAAAAGCACACTTAACAAAAAAGAAAGAGAAATGGTTGACAGTGTTATAGACCAGCTTTATGAATTCCAAAAGCTACCCCTTGAGCCTGAAGAGTGGACAATGTTTTCTACCTTGGTCTCCTTCAAAACCTGTAAGATGAGGTGACAAGATGGCTCATCTAGCATTCTTTTCATGATACCACGTTGTATTCCCCTTGCTCTGTTTTTAGTCATTTATTTAAAAATATGAGTCCAATAGCTAGCTTAAAAATATGGTAACAAATGTTCATCACAATTTCCCTTTCAAATGTTGTCTAGGAAATGTTTATAATAGATGTTCCCATTTTCCTGTGTTACCTAGAAGACACATTACTCACTAAACCTCAACCTGTTGGAAGTCCTAATTCACCCTAATTTGGAGTTGGCACTTTCTCTAACACTTCATCTTGTCTTTATAAACATTTTATTATATCAGCCAAGAATATCTACATATTCTTCTAATAGATAATCAGTCATCTTTGTGATACAAGGTTCAACATAGAGACAAGGAAACATAGCTACTGATCAAATAGCAAGTTGAGGATCTCAAAGTCAGCATCAACTGAGGGAAAGGGAAAACCATGGTCAAGGTTGGTGGGTCAGACACAGAAGAAAGGATGTGTGAAAACACAGTCATGTGAACCAAGTACACAGCATACAGGACAAAGCACCATAAGCCTTGTGTAAAAAAATGCTCTTTTCCTCAAATGTTTCAGAAACAGATCCATCATTAGCTCCAAAAATAAAAGTGTCTTAGTTGGTTTTACTGCTGGTGTAAGCTCTAAGTCAGAAATGGACTACCGTAGGATTTTCTCAAAGAGACTAAAAATGACCACAGACACTTGAATTTTTTAAATGGTCAAAGCATCAGAACATTCTTTGGGGTTGTGCAATTGTGTAACACAACTGATTCATAGAACAACCAATTCTTAAGAGTTGTAATGACCATTAGGAGTTGGAGTGACCACGGATGTTCTAAACTTAAGTATCAGCAGGATGCACAAGTCACCAGCAAACTCCCCGCTGCAGCTGTTCTCAATAAAACCCAAGGCTTTCACACCATAGGATCTGCTGTAGGCAAGAGAGAGAATTCCCTGTCCTGATGATGTTTATAGTCTAACAGCACAGGTGGGTCCAGAGCCTCCATTCTGTGCAACATGTGAAACTGATCTGGAAACGCAGGCACAGGAGCCACGGGAGCCCACAGCAAGGACAGCTAGCCTGCTCTCTGGCTCGCAGCAGGGGAAGAGTTCTTGCTTTTCTGGAAGGCATAAGCTGATCTGACTTTCAGAGGCTGAACGAGTTTCTCACGGCGGCCCAGCTGGTGATTGAAGGAAATGGGGTTCGAATTTTGGTCTTTCTATTTTCGCACTCACCCCCACAGACAAGATAAGTCATTCAGTACTAAGCACAGCCAGAAAGCAGCTCATGTCAAGTTGCCTTCATTTCTGAATAAAGTCTTAGTGTTACCTTAGTCACAATGGACATAGCTTACACCTCAGCTGAAGGATGGATTTTTTCCCCTCCATTCATTTGAACTAAATTTTAATAATTTAGAAATATCAGTTAAGCCTAACCTTACACACCACATTGGATATTGCAAATGACATGCCTATAATATAAATAAGTAGGGAGAGAGGGAGAGGGAGAGGGAGAGGGAGAGGGAGAGAGAGAGAGAGAGAGAGAGAGAGAGAGAGAGAGAGAGAGAGAAGGGAGGGAGGGAGGAAGTACATGTCAGGCAAAGCTACAGCTTGTCAGAAGTTCTGAGTTTTGAAATATCGATTTTAGTCTTGCTTTGAATGTTCTCGCAGACACAGATGATAGGGAAAAGCCTCTGAAAAAGCTGATTACACAATATGGTGCACAGAGAAATGACAAGGAAAAACACAACACGACTCCGTCTCCCCAGCTTTGTAATAAGCATGTTGGTCTTCTTGCTTAGACATTCCATTGCAAGCACTTTTATGGGTGAAAAAATATGTGGACGTCTATTCTTACATTTCCAGAGATCATCGAAGGTGACCTACAAATTCTGTCTCTAGGAGGAGACTACTCACAGACGGACATCTGCTCTCGGTCTCCACCATGGCCTGGACCCTAACCCATACCAATGACCGAAAGGCAGGGGGGAGCAGATGAGCCAATAAAGGCACTTCCTTCCGGACTCCCAACTCCCAGTGGGGGTGTGACTTCTGCATTGTCCCTTTTTGGGAGCTGGCTATCTGAAGATATTTTGGGGTGTGTTAGTCCTGAGCAAGAGACCTTTGACTGTGACCTTCTCTCCATTCATCGAAGACAGATACGCTCAAGTCCTGCATGTACCAGAAACGGCCAGCAAAGGTTCGCCCAATAAAGTTTTATTGGCACAGCATATGGTCTCTTTGGATGACAGACCATGGATCCACGGATATCGACATACTTGAGTCTTCGAGTGACACAAATCACCTGCATCCTACCACGCCTCTCCTGCCAGTGCTCACGGCCGGGTCCATGGCCCCAAAGCTCACGCTGGGCTCCTTCTGGCTGTGAGCAGTCTGGCCATCCCTCCACTTGCAGCTGTTCTTTATGGTTTTCTGCCAGACGCACAAGTCACCCATGCACAGTCCACTGCAGTATCCTCGATAAAATGCTAGGCTGCATTCGGGGCCGGCTACTGCCAGTACTGAGGGAGAAGTTCTTTATTTCCTCCCTCTACCCCACCGCCTGAATGTCAAGGTCATCTGTCTTCAACTCGTGTTTGCCAAGAACCATCCATTTTTCATTTTTAATAGTTCAATATGGAAGCTGTTTCAATATGTATTTCCATCATTGAGAGCAGATGCCATAAGTCACCCTTGTTCCTCCCTCACGGCTGGTGAAGTCAGACTGAGGACAGATCTATGGATGTTGATGTGTCTAGCTTTCCAGGGACTGAGCTTAACTCTTCTTGTTCAATAATATTTAACAAAAATTTGTGTGGCCACTCACTCCAGGCTAGGCACGTTTTTGCCCTACTGATTATTTACAACCCTGAAAATAAGTGGTGTCCCCAGTTACTGGTGACAAGACTGAGCCTTTGACATGCAAATAATTTGTACAAGTCCCACAGCTGTGCGGAAGGAAAATTTGAACACGAGCTCTCAAATTTTCATTGTTTCTATTACTTTAAATGACTCAGTAAGCAAAAAACAAGTAAGTGTTTACTAAACAATCCCTGAAAATAAGTGACATAAAAATATATTTTAAAGTTGCTCTTGTGTAGCTAAATAAGATGGCAGTATAAAGGTGGGCATGTCTGCCATATCATATTTGTTAGACACACACACACACACACATACACACACACGCTAGTCATTACTTATTGACACATTAAAACTATGTAGTACATAGTGTATGTAATAATAATGGTAGTCATGATGATGATGGTGATTATGATGATGACATCTAATGCTACTATAAACCCTTTGGATGTGCCAGACACTGTTGTGAAAACACTATATGCATTGCCCCGTTAATCTTCACAAGACAGCTCTGAGGTGGGTACTATTATCATCCCCATTTCACAGATATTGAAACAGATGCAAAGGGTTTACATGCTTTTACCAAGATCGCACAACTAAGGAGCAGGAGCTGAGGGCCAAAGCAGCCAGTCTGCCTGCAGGGTACATGCCCTCCATCCATTGGGAAGGAATTTACACCTAAAACAGGCACCTGTTATACCTGGGCTCACCACGCCGCTGCTCAGTGCTCGTGCCGTCCTTACTGAGTTTACTTCTCCATTTATTTGTTGACATATACTTCCTGACTTATTTCTCTCTGTGACCCCATATATATCCTAGGCTGATGGGGCTAAGAAAAAAAAGAGGGCTGAACAACTCTATATTTAGTTTGGGGATTTTCATTTATCCCTTGAGTTGGAAATGTAAGATTCACTTATTTACGTATTCTTTTAAAAACGTACACAGTAATTCCTTTTTATTGTAAATAATATAGCATCTATTTTTACTTGCCCTTTAATTGTCAACTGGTAATTAAGGCTAGCTTTCTCCAAGCAGGCAGAATGGCTGAGAGAAGTGCCCTTTAGTTAATTACTGCGACTCCCCGTGGAGCTACACTCTGGATAAATTACACTCGCTGGATAGAAGTGAAATGCTGTTTGAATCTAGTAGGCTATATACTTAAACCTGAAGACACCAGAAAGAAGCAGGATAAATGATTGGTCTAAGCTGCGAAAGCCTTGAATGGCTGCTCTGTTTACTGTAACATTACCTCCTTTGGCACATTTTTTTAAAAGAAAAGCTCTAAGCTCTAAGCTTCCATTCCCAGAGTCTAGATTACTTTCTGAGTGACTGTAGGGAGCAATTTATTTTGAACGGACCGATGCCCCAGTGAATCAAGCACAAATTCCTCCACGTGAAAATGAAAATCCTCCACCGCTGGGCTCCCGGTTGGGAACAGCCTCTCCCTCTGTTTGCAAAGCAAATCTGTGTATTAATTAGATTAAATGGCAGGCTTCCCCCATCCTCTTCTCCCCTAGGAGGCCCCTGGAATTTGATTTCCATTCACTTCATCTTCCTAATATTGCTCTCCAAAGTCATGAATGGGACGTCTGATTTCTGACTGCAAGGCCCAATTTACCATCGTAATTCCAGCTGAGTTCCCGGCACTGTCAGCACCTCCTGGATGCCACGCAGAGATGTGTCCGCATCGGCTCGCCCTTGGCTTTCACTGTCAATCCCATCTCCACTTCCCTTGTTTCTTAAAATTCTGGCTTTCTAATCTCTTTCTCAAAGCACTCAGCAACGCATTTAATAACAAGCAAATATACAACAACAACAATAACAACAACACTATTCTTTGGCCAGCTGATTCTAGAAATATTTTTAATCTTGACCTCTCACAAATATTTAAGATTTAAACCTTAAGCCCAACTAAATAGGAAGATGGTGTTTTTCCCATTTAAGTAAATTACCTGACAGTATAAAGGAAGCTTAATGTAATTTTTTTCTTTATAAACACAAGGAGTATAAAACAAACTGGTACAGTAAGTAATGTAACACATTCCTAAAAATTATCCTGGCTAGCCCAAAGATTTTGTATGAGAAAAATTATTACATTACAATTAATAATACTAATGTATGATTTCATCTCAACATCATTAGCCTAGTTCTTATTATGCATCAGAAATTGTGCTAACAAAGCACAGTTCACCAAGCACACCAGCCTCCTTTAGGTTCCGGTGAGAACCAATGGCAGCGGGGACATCAGGAAGGAAACATTAACTGGGGCATTATTCTATTTTTTTAAATAAAACTTTAACATATGTGACAGAAACCACATGATTTTATATCTCAATCTCTATTTTCTAATCTCCAAAAGTGACCCAAAACTTTGGCATTTATCCATGTGTACATACTATGTTTACTTAGTGTGTTATTTACAGCTCTTTTGGTGCAAAAGATGGACAGCCAACTCCAAGAAGCTGAACCCAACGAGGATTGCTGGTGTTTGTCTACAAAGCATGCAGGTCTTGACAGGGAGCGTGGGTCCCAAGAATGCTGCCCACAATGGTGAGAAGAGGGGATTCCGGCCTAGCCCATTCTCCCTGACCTCAGCCTCTCCATTCTAGACTCTTCTGCCAGCAGGAATCATGGTTGACAACAGCGTGCACCTCAAGGTTCACACCTCCGGGCAGCAACAGAAGGAAGGATTACTCCAAGAGGTGCGAGAACTGATCAGGAGAACCATTTCCCTCAACGCGAGAAGGTTCTGCTCCCAGAAGATCCAAGGGGCTGGGCGGCAATGATGAAAGTCCTCTCTGGAAAGATGTTCAGTGCAGAGGCAAACCTCTCCTCAGCGAGAATTTCTGGTGAACACTGAGGAGGGATAAAGGCTCCCCGCGAGGCAATTAGAGAGACAAGACAAATGGAGTGAGACTGTGGGCCGCTGGAAAAGGCAGAGAGTAGGTGGAAAAATGGTAGAAAGCCTGTCCGCAGGTCTATGGAGCCTTCTCAGCCCCAACTCCCCACTGAGCCCTAGAACTGTGTGTGAGCGGAATGGCAGGGACAGAGCGGGGGGAAATGCAGTGATTCTGACAAGTTCAACTCCTCCCTCAGTATCAAGGACATGCCCCGTGAATGTACTCGGCTGGGGACAGCAACGGGTAAAAAATTGTAAGAAATAGATGTCAACCTCGGGACCTATTTCAGGGGTATGCGGAGCATGTTTGCCGCAGGGCTGCTCGCTGTCACTGGGCGCCCCTGGGCCGGTCTCAGACAGGGACCATCAGAGACCGAGCAGGTGAGTGGATGGGCTCAGGGGGCAGGTCCAGGACCAGGGAACATTTGCAGTGGCTTCGATGTGTCTGCCGTGGCATGCGGTCACAGTGGCGGTCGCGCGTCACGCAGCAAACACAGCAGTCAGCCCAGCGGCACTGAAGAAGCAAGGCCTGAACGGCCCTGAGTGTCACCTCCCAGCGCACGGGTTGAATCCAGACTGGACACGTGTTTGATTGCCGGCCTGGGGAGTGGCCCTTTCCTCTACCAGACTCAATGTGTATCTTTGCAGCCCTGCTGCGGGGACTCCGTTTAGCTTTCTGAAGATGTGTGTGTGGGAAAGCAACACCAGAGACTCACTGTCATCTGGCCGGTCTGTGTTGTTGTCTGGTTCCTCAATCCAGCTCACAAAGCAGCCTTCCATCCTTCCTGCCTATGTCTTCCCAGCCAGCAGGTCTCCTTTTTGGAGTAAGGCAAGGCGGGAAGATGCAATGGAATATTTTTAGCCGAGTCTCATTGAGCTCCCTTGTGCTCTCAGTGGAGAAGTGCGGTGCTTCATGTCCCCATTGAACAAACAAGGAGGTTGAGGGACGGAGAATGTCTCCGTGCCCCCAGAGCAGCCTGAGTCACAGCAGGCACTGGGACTCACCGGGACCATCCGAACTCTATTCCCCAACCAACAGCCACCGAGTACATTTGGTCCCCAGTGGGCACCTAACGTCAGCAATGCCCAGGCAGCACACCGGACTGAGCAGCAGCTGCCAGGAGAGGACAGAGAAGCCTCCTCCCGCCCTCCTGGGTCTTAAATGAGGAAACGGGCTAGACGTGCTGCCATCCACTCAGAGATGCTGCCAGGCCTCTGAGCTGGTGAGTTTTGGGAAAAGCCAGCTTTCCTGGGCACTGTGTCGCTTCGCATGGTGCCAGGTAACCCAGGGCCTGACACCCATGGCAACTTCGGAGCGGGGTGATCCCTGGGCTGCCAGAGTGGCTGTGGACCACCCCGCCCAGCAAAACGTGTTGAGATTACTTACTCGTCAGGCCTTTAGTCTGAAAACGATGGCCTGGCTTCCACGGGGCAGAGGAAATGGGCTCTGGGATGTCCCCGAGCCTCCCGATGGCTTCGGGCCCAGAGTGGGGGAGGGGCTACGTGCTTCAGCTGAAGGACTAGACTCCCCCGTCCCTGAGAACCACGCAGCTGCCGGGTTTGGTGCTGTATTCTTGCCTGTTTTTTTGCTTGGGTGGCCACAGAGTCTTTCAAAAGTGAGAGATGGGGCAGGATGCTCAGGTCTTCTCAAGGTGCCACCTGCAGCTTAGTGACATCAGGATTTGCAGGGTGTACTGGTGGAGGATCACGGAGGAGGGACATGGAGGGAGGACCATGGGGAGGGGATGCCCGGAGGGGGGACCATGGAGGGAGGACCGTGTGGGATATGGAGGGGGAACCATGCAGGGAGGTAACGAGGAGGAAGGAGGGTAATGGGTAGAACCAGGAAGGTGCCTGTGGGGTTACTGAGAAATGGTGAAATTTGAGAACTATCTGGAAGGCAGCAGTGACCGAACTTTCTAGGAGCATGCAGTGAGATGCATGAAAAGGGAACTGAGGACACAGGAGTTCTGAGCCTGGGCTGAGAGGAAGCTGCTGTCCAGGGAGGTGAGGCAGGAGGAGCTGGTCTGGGAAAGAAAAGACCAGGACTCCTCTTTCTGTCACAGGCAGACGTGGATATCTCTCTGGAAGTTAGCACTCAGTCACTTGTGGCCACATCCGTCTCTGTGGCTACAACTAAGCATTAGCATCCCTACTTGGCATTCTCAGCTTGGCTGGGTCTGAAGTTGCGCCAGAGCAGAAGGGAGACTGTTCAGCCTGAGAGCACACGTGGTGATGGAACAAATTCTACAAGTTAAACCTGCTCTTTAGTAGGGAGTGCCTGTGCCCTAGACCACAAGCCAGGCCCCTGTTTTCCTGATTTCACAAAGCAGCCAGCACAACACTTGCAAAGGAAAGCCATTCAATGAATGTTGGATAAACCTCTCTCTCTCTCTCTCACACACATATACACACACACACACACACACTTCCAGTAATGACTTTTCATGGTGAAATAAGTGACTGTGCTTGTATTTTCCAAGGTAAGGGGTTGAGAGAAAAAAATAAAGCATGCCTTACTCTGTGTATGGGGACTTTGAAATGGTTCCCTTTCTCCCACAGAAAAACAGAAACCTGCACCACAGCATCCCCAAGCTTCACCAGTGGGACTGTTTGAACACTGAATGCGCCACGCAGTGCAGAGACACAGTCTTTGTAACCCAGCCACAGACCGTGGCGACTTGTGAAACGTGTCTCCCTGGCATCTGAGGGAATAACCCGCTGAAGTTGGCTCATGGGTCCGCCTGTCTCACAGGAAGATGGTGGGCATCCATGGAGATCGCAGACTCAGACATCAAACCTCCGGTGTCTGCTCTCCCTTCACCTAAAGCCACCTCCAACCCCCAACCCCCCCCCCCCAAAAAAAAAACAAAAACAAAAACAAAAAACCCGCTCTTCTCATAATGTTCTTTATCTCTGGCCATGAAAACCCATATTTCACTTGCTCAGAAAAAAATAAAAATAAAAATAAAGCCACACACGAAATGCTACAGCCTTAAGTAAGGACGTTACAACGTGATTCTCTGCCTACAGCACCAAGTACTAGGTCCCTGCAGACTCAGCTGCTACTCCGAGGAAGCAAGAGTGACTACGGGCAGACACAAGTAGCTCAGTTACTACATCGCAACCCACGTTTACAGTCCGTTACCCCTGCTGGCTGTTAACTATGGTGTTTCTAAGCACTGGAAGTTGTGAACTATACACGATACTAGGTCTGTCTTCAGAAATAAGTCAAAACAAATAGCTATTTGAGGCATCATTTCCCACTGTTCTTTCACCTTAACATAGCTAGAGAATTCCACTGAAGGGTATTCAAGATAAGGCAAAGGTTAATAGGCTCCTTACGAGGATGGACGTTTAAATATTAAACACAAGATGTTGGTGCAAGATAGCCACTTTGAGTTCAACCCACTCATTATAGTGCGCATCAGAGTAAACTCCAAATGAGTCAGAAGAAAGTACATCACATGAAATGTGTTACAAGGAAACATAGATGACTTCCGCTGCTATCTAGATAAGGGAACAACCTTTCCAGCGATGACTAATATCCCAGATGCAATAAAAGAGAAAAATGTTCTACTACGTTCAAGTGAAAAAGAGACTTTGCATGAAAAATAAGCAAAACCAAACAAAGGAATCATTCTGACTTTATCAAGAGCAAGAACATTCCTCATTGAAAGACGCTGTTAAGAGCAGTCAAGGCAAGTACCAGGCTGAGAGCCATGCTTCCACTATCTGACAATGACCTCGTGTCCAGGGCACACGGGAAATCTGGCAACTCAACATTTAAGAACCAACACGGCGATTAAACAAAGAGGCAAAGGAACAGCAACAGGCACGTCGCCAAAACAGGAGGTGCCGCTCCCCCTGCTCCCCTGGGACAGACAGGCTTGCCCCCCAGTTTTCCAGGAACACGCTGAGAGGACAGAGAGATGAGCCCTGGGGTTCCACCTCGCTGCTCATTTATGTCTCCTCCAGAGTGTCTTCCTGTCTCCACTGCCAACAGAGAGCACATGCACCTTTCTCCGAACAGGCCAGAGAGGAACCTGCCTAGCAATCCTCCGCCACCCTGTCTTCTGAGAATGGCACGTAAAGGTGGTTCCTAAGGGGCAGCCATGGGAACCGTGGTTCCCTGAGTGCCATCGCCTTGAGCCTTTTCCCGCAGGGAGAGTGATTGCTTCCTTGGGCCGATATACCGAGGAGGGCCGCGTGGCCATCTCCCGTCCAGCAGGAGCGTGCGGTCAGGTCTGAGGGCAGATGCCGGAAAGCAGCTGCAGCTACAACTCTCGAGAAGAACAGAGAGTCCCCTCACAACGAACAACAATCCCAACCCAAGCCAAAGTCTCCAGAGCATAGGAGGCTGTGTCGTTTGGAAATTTAGGGCTCATTTCTATCTTTAAGATCTCTACTCTGTGCGTTAGGAAGTGGGGAGTATCTGGCCAGTTTGAATGAATTTTCTCCATTATTTGTGACTTCAATAAATATGTATGGAGCCCTCTGGCATGGAGAAGGACAGAGAACAAAGCATTGATATAATAAACATATAATTTCCAAGTTTTATACGTGTCAAGGGCGTATCAGGCTACAGTGAGAGAGGAAACAGTTTGTCATTGCTAATTTCAGGGAAACCCGGAGGCCACAGTCGGAAGGAGGCCAAAGGCGTGCTGTGCTTGAGGAGTGGGGAGGAGAGTGCCGGAGAACGGTTAGCGATAATAATGGCAGACGCAACATCGGGGGAGCAGTTATTTGCCTCAAATTACTGTTCTAATTACTCTCCATATATTAAAACATTTCACTGTCACAGTAACTCTGTTACTAAGCCCATTGTACAGATAAAGAAACCGAGAAAGAGGTAGGTGAAGTAATTTTCCAAGGCTGCCCAGCTTGTTAGTGGCATAATTTATATCCAAACCCCACAAATCTCTCCCTAGGAATGAATTCCAGAGTCAGCAGCTGCTGAGTTGTAAAGGAACCCGGGGGCCACAGTGAGGACTTGGATGAGAAACACCAGTAGTTACATGATCCTGTTCATGGTTCAAGAACCTTCTCTGTGTACACTGTACTCACACAACCAATGATTGGGTGGAAGTGACATCATATTTTACAAGCTTGAAATTGGCATTGAATCACCCTGCTTTTGTGTGTTGTGTTATCCTCATTTTAAAAGAAACCTTACATCTTAGAGCCACGAGCTAAGAATCTGCATCTAATGGGGACTCTCCCCTCTAGGTTTTTAAGAAATTGTATTGATAAAAACATCCAAAACCAGTAAAGACTGGTGTTTTATTTGAAGAATAGGGTGCTTGTCCAAAACCAACTGAAACTGATAGGGAATCTATAAAAAGCAAAACAGACAGATAAACCTACTTGAAAATCTTATTTCCATGACAACAGAAACAGAGCATTAAAGGGCCAGCACACCTCTGCAATCTGCCACTGCTGCCACATCCAACCCCCTAACATATTTTCGAAAGAAGGAAAAATCTTCCATGCTAAATTATAACTACGCATGTGAAAACATGCTAGCCCTTTCTAAAAACAAGGGTAAGAAGCCAAATTTTAATAGATTCAGATGAGCAGGTTTTCTACTGATTCTGGGAAATGCAGAAATAAAATGGACAGCATCAATTCTACATTGCATACAAACTACATGTTTTGTAGCGTCCATATTTGTAATTCAACTCACCATTTTAAAAATTGCCCAGTTAGTCCATTGCTTTATGATAACATACAGAGTGCTTGCTCATGAATACACATGGAGCCAAAATACTTTTTTATTCAAAGATATGATATAAGCTACACATAGTTATTCATACTTGGATGCTCTAGATATTAGAATTTAATATTAGTTATTTTTTGTATTGCACATATAAAACACTTGAGAAAGTTCTGGAAAATAGCTTTGTTTCTCTAAGGTATTAACAATAATTTGCACAGAATACACATGGAGCCTTTTGGGGATAACTTTCTAAAGTTTCCTAAATTTAAAAGATTCGCCAAAGGCAAATTATCATTAAATAATTTAAGTTCTGAATGCTATTGAAAATTATATGCACCACCCAGCCAGTGTGGTTCAGTGGTCGAGCATTGACCTCTGAATCAGCAGGTCACAGTTTGATTCCCTGTCAGGGCACATGTCTGGGTTTGATCCCCGTGTGGGAGGCAGCCGATCCATGATTCTCTGTCATCATTGATGTTTCTATGTTTCTTTCCCTCTCCCTTCCTCTCTGAAATCAATAATAAAAATATGTATATATATATTTTTTTTACAGGTATTTTCTTTTTTTAATATTTTATTGATTTTTTACAGAGAGGAAGAGAGAGGGATAGAGAGTTAGAAACATCGATGAGAGAGAATCATCGATCGGCTGCCTCTTGCACACCCCCTACTGGGGATATGCCCGCAACCAAGGTATTTACCCTTGACCAGAATCAAACCCGGGACCTTTCAGTTCGCAGGCCGATGCTCTATCCACTGAGCCAAACCAGTTTCGGCAATAATAAAAATATATTTTCTAAAATGAAACTGTATGTACCGCATCATGGATTTTAAAGGCATGATGGGACTGAGTTTGGTCTTCACAGAAACCCAGTGGGAATGGAAAGGGAGATACTCTCACGGGCCTTCCTTTCATTGATGGGGTCTTTAACACATTACATACTTAGTGGACATAGAAGAACAAACAAATCTACCTCAGGAGACGGTATTAGAAAAACTAGAAAACGTCATCTTACCTAATTTAAACTTTTTGTTTTAGATGATTACATTGTAAGAAACAATGCAGAAACTTCTTGAGCATAATTTAACCAGTTTCTCGCCCTGGGGACATCTTGTGAAACTAAAGCACAAATTCCAGATGGGCCTAGAGTATTCTGGAGAAAAAGAGATAAGCTAGAGCTAATTTGATGTTTTAACAGTTTATTTCAAAGGTCATTTTAAAAACAAAGCTAAAGATAATCTGAGGAAAAAAATTTGTACAGAATTTAATAAATGCCATAATTTTTCTTTAATATGACAAATACGTAATTATGTGGGTCTAAATCTCTCTCACCTCAAACCCAGAGGACATGGGACCCCAGAATTAGTGGAGAAGACAGCCATTCTTCACATGCCTCTCCCCACAAAGCCATCTGAACCCCACTTTACCCACAGTCAACATCACTTCTATTCCAATAGCAACGTTTTCCCTCTTCACTGTGTAAAACCGAAGATGTGAACTGTCCTTCAATGTCTGTCTGATTTTGGTCCTGTCTTGACTTGTCCATTTTGGGTTTCAATGACAGCAATTTTCTCTACGCAGGCTGCCCATGTTCATTCTCACACATAAACCTATTCATGTTTGTCCTTCATGACTTTCTTTAAAACCCAACTCTGTTGGGCTGCTTCTGCCATATCACATTGCAATCCACAAAGCCATATAAGAAGACACTGCACAGAATATCAAGAATTTGAGGCACAGGATATCAAATTCAAAGAATTTCAGACATATAACAACTGTATTAATACTAGCATACAGGTTGGGGCAAAAGTAGGTTTCCAGTTGCTCATATAAATAATAGTACGATAATTAATAACTAATAGTACAAACCTACACTCTGTTTCAAGTACTCACCACTCTATACCTACCTTTGTCCTACCTGTAAAACACTTCTGTGCTTGTTTAATCCCCTACCTCTAAAATGAAGCCTGGATGTGACTGAACCTACTATATAAAGGAATGGAGGTGAGTTCAATGCATTCGATTTGCATGAGTTTCATTTTGAGCTCAAAAAAAATATGTATTTTTGGAATATTTTTGTTGCTAATATAAGCTGTATAAGTAAAAGCCAACAATCAATGAATTTCCCTTTTTGGGTTAAAAGCTTCCTTGAACATACAGAGAAAGACACAATGGCTAAACCAAAACAGCAACAGCACGGAGCAGCAGGAGGCAGTTTGGCCTGACAGAGAAAAAGAACTGGAACACCCTGTCTAACACATGCTAACCAGTGAGCACGGATCACCCCGATGCCACAGTTTCATTCAGAACCACCCACCGTGGCCCTCCTTCCTTCAATCTGGAAACCGGGTTGCTGCGGGCACAGGTGCCCACGCAGGCAAGCACCTTCCTGAAGAAGTAGTCACTCTTTAATTCCCTCTCAAGACCACACCTTCACGTCTCTTTTGCCTACCCCTGCGTCCTGGCCCAGACATTTTTCCTTTGTTCCTTGTTAAGAAAGCACATCTTGGACCGTTGTCAGACACCAAGGCTGGGATCTGGCGGCTCTACACGCTCGTGCAGAAGTTTCCTGGAACATGGGGCAGTCGCGTGCGATCTCCATGACAGCCTGTGTTGTAGCTGTTGGGCTCTCCTGGTGCCAAAGGCAGCAGCCCCTCGTGCGAAGCCTTCTCCTGCATGAACACAGCCCTGTCTTCAGCCCTGAAAGTCAGTGGTAAGACTCACTGATGCCTTGGGGAGTCATCAGATGAACGAGTTCTCAATCCGAAGGCCTTATATCTTCCTTCTCATTTTATACTTGGGTCCTGAACCTATCCAGCTATTTCACAGTCTTTAAAATCCAGCAAGTCAAGTAAATTCTGGAGGGTCAGAGGCTATCTGAGTTACAGTCAGACCTGCAGTGGTTACCTGAGAACATTATCACCAAGTCCAGGATCAGACACAACGGGGATCAAATCCGCCTTCACCTCGCAGTAATTGTGGTATTTCTGGAAAGCCATCCTTTCTTAGCTCCCAATTCCTTCACATATAAAATGAAAATATTAATAATTTACCTATCAAAGACAAATGTTCTGATTATTTTAGCAGATAATGTATACATTGCTCAGCATGTGTTTTAGTGTACAGTAATAAATACTGTCACCTATTAACTAATAAACAAAAAACTTGATAAATATTATTATTAGGCTAAGGAGATAGTATTATGATGTTTGAGCTTTACTTATCTGTGTATGAATTTTTAAACTATTCAAGTAAGGTTTACTTTTGCAAGCATTTACAGTCCCACAGTGTAAAGAACTTCCCTGTTCAGAGAACCAGGTGGTCGGCACTAACTCGCCTGGGGAGGAAGCCGATAAAGACAGCGCTGGGGTATTCCCATGCTGCCTCAGTCTCCCGGCCCCTTTTCAGATGGATGTGACCTGTCACTAATGTGGATCAGCTGACTGAACAGAGCACAGGTGTCATGTCCAAGCAAAAGCCTGGGTAACAGACACAAGAAAGACGAGAGCACTGCCTTTCTTGGTTGATGCTGTGTCTTCCCTGGCCCAAGCTCTGAAGTTACCTTGATTACCCCACATAGAACCTGGGGCATCCACAGAATGTAATCCACTGGTGTGTGGAACCACAAAGTCTGTGTGCTAGTTTGTTATTACAGCGTGATCTTGCCGGCTGTGAGGAACACAGAAATGGCTTCACTGACAAGAGGTGAAAACAATTATGATATGGCATTAAGCTGTCCCTTGATACCTGTTTTTATCTTCAATAGTTTCCAATGGCATAACTTTTATTCCATTTAATAAGTAGATAATGGAACTGATGTGTGGACACTTTTCCTGACTGAGGCCATTGCCTGATAAGAAGGAGAATAAAAATATTTATAACAAGACAGGGTCCTGGTGACACCTAAGCACAGACAAGTGACTTCTGAGCAAAGAAAGACAAGTCCTGCGAGGAGCTTTCTGGGAGGAGAGGCCACACGGCTTAAGTCTGGAAGGATGGGATGCTTTGGATGAGTGTGGATGAGCAAACAGTAGTGATAAAATGAGGGAACAGCATGAGTAAAGCCTGGAACAGAGAAGAGTGGCTGGGTGAGTGTGCAAGGAGTGAAGGATGGAAATAAAACAATAAAAAGTTATTATCTGCCCTAACCTGTTTGGCTCAGTGGATAGAACGTGGGCCTGGGGACTCAAGGGCCCCAGGTTCAATTCCAGTCAAGGGCATGTACCTTGGTTGTAGGTACATTCCCAGTAGGGAGTGTGCAGGAGGCAGCTGATTGATGTTTCTCTCTCATCTATGTTTCTAACTCTGTATCCCTCTCCCTTTCTCTCTGTAAAAAATTAATAAAATATATATTTTAAAAGTTATTATCCACTCTCATGCACTCCTATAAAAATATAAGATCAATCTAACAAAGTTATTGAAGTAAAGATTTGAAGAGATGGAAACTATTTAGTGTAATAGGAAATGACCTTGAAGGGTTTTAATCCGGAGAGGAGCATGTTTCTATACTCCATGTTAGAAATCTATCCTCTCTATATAAAAGCCTAAGTGATTGAATGACCAAACAACTGGTTGCTATGACATGCACTGACCACTAGGCAGGAGACATTCCATGCAGAAGTTGCCCCCTGGTGGTCAGTGCGCTCCTACAGACAACCTCCCGCAGCTAGCCAACCTCCCATGGTCCTTCCCCCCAGACTGGGAGAGAGGGCCCCAATTGCCCCCAATTGCCTCCAATCACTGGCCAGGCCGAGGGACTCACCCGTGCACAAATTTGTGTACCAGGCCTCTAGTCTTAGTATAAAAGGGATGAATAGAGACAGGACAATAAGCAAGAAGTTCATTACAATACCCTTCTTGGAAGATAACAGGAAACTAAATTGGAATGGCAAGGGACCAGCATAGGAATATCAACACTGGAGATAATGAATTGGAACATTTTTAAGAAATGTAGATTCAAAAAGCCCAGGGAAAGAAAAATAAGGGGATGAGGACAATGGGACTGGAGGAGATATAGATGTGACTGTTTAAGGACTGTCATTAGTATAAAACAGGACCAGAAACAAGTTTGGGATGAGGGGATCTGATGTTGGACATGCCAGCTTTGCTATGCCAACAGCACCCCAAAGAGGTAAAGAGGGGTACAGGTCAGAAGGAGGTGCAGGTCAGGAGGAGGTGAAGTTCCGGAGGAGGTAAAGTGGGGTGCAGACAGGCGGGGGTACAGTTCTGGAGGAGGTAAAGTGGGGTGCAGGTGAGGAGGGGATGCAGTTCTGGAGGAGGTGAGGAGGGGATACTGGTCAGGAGGGGGTGCAGACACTTAATTCATTCCTTTCCCTTGAGGAATGGATTGTGGGAAACAACTCCAGAGCACTAAATACATTTAAGTTTCTCTTCTCTTTATTCAATACTAGAGGCTCGGTGCATGGATTTGTGTGCTGGTGGGGTCCCTCAGCCTAGCCTGCTCCCTCTCACAATCTGGGACCCCTTGGGGGATGTTGGAGTGCTGGTTTTGGCCTGGCCTGCGGGGATCAGGTTGAAACTGGCAGTCCAACATCCCCTGAAAGATGCAGTAGTGCACAAAGTGGCAGGCATCTGTGGGAAGCCCAAGCCAGGGCCAGGCGCCATGCAGCCCCTGCTCATCCCAGTCTCACAGTGCCTGCTGCCACTCGGTAGTGCTTCCATGGAGGTGGGAGAGGCTCGCACAACCATGGCTGTGCTTGCCAGCTGTGAGCCTGTGGGTCAGCTGAGCGGTGCTCCCATTGTGGGAGCGCACTGAGCACCAGGGGGCAGCTCCTGCATTGAGTGTCTGCCCCCTGGCAGTCAATGCACATCATAGTGACCGGTTGACTGGTCATTCCATCATTTGGTCCTTGGTCACTTAGGCTTTTATATAAATAGAATCTGATGCCTTTAAATATAAAATAAGCTCTTTTTTTTAATCTCAGAAAAACATGAAGAAAAAATCATGAAGCTTTCAGGAAAATTGGAATTTTATTTAATCAAATAAAACATCGCACAGTCCTCCAAGGAGGCGGCACTGGAGAGACGGCCTCGTGTGCACAGCAGAGCGATGAGGAAGACCTGGATCCACACGCAGCAGACACTGCGTCCAAATGGGGACCCAGTGGCTGCGGCAACCACCCTCATCCACACCCTCCACAGGACACATGGGTTCCCGGAAGCCCAGCTACAGACAGCCATGGAGGGGCCCAAGCACCACAGTCCGCTGCCTTCTTCCAGTCCTTTATAATACCAGGAGAAACTTCTATACCACTCTGATTCAAAGTTATTAAAACCAACGTCCCACTTCTAACTTCTAAAACTAATGCATATTTGCAGTAATTACTTCAACTCAACCCTAAGGTACTATTAAAATGGGACTTTTTTTTTTGGCACAATATAGAAATGAGATTATTTAATAAAAATACCTTGGAGCTAAGTTTTCGGAAAGTATTAACAAAAGCAGCTTTGCCCTCTGTGTGTTTTTTTTTTTTAACCCGATCTTAACTAAAAACTTGTGTTGTAACTTCTCACAATATTAAGGAAACGTTAAAGAAAAGTGCAGCCCCGATCAGTCAATGATGGGAAACCAAACGAGCGCTTCTCTGCTTGTTTTTCTGAGCTGGGCTAAACCACAGAAACTCTGCGGCCCGGGGTAAGGGAATCGGCCCTCACGGCTCTTCACATAGCGTTAATGCGATTAGCGGAGGCCGTGCTCTTATGTAAGGGGATACCGTCTAAGGATGTGGAGGAAGCCGGGCGGACAATACCTGCCGAGCATGAGAACGCACATGACTGAGATTTTCTTTCCCAGCAGGGCTTTTCGGTGAAGATTTTATGATATGAATATCTCTCAGTTACCCAGGAGGAAACCTTAAGCCTTCTTAGCGAGTCCAGACAATTGCTGGAGCCTAAGCCATCGTAACTACTTCCCTAGCAGAGTGGCTTCCTTTGACTTGTTTTTTATATATTATATTCTATTGATTTTTTTACAGAGAGGAAGGGAGAGGGATAGAGAGTTAGAAACATCGATGAGAGAGAAACATCGACCAGCTGCCTCCTGCACACCTCCTACTGGGGATGTGCCCACAACCAAGGTACATGCCCTTGACCGGAATCGAACCTGGGACCCTTCAGTCCCCAGGCCAATGCTCTATCCACTGAGCCACACCGGTTAGGGCCCTATGACTTATTTTATAACAGCTCCACCCTCACTGGACGGCCGATGCCTCCTTCCCCGGAGTGGGGCGGTGGAGCCAGTTGACTTAAATGAGCAAGTAAGTTAGAGAACAGGGGCTCCGAAAAGGCGCGCTCCTGACTCGCCAGGTTCCCTGGGAACTCTGCAGACGTCGTTTTATGATAAAAGCAGCACGTCCTTCGTTTGTTTTTAAGTATTTTTATTTTATTTTATTATGTATTTATGTATTTGTGTGTTTGTTTTAATTTCTTTGATTACGGTGTGTCCTTGTGCAGCCGTCCTTTGACAACAGTTGGCGTCAGCACACATGAGCAGAAGAGAAGTGCTCGGGGACAGAGACATGGAGAGAACTTGTTTCTTAGAAAAACATGCAACCAAAACCTTCCTGAGCCCTGACTTTACATCAGAAACCTTGCTCTTCTCCCTGTGGCTGCCGCACGGGGGTTCCACCTGGAGCGGAGCCCCGAAGGGGCCTCTTCTAAGTACACGGGGCTCCTGTTTCCAGGCGGTGTGTTCTTGCCTCGCCTCTAACTTCCTTCTCCCGCCCTTCTCTTCACGATGAAACGCGCTCTTTCTCTCCTTTCCCTGTTTGCAGTGGTCAAGCTCAAACCGGAAGGAAGTTCTACCAGTTTGGATCCTGGACAAATCCCTTACATCCTCCCGGCCTTCCTCTATGAAATGAAGGTTAAAGAAATGCTCGTTGTGAGGAGGAAGTAAGTGCTCTCAAGACACAGACATTGTGAGAAGCAAATAAGAAATGCGACCTGCTACGGTCATTATTTATCTTCATGACATTAATACCATGTCTTCAGAGCTTATCTGAACAATTCGTCTCCTTCTTAACCCCCGCGCCTTATTTATTGTTTAGTCTCTCCTCGGGATTTCATAGGAGCACTTTACCTTTGCCTTGGACAAAGCTTTAACCAAAATATGGGAATGTTTGTGCTCAAGGAAGGACTCAATCTTACCAACAAAAGCAGTTGCCTTTCTCTGAACATGCCTCCAGCTCTGTTTTTACCCTGGTCCTCACTTTTGTCTCCTTTTCCCTCATCACCTCTGTTGACAATACTGACACCGTTTCCTATACCCATTCATGCCATCATTTCTGGCTTATTTGACTCTTCTGACCCAGGACTTCCTGTCCTTAACTTCTCCTACATAGAATCATTGTCATGTGCAAGGTCTTGGTGCAAAATTAAGGCACTGCGATGTCTCTTAAACCTTAGACCAATAAATCTCTAGTAACTATTTTGTATGTGAATATCTGTGATCTACTCACAATTTTTGCAGCAGAAACAGATCAAAAGCTTTAGTCTCTCTTTTCCCTCTAGATATTCCCAAAGAGAGCATAGAATGTTTCATTACTAAAGCTCCATGAACATGCTTTTTGTCCCTGACATATGCATCCAGAGAAAACGTCTAATGCATTCCACTGAGATTCACAGTTACATCTTATACAACATAATCTATGCTTGCTTGCTTGCTTGCTTGCTTTCTTTCTCTCTCTCTCTCTCTCTCTCTCTCTCTCTCTCTCTCTCTCTTTCTTTCTTTCTTTCTCTCTCTCTTTCTTTCTTTCCCTTCCTTCCTTCCTTCCTTCCTTCCTTCCTTCCTTCCTTCCTTCCTTCCCTCCTTCCTTCCTTTCTTTCTTTCTTTCTTTCTTTATTTCTTTCTTTCTTTTTCTCTGAATCCCTTACTCTAAAACTAACAATGTGGCATCCCTTCATCTTTCTGTTGTTCTCTTACCCTCAGAGTATGCACACACTCATTCATTTCTTTCTACTGGCTTTTGCTCAGTCTCCTGGAATGCTTAAATTAGGCAAACTAACCTGTTAAATCAATAATCGAAGTAACTATAAAAATATTCTCTCCTTTCAGGTGTGCACATTCTTCAGCTGTGGAACTGGTAGCCTTAGGTTCCAACGCACACCTGTGTGTATCTCTGGCCCCTCCTCTGCACTGTGCTGCCCCCACCCTATCCACTCTTGTCTCCACGCCCTCCCCCACTACCCACTGCAGACTCACTCCCTTCTCTATTTCCAGGCACCTCAGAAAATGGCTTCCAGAGCAGCTCTGATTTATTTCTTTTTCTCTGAGGCATCAGCCATCTTGATTTTTCCCCAGGAAGCATTCAATTATTCCTAAAAATAATGAAATGCCTTACAATTGAAGTACATAAATCTGAAACAAAAAGTGAGCCTAAAATATCTCTAAAATTAATATAATAGAACTCTCTCTAGTTGGCTTACTTTGTAGAATAGAAGAAGCATTATAAATATCTTCTATCAGTGCATATAATATTAACAAATATTCTTGTCTTTACAGTTGCTTTATTATTTGGGGTATGTAGAGTAAAAATTCAATTCTACCTTAGAAATACAAGGGTTAATAAGCAAACAATGTCAACATTTATGTAACAAAAGGCACAAAAAGTTAATGCATTTGAAGCAACAAATTAACATAGAGACAGATGGTTTTGCTTTTCTGCAAAAGATTCTAAAATGTACACTTCTGTGAAACCAGAATGCGGTCCTCTGATTCTGTCTAACAAGTCTTATTAAGATGGATCACATTATAACACTCAGGGTCTAGAAATGATGCTAATTAACCCTCATGAAGGGCTACAAAGAAATGACATTGTTTGCTGGCCAAATGGATCCCTCCTGATTTTATTTAAAGTATTTGGGTGAAGAAGTAGAAGAAAATATTAAGGTATATATGTTTGGTTAACCTTTCCTGGAATATATTTTTTCATTGATATTTAGAGAGAATGGGAGGGAGAGTGGAAGGGAAAAGGCTGTGGGTGGGGAAAGAGAGGGAGGGAGAGAGAGAGACGAGAAACACATCGATGGGCCTCCTGAGCTTGGAGTGGAACCAGCAACACAGTACACACCTTTGACCAGGAATCTAACCCATGACCCTTCGGTGCATGGGCTGATGCTCTAACCACTGAACAACAGTTTCCAGGTCTTAAGGTATATTTTTCAATTTTGTTTTTCTGGGTCTGTGCATCTGTGTGTCTGTCACAAACATTTTGATTGAATATATGTATATATGTTAATTTTCATATGAGTAATGAAGAGGAATGTTCATGCCTTCCTCAGTTTAAGGAGCTAACATCAGCAAGTCTTTTCTCAAAAATAACTATTTACCTGGAACAATGTCACATCAAGATATCCCTTTATTAAATTAATTACTTCATCACTTGTAACTATATGTCTACTGAAAATTTATCCTGAAGTGTGCAAAGAAAATTGGCTAGTGAAGAAAAAAAATTATTACCAAAAATATTTTGTGTGAAATCATTTAAATTACAATTAAAAACTTAATGTTTTTTGCTGCAGCCGATGACTACTTATACTTTAAGATACATATAATCACTATCTTATTTATTATTCTGTTACATTATTATAATTTCCACAATAATGTGAAAATATATTCTAATAAAAACATGACTGGATTATGAAGCAATTAATTACAATAAATCATAGATGTAAAGGATCAACACCTTTTTTATCATAGAAATCTAATAATTGTCAATGAACTGCTTTAATTTTTGCAAAAGAAAAAGGCATACAATTTTTGTTAAAATTTGTATGGACTCCCATTATTTCCTGTACAGTTCTAAAGAGAATTCTTAATTTTTAAGAGATAATAAAATGTGATATACTCTTTTGGTTCCAGAAGAGTGAGAGCAAGATATTGGAAACCTATTTGAAGAAATAATGACAAAAAAACTTCCCCTACGTGGCGAAAGAAATAGATTTATAAGTCAAGGGAGCATAGAGAACCCCAAACACAATGAATCCGAAGAGGACTATACCAAGACACATCATAATTAAAATGCCAAGGGCAAAGGACAAAGAGAGAATATTAAAAGCAGCAGGAGAGAAACAGTTAGTTACCTATAAGGGCGTACCCATACAATTGTCAGCTGATTTCTCAAAAGAAACTATGCAGACCAGAAGGGAGTGGCAAGAAATATTCAAAGTGATGAATAGCAAGAACCTACAACCAAGATTACTCTACTCAACAGAGCTATCATTCAGAATTGAAGGTCAGTTAAAGAGCCTCACAGGTGAGAAAAAGCTAAAGGAATTCATCAACACCAAACCAGTATTATATGAAATGCTGAAGGGTATTCTTTAAGAAGAGAAAGAAGAAGAAAAAGGTAAGGATAAAAATTATGAACAACAAAGTGACAACAAATACTTATCTATCAACAAATGAATAAAAAAAATCAAGTTAATAAACAATCTGGCGAACAGAATAAACTGGTGAATATATTAGAATCAGGGGCGTACAAAGGGAGTGGACTGACAATTCTCAGTGGGGAAGAGGCAGTTGGGGGTGTGGGAAGAGACTGGACAAAAATCGTACCCCTATGAAAGAATACAGTGCAGGGGGGGTAAGGGCAGAGGGTGGAATGGGAACTGGGTGGAGGGGAGCTATATGGGATAAAAAGAGGAACAAGTGTAACAATCTGAACAATGTTTATTTAAACAAAAAGACTAGAGGAAGAGTGAGGGCACACAATCCCAGCAGCATCCCTCCATGCTCCTGCTGAGTAGCCATGCCCTGGCTCCTGCCTCCCGGTGTCCCAGCTGCCTCGGACTTGTCCATCGACCCTGTGACTTCTCACCGCCTTGTCCTACCTCACTGACCCCTTTTCTTTTCATGCCTTACATGCAGGGTTTAAAGCATCTGCTTCTCCAGCCTTCCAGCAAGTCCACATGCTGGTGAAGTTTCACTTGGCTTGTCACCCCTCATTTCAGTAGCTTTACTTCTGGCAATGACACCCCCCTCCCCGAAGCAACTGGCTGGAAGGAGGAGAGCAGGCATGGCCGCTGTGATCCTGGTATGATTAACAGCTAACGGATGGCAGAGAGCCACCGAGGCACTGAAAACCGGGCAACATGAAAGGATACGCAGTCTTCTCATGGCCAATGCAATGACCTACACAATCACCATTTCCCACACCCTGCATTCCTAATAGCAAATCATGTGATATGTTTCAAACACTGGTTACCGGTAAAGACACTGCACAGTCTCCCCAAAGACACCACTACATTTGCCTAATAAAAACGCAGACACAGTCCTAGCCGGTATGGCTCAGGGCATAGAGTGTTGACCTGCAGACCGAAGGGTCCCTGGTCAATTCCAGTCAAGGGCACATGACCAGGTTGTGGGCTCCATTCCCAGCAGGGGGTGTGCAGGAGGCAGCCAATCGATGATTCCATCTCATCGCAGATGTTTCTACCTCCCTTTCCTTTCCTCTCTGAAACCAATAAAAATATATATATTTTTTAAAGTAGGAACATCCGCACCTCCTGAATGATTTGTGACACAGCAAGCCTTTCCAGGCTTTTCAGAAAAGCAGCAGGTGAGTAGTCGCCATCTTGTCCAGGTCCCTGGGGTCCTTGGAAAGTGAGTGCCTGAGAAGCAGACCTCTCGCTGTGGCTCTCGGGGCGCTCCCTGGGGACCACCTGTCTTTCAGAACCACGCCTCCCGGTGGCAGACTGGCCCCCCAGGTCAGACAGGGGTAAGGGAAGTGGAAGGCGGCCTACCAGCTGGTGCAAGAAACAAAATAGGAGACCTAATAGCATTGCTGCTTCATTTCTAACGCCTGCTTGGCTAGATAAGTCAGATACCTGTCTTGTCTATTTTACCCTCCTCCTGTAAATTGAGATTTTTCTCTGAAATTTTCATCCAGCTCAAACCTCCCACGACGGGAGCTGTGATCTCTCTGTGTGGCTGACTCCCATGTGGCTCACGGAGCTAAAAATAGGGTGGCTGTGGGAAGACACGGAGGAGGAGTGTGCGACAGGCCCCACATCCCAGAGGAGCGGCCCTGAGAAATAGTCCCGTTAGACTACCAGGCTGTGGCCTCTCGTGTCAGAAGGAGCGACAGGAGCAGTAAGAGGACGCCTGCAATGGCCATCTTCTTGACTACAAGGCATTCGATTCCATTCAGAGGGCCAGGGTGCTTTAGGCACTAAAATGGCACTTTGCCTTCTGCTGACGTAGACCCAGGGCTCGGTGGCGGAGAAGATGTGGCAGTCTATTTTCAGTTTTCACTTCTCTTCTGTGGCAGAGATGCATTTCTCCCTGAAAGCCATCTCCCGGGCACCATGGTAACCACATCCGGGCAGGGACGCCTGCCCAGGTGGATGGATGCGCCATTTCAGACATTTGCAAATGCCACCTGACATCACGCTGAAGCGAGCTAGGAGGGCTCTGCACCCTGACAGAGTGCTCTCAGTGTTGGTGTCACAGCTGAGAATGCGGACGAGGAGTGGGATTTACCAACACAACCACTGCTCAGAACTATCGGTCCTTTGTCTTTGCGTGTGTGTGCGTGTGTGTGTGTGTGTGTGTGTGTGCTTTCTCTCCAGCCTCAGCATTAAGTCATCTGGGGTTTACTCCTCAGTGGGTTCTCTGCCTGGGTGGAAGCCCGTGGTTTGGGCTAGAAGTGATGAGACTTCCACTCAAGAGCGGACAGGGGACGGCCGCTGCTGACATTGTCCTGGGGGTTCTGCACAGCAGAGGGGTCTCAAGAGCCATTCTGGAGGTTCTAGAAGCTTGACTAGAAGGTGGGCCCTGGAGATTCCTGATTCCCTGCCTTCAGGGTATCAGTGGGTGCCCAGTGGCAAGGCCAGCAGGAAGTGGCCTTTGCCCAGAGATGAGAGCAGCCAGCAGGGACACCTGGGGCACACAGGGCCGGGCCACAGCACTCACCTCCGGGAAGTCTGTCTCTCACTCGGCTGCAGGAGCAGAGGGGCCAGTAAGTCAGAATCGTTTTAATTGCCATCCAAGTCAGTGGCCCTGAGTGAAGTGGCGGCAAACTGGCCTCAGAGCTCATTTTCTTCCTCACAGGTCACGTGCTCTTGTAAGAGGGTTTATACACAGTTGCCCTTACACAGAGGAGGGTCCAGTATCAACATGGCTGCACCCTCGAAAATCCCTGCATGAATTCAACCCCCCAAACTTAGCTACTGGCACCCTACTGTTCTAGAAGCCTATCATAACATTCAGTCAATTAACTCGTATTTTGTATGCTATATACTGTAATCTTCAATCAAATAGGCTAGAGAAAAGAAGATGGTATTGAGAAAGTCATGGGAAAATACCTTTACAGTTCATATTCAGTGAGAATATTTGCATCTAAGTGGGCCCGCTCAGTTCAAACCCATGTTGTTCACATCAGCTGTACTCCTATGTCAGGGAAAGTTGAGTGCCTTTAAAATAGAGGGAAATGACTTTCTTTCCTCTGCTTAGTTTTGTGTATAAGAATTGATTTTACTTTGATAAATATTTTTTATTAAAATAGAATATTTATTATTGAATGAGAAAATAATCAAAATGATAATTATAATAATAATCATTAATAATACTGAAATAGCCTTTTTAAATCATTCACTATGTCAAGCAATAATAAATATATAATTTGTAGCCAAAAGCTTTAAAAAATACTTAGGGGAAAAGTTGATTAAAATAGTATTTTAGACTAATAGTTTGTCATGCATTTATTTATCCAGAGTTTATGATGATCATTTTAATCAGTTCAAATGAGAAATCCACGCCTCTGTTTCCCCAGTTTCAGTTAATAAGTCATTTTGCATGACTTAGTGTGCATCTTTAATACCTACTGTTTTTCAGTGACATCAGTTTTCTTTAATATTTTCCAGGAGGTCTGCTAAGTACTTATCGAAATATTTAAAGGTAGCTGAAAAAGCCAGTAATTTAATGCATGAGTGAGCACTGAAATAATTTTATGTTATTGATTGGTTAATAACACTGTCAGTAAAGAATGATAAGGACTCAATATTAACATCTTGAATTTATATAATGCCTTATTTCATATTAAATTAAAAATAAATAGCTTGTCTTTTTTCATATGACTTACCCTCAGGGTTTTGACAAACATTTACGATTATTTTTCAACCAAGCTGAGAAGACTGCCATAAAGATCCAGCCTGACATTTTTATAATCTTTGGAAATTTTTAATTTTCCTTTTACTCATTTCACCCTCTCTTTAAAATGAGATGTCTTACTTTACATAGGTTTTTCTCTTTCATACATTTAAATAATGTTAATATCCGCACTCTGAGCCAGGTGCTACCCGGACTCTCTGTAAGGGACAGGTACTAAAATGTAAGGAACAGCAGGGAAGAATCACCAGTGTGGTAGGGAACAGATTTGTCAACAGGAATATTCTGATGAAGGGTAATAAGGGAGCTGTGAGGCAAACAAGGCGGCTACACAGAGGAAGATTAATCTCCCTCTGGAAACTTATCAAATGGAACAATGAGAGTAGGGCCTGGCGAAATGAGCAGGAATTCGCCCAGAGGCAAAGTGGTGCAGGGATTCTAAGCGGCAGGACAATTTATGTAAGATTTAAAGGTGGTAAAACCACGTGACATGACCAAAGGTATTAGAAGGCATGTCCAAGTTATTATAAACACTTAAAAAGTTCCCTAACCACCGAGTTGGGTATCATACCTTTGATTTCTGCAATTATATATGTTTTTCTTTATTTTTTTCTACAGCAATAAATGTGGCTTTAAAGCAAAAGCATATAACCAAAACTGTATCAAAAGAACAAATCACTAACTTCTGTGTTAACTCAGAATTAACAACAAAATCACAGACATATTTCAGGAACTGAAAAGCAACTCTAAATTTATCAGTAGCAAAAAGGTATTGTTCAACTTTTTCCTTTTTTCTTTTTAAAAAATATATTTTATTGATTTTTTACAGAGAGGAAGAGAGAGGGATAGAGAGTTAGAAACATTGATGAGAGACACATCGATCAGCTGCCTCTTGCAGAACCCTACTGGGGATGTGCCCGCAACCAAGGAACATGCCCTTGACGGGAATCGAACCCGGGACCTTTCAGTCCGCAGACTGACGCTCTATCCACTGAGCCAAACTGGTTTTGGCTCAACTTTTTCTTGTTGCTTTGACAGCCAACTTAGATAATGCTGTTAATATCAATTAAAATGTTTTATACATTAATTCATATTGGACAACACATACAATGTTTGCCTTGAACTATGAAAATTAATTTCAAAATAAATTCTCATCACTGTCTAGCAAAGTCAAAAATAAGGTTTTCTTTTCCTTGGAGCTTCAAATTTAGCTTATCCATATGCAGTAGGATATTGATAACAAAATGTAAACCACAGTGCCATTTTTATCCCTGACTATTGAATATTTGGTAAATGTTATTTTTCGTTTCAAGAAATCTTGAATGGTGTTCAAAGAATGGCAAGTCTTTGTCAAAGCTTCCTGTGACTCAATCAACAAGCGTCACTGAATCATTGTCTTCTCTTTCCTCCTACGTTTCCACACACTCTGGTGAGTCATACCATTTACACGTGTATTCCGAACAGTTTTAACAACTGCATGCATGGCTCTTCACAGCCGGCTTTAGGAAACTGAGCTCCAATATTTGCAAAAGGTAACTCACGATGGAACAAAGGAAGGAGGTAATGATCAGTTTAGTTTCAAAATCCCAATAAATCTGACTCATTGAACATACTTGAAGCAACACTTATTAATTGGGAACTTACTGTTTTCCTATCTCAAGGGAGTGCTTCTTTGGTTCAAAATATCGGAGATCAAATGCGTTTGTAAATTTAAAGTCCTCTTAGACAGGATGGTAAAGTGAAAGAAACAGGCCAACCTACGTGTTGGCAAGAGCTCTGGGCAACTGGAACTCCCTGGAGTTCAACTGGAAATGGTTTAACAGAAAACAATTGCCTGGACCTGAGTGAACCTTTCTGAAAAAACACATCTGTGAACAGACCTGGGACCATCAGGGAGGAACTGCCTGGAACTCGCTGTTTTGAGTTCAGTAACCCATGGCCTTTATGTTCTTCTATTGAACATCGGTAACCGCCATGGTTTACCATAGAAACAAGACCACTAGGAATTCATGTTGAACAGCAGACCAGGAGTAGCACCCGAATGTCCTCTAATCTAGGCATATGAGTGACTGTTGTTTCTTCACCAACTACAGTGTTAGTCTCATCCTATCCCTTCGTCCTCCCCGGGGAGACTTAGGAAGATAGTAGGTAACAGAATCACCCCTGACTCCCCACAGTAAACAATCAGAGCAGAGCCCCACTTCCTATCTCAATCCCCCTGACACAAGTTTAAGTCTCTCATAAGTCCTTCCCAACAGCCTCTGAGATTCCCCCATCTCCCTCTGATGTGCATCCTCCAGCAGTGAAATACATCAGCTTGTTCAAATACAGGCGTGCGCAAGGAGGTCATGGGAAGGCATTGAACAAGCACTGATTTTGCTCCTGTTTTCTTGCATTCATCCACATTCTCCCCATAGCTATGCGGCCCTGTGGACCCCACATGCAATGGACTAATGGACTGCAACTGGGAACACAAACTAAGCCAGCCTGATGCTGGACTGGACACTGCTTCAACGCAGAGCAAAAATTCTGGACACTGGCTTTGACTCTAGCCCTATCATGCCACAGCTCTACTTCTTTTTCCTCAGCCCAATAGAGGGAAGTAGGCCTTGGAAACTCGGAGGTCTGATTTCCACACAAAAAAATAAGTCTTTCTACAATACCTCATCCTCCTGTGCAAGTCTCAGAAAATTCCTTTCCTGGGGATATTGCCAGAAGCCACTCCCAGCGGGGACATGAACCTCTCTCTACTGAAGCAAACTAACTCACCCCCTTGTGGAACCTGGAGATGCTAAAACTTGGCAAGAAAAAGCATTATAAATGTATTTGTTAACAAAATGATCTATAATAATAAAAGTGTAATATGTTATTAGACCAGACAGCCAAACAACCTTCTGAACGTCATTCTGGGCCTCCTTCTGGACAAAGCTGCAGTGGCAGGGTTGATTAGGGGCAATCAGGCTGGTAGGTAGAGGTGGTTAGAGGCAATCAGGCAGATAGGCAGAAGTGTTTGGGGCAATCAGGCAGGCAGGCAGAGAGATTAGGGGTGATCAGGCAGGCAGGCAAGTGGTTAGAAGCCAGTGGTCCCAGATTGTGAGAGGGATGTCCCTAAGGGGGTCCCGGACTGCAAGAGGGTGCAGGTTGGGCAGAGCGACACGCCCCCTCATATGCACAATTTCATGCACAAGGCCTCTAGTACTGAATATAACAATCAAAATTGACCCCAGGAAACTCTAAATTTCACATAATTATTTTGGGGACCTTACCTATCAAAATTGATTAGTAAAAAATCTAGTCCTAAACATAAAGAATGGATGAATTAACCTCTGATTCCAGATGTTCTTTAACTCCCACCTTCTGAGAACACTCTTCATAAGTGCCTAGTCACCTTCTTTGTTGATGACCTTAAAATTGAGATGATAGAAAACAGAAAACAAGATGGCAGCTTCACCAAACTTCTCGATTACAAGACTTCTGTGAGTCCTTTGAAGATACTCGGACTCAGAGAGAAGGAAAAGTTACAGACTAAACTAAATGCTCCCAGATGAAGTGTTTAGATAAATCCAAGAATAGCAAACCATTTACATTTGGTCTAGTAAAGACACTCCTGTATCTCACAAAGGAAAGGATTGCTAGAAGGCGGGTGCGGTGGGGGAAGGGGGAGTGAAGATTCAGGACTAGTCCCAGTCCATGCAGTTCCTCAGGTCACAAAGCTCTGGAGTTTTTGTGGGAGCCTTTGTCCCCAGAATCACAAGCCCCTGACACTCTGCTGCTGGAAGGCTTTCTCATTGACCGGATCCTGCTCAGGCATCCTCAGGCCTTTTCCGGTAGCCTGACTCCCAGGTGTCTGTGTTAATCTCCGCATTGTTCAGTTTCAGCCAGAATCCGGCTGCGCCAGGTAGCCATCCTTGATTTCTTGATCAAGGTCACCAGGCTGCCTTCAGCAAGACCCCTGCTGGGTGGCTGAGCCAAACACCCCTCCCCCTTGATGGTTCCATCCACCAACCCCATCCTGCTCCCTGGCTGCACACCCCACTTCCCAGGCTGCTTTCTGAGTTGAACCCCATCTCTGCTCCCCCCAAGGCCCCACTGTAGATCCCCATACCTATCACCGTGGCCCCCCTTTGAAGAAAGTCTGTCTTCCTGTGGTTTCTCGAGTGCCATGCACAATTTTCCCCTTGATAGCTGGTGCGTTCCTTTCTCTTTAACACCTCCCGAACCGTGGAAAGCCACCCTCTGAAATCCTGCACCCAGCTGGTGAGGCCCAGCTCCCACTGAGATCCCGAGATCTCTGTCTCCTTCGGAGCCTCCAGCTTCTAGAACCACGCAAAAGCCTTCCCGTTCCATGCCTGTCCTCCTTCTACCCCAGGTAGGGACCTTGCATTACTGTGTAAGAGCTGAGCTAATTCAAAGCGCCGTTGACTTCAGGACTCTCTGCTCCTCCCTCTTGCCTTGCAAACTGCCCCCCACCCCCATCCCCACCCTGTTACCATTACATCATCTTCTAGAGCTGGGCAGAGGGAGAAGGGAAGAGTGGATCTGAGGAGAAACCCAAAAATGCATATTCAAGTAAAGCAACTCGCCACAACAGTTATTGCAGGCCGAAGTCTGATGGCCAATGAAAAGAGGAGGAAGTTTGACCAGATTGTTGGTTCTTTGCTTGTTTGTTCATGCATCACCCAGAAACCCCCTTCTGTGGAGTGGGATCTTTCCTCTGAAGAGGGTACCAGCGATGAGGATTATATTTACTGAAAATGTTTTAATGCGAGCTGATTAGCTCAAACCGTGAAAGAACTTGCTGCTAGATGACTAGGTACCAACATGAAAAAAAAACAAAAAAACAAACAAAAAAAACTGCTAAGAATGTAAATGAGAGAATCGATACAGGGAGCAGGTTGTGTAGGTGACAGAACTGGTGGGAAGCCAAGCAGGGGACAGGGAGCCGCGGACACTGGACACGTGGTGATTAGTGAGAGCTAGAGGCGGGCGGGCTCCTGGCCTGGAGGGAGGGTGTTCTGCCCCGGGGGTCCAGGTGCGACATGCATGGCAGAGTCCACAAAGGACTCCGGTGCACAGGCTGCCACTGCATGAGAAAGACGACACACACCTGGTCTCTCCTCACCGCCTACTTCCTGTCTCCCACCAGCACCTCCCACTGGTGGAATCTGGCTGGCACCCAGCTGGCAGGGAAGCCAGCAGAGAGCAGCATCTCCTGTCTGTGAGCAGGGACCGGGGAGGGTCCTGGCAGCAAACAGTGCAGAGGCTGGGACATGTAGGAACTCCCAATATGACATGGAACACATGTTGCTCCACGGGCTCCTTGCATGAATGCGCTTCTGCTTACGACGGGGAAATAGCATGGGGCAGCGCCCGCTGGTCCCCCGCCTGAGACCCTTGACAGTAAGGAGTCATTTTCTAAAAGAGCTGGCCTTCCCCTCCGGCAAGCATGCTCGTGTGGGGAAAAGGCCGACGTGCAAGCATGCTCGTGTGTGGGGGGAATTATGAAAAAGCAACACCCTTTCGTTCTTGAGAAAAGAAGAAGATTTTAGTGGCATTTTACCTTCATTTCTCTCTAAATGGGACTGGAACAGCTGGCGGGGCCTGCATTTCCTTGTACCTTTGCTTCTAAGACGCATGTGGGAAGTGGAAAGAGACACATTTCCACAGGAACCTCTTTGGCTAATGAAAATTACAGGGTGGTTTCCACACCAGCCAACACTTAAGGCCATTAAATCATCTTCCTCATTGTGTGGAACATCATCAGCTTCAGAGAAAATCCACGGCCCAGCTGGAGGCAAGGAGCATCGGCATGCAGGCCGCTCTCCCTGTCAGTGGGAACCGGTAGAGGAGGGGTGGGCGGAGGGGCAGAGGCTGGGTTTTGATTGCACATCAGCAGTCGGCCTGGAAGAGCTGCTATTTCACAGTGAGTCCTTAAACCCCAGATTCACGCTATCGAGAGGAGGGAGGGGGAGCAAGCATGTTTTTGCATGCTTAGCAGTGAGTATTTAGACAGAAATTTATGATTTGCTTTTGGCTTCTCATTTGGTCAAGATCATGCAAACCACAGGGATTTTTCCTTTTATCAGACACGTAGATAAAAACTTAGTCTTAGGAAGAAATGTCTTCAAACTCCAGGGCCCTTCTCTCCCCACCCCCTGATTTCTGTGTTTTGGAGACCGTAGCCATGGTGCTGCTCAGAAACAGCGCGGCTCCCGGCACAGCTGAGCTGCCTGTGTGCCCCCAGCCCCGTCTGAGAGCTGAGGGCGGGAACCAGCTCCCCTGAGCCCCCTGCACCCTCCACTGTCTCACTTCCTCCGATTCCGACGCTCAGGTCAATGCTGAGGCCCCGGGAGGCCGGCAAACAGCCCCGCTCCTTCCCAGAGATGCAGCCACAGAGGCCGCTATGGCATCGGACAGAAATCCGCTCCATGGGAACCAGGCTCGGTCGGGCAACCTCAGCTAAGATGTTAGAAGCATTTCCAGCCACTGAAACGTATCCAGTGAAGGGCACATGTGGTGCCTTCGAAAGCAAATCTCACTTCTGGATTCTGAAGACCTGTAAAGCCCCTCTGGCATCACAGCAGGACCACCCCCCCACAGCGAGGACAGGTGGCCCTGGCATCTCAGCTAAAACAGCCCTCAATGTCGCCCTAAGCCCCCTGGGCTCGGCGTGCTTCTCCGCTGGGTGCTCTGGTCCTCTGCCTGTTTACAGAACAGCTCCTGCCTCGACCTCTGCTCTTCCTCACCTACACCCCTCGCTATGGTCTGATGTTTGTGCCACCCTGCCCCCCCCCCCCGTCCATAAGCTGCAATCCTACCCCCAATACGATGCGATGAGAAGCTGGCGCCTTTGCGTGTTAGGTGGCCAGGGCAGGGTCTTTTGATCGGATAGGTGCCCTCCTGAAGGAGATGATGGAGAGCTAGCTGACCCCGTCCACCTCGGAAGGACGCAGGGGGAGGCAACTGTCAGGAAGAACATGTCTCCAAAAATGAGGGGCAGAGAAACTTGTGAAAATTGTATGTGTCATGAAAGTCACTTAGGAGAACTACGTGGGCCTCACTCCTCTTCCTTCTGCCTCCATCTCACCTTTGTAACAGCGTTAAGATCCACAGGAGAAAAGAAAGAAATATTGTTGGGTCACATTGCAGTTAAATAACAATTGATATTTCACCCAACATTGCTAACTTAAAACATGTCCTGTAATTTTTTTGATCATCAACAAAACCCACAAGCATCAGTGAGGTCTGCCTACATGCCCCAAGGCAGGCTCTGAGGAAGGGCCTGTGAGGATCTGGGTAACGTGAGGCTGGGATACACAGACAGTTACTGACGCCCCTAAGATGAGTGTCTCTCTCCAGGCTGACACTCACTGGCTGGTTCATGTGGGGTGACTCTGCAATGTGGCTGAAGCAAGAGCTGTGGAAGGTACAGACCCTACTCTGCACATGCAAAGGGTGCAAAGGACACATTATAGAAAGTCTCCAGGTACACACAAACTGCATATCATCTAGATACACAGGCACAGATTTCATTCTCACCATGCTAGCTCTAGATCAATAACCATCGCTCCATTAAGCCAGGCTGTAAAAAGAACACTTATAACACACAACCAAGACTCATTTCTTTCCTTTAAAAAAAAAAAAGAAAGAAAAGAAAAAGGAAGGAGTAGGAGTGCTCCAATAGATTACAAACTCATTTGGTTGGTTACTCAGACAATGTCAATGGACTTTAAACGGAGTTCCAGGGGTCCATGGGCACCTCAGAAACCTGTGACCTGCCTCAGGTGAAAACAAGATTTTGTCTCCACGGCCTAGAGGAAGTTCAGTATTTTATTCAGAGCTTCCAAGGATGCCATGTCCTAGCTCACCAGAAAGTCAAGGACCCCTGTTCCCAGTGAAAACAATGGAATGAAAAGATGATAAAACATTCCATAACCTGTTGAACACCATCAAATTACGGAAGCATCCAACGCCCAGGAGAAGCAGAGCGTGGCCCTAATTGCGGGGTGAGTGGAACAGACCTTCCAGCCGCTGGTGCGGGGAGCCGGGCCGGGCGAGCTGTCCTTCTCGGTGCCTGACTGCTCTCCCGCAGTAACCCAGGCACCGGAAGCGGGCAAGGAGGAAGTGTGCTTCATCCGTGAACACTGGAGGACCCTGGCTGTCACAACTGAAGGCCAAGAGTTCAAATCCTATTCTGCTCCCTAACAGGGGTATGGCTCATGCAACGTAGGGCAATAACAGAGCTACTCATACATGTCTCCCAGGGTTAATGTGGAAAGTACATGAGACAACATGTAACGTGATGTTACTGTAAATGTACATTGAGTGGCCAGATTATTATGATCTCTGAATGCGTAATAATCTAGCCACTCAGTGTATTTGTATTTCAAATGGGTACCAAAAGTATTCTAGACTTTTGCTGGAGATGAACCATCTATTTGCCCTGAGCTTTCTATCAGCCAATGCAAAGGGGAAAACTGCACAATTTACAGTATCTTTAATATCAAATAAGTGAGGTACTCAAGAGAAGTACACTGAGTGGTCAGATTATTAGGCGTTCAGAGATCATAATAATCTGGCCATTTGGTGTAGTTTAAAAGATTATCGTTTATAAAAACTAGTTGTTCTATGGTGCTACCATGAGTACATATTTTGTTTAGAGCACAACTTAAAAATAAAAGCAATGTTTCTAATATATGCACTTGGAATTGGTTGAGATGAATTACAATGTGTAATTACATCCAAACTAGTTTCAAGTTTCAATATTGAACTAATAAAAATACACCTGGAATTGTCAAAAATGTATGTGTGCATGTTTATGAACAAATTCTCCAAATTCTGAATGTTTTTTTTTTCAAAATATTCAATAAATGAAATGCCTAAATACTTGGCTCTTGATGCTTTTGGTCAATTGCAATTTCTTAGAATAAGCTGGCACAGAAAGAAGAAAAAAAAAAGAGAGAAAAACAAGGGAAGGGAAATCCATGCTTTGCTTATAAAATGCGTCTCTTGGAGTGACAAGTTCTTCCTTTCTGAATCCCGAAGGCTCGGGAAGACTGACATTGCCACAGAAAAGTGTGCCATGTGCCTGTTCATGACATAACCTTGCTCAAGAACACGTGGTACAAAAAGGTAGGAATGAATGGAATAAAAGAGTGCAATTTTGAAGGTTTTAGTCTAAAAAATACATACATTGGAGACATTTTGCCCTAGTAACATAAACCCTAACCCAGAAAAATTATCCAGTGCCTGGGACAGTGATTATGTAACAAGAATTGCAAGTTTCAAAGACTGGGCTACTCCCAATTTTCACTCTCTAACCACAACAAAAATGAGAAGGAAGCCTGGCTGGCCTGGCTCAGTGACTGAGCATTGCCCATGAACCAGCGGTCACCAGTTTGATTCTAGGTCAGGGCACAAGCAGAGGTGGGGGTTTTAATGATTCCCCCACAAGGAGTGTGCAGGAGGCAGTCAATCGATGATTCTGTCTCATCATTGATGTTTCTATTTCTCTATTCTTCTCCCTTTCTCTCATTCTAAAAACAAATAAATATAAAATATATTTAAAATAATATGAGAATGAAAAACTCATGCAGAAGAGCTGGGCACCATAAGGAATGGATTTAGGAGTCGTTTAAGAAGCTGTTTGCTGACCAACCCCGTGGGAGCTGCAGTGGCCCGACTGGCATGTGGTGGGCAGTGCCAAGTTCTGTAAACACACCCAAAGGCAGAACTGAGAATGGCAGGGTTTTGTTTTCCTGTTAGAATTGTCATATGCCAAGAGTTGGAATAGAAATAAGCATACTCAACTTGGTTATTACATTTTCATATATTCAATTTAATCAGTTTGAGCAAAGAACTTCAATAGGATTTCTACTTAATATCAAACTCTAGACATTGAAACAAAGGAGCTCAAGGGAAACACTATATTTACTACTAGAGCCCGGTGCATGGATTCGTGCACAGTGGGGTCCCTCGGCCTGGCTTGTGCCCTCTTGCAATCCGGACGCCTCAGGGGATGTCAGAGGCCAGATGCACGGGTTTGGCCTGATCACCACAGGCCAGGCTGAGGGACCCACCGATGCACAAATCCATGCACCAGGCCTCTAGTGTGCATATAAGATCTTTGGTTAATCTCTTCCTGCCCTTCCCCTCTCTCCCCTTCCCTCCGAGATTCATCACTCTGTTCCCTGTTTCCATGCCCTTGGTGGTCAGTGCAAATCATAGCTACCATCGAACAGTCAAAATGTCACTTAGGCTTTTATTTATTTATTTATTTATTTATTTATTTATTTATTTATTTATTATATATATTTTATTGATTTTTTATAGAGAGGAACAGAGAGGGATAGAGAGTTAGAAACATCTATGAGAGAGAATCATCGATCAGTTGCCTCCTGCACACCCCCTACTGGGGATATGCCCGCAACCAAGGTACATGCCCTTGACCGGAATCAAACCCAGGACCTTTCAGTCTGCAGGCCAATGCTCTATCCACTGAGCCAAACTGGTTTCGGCAATCACTTAGGCTTTTATATATACAGATTAGTTAGTGATATTTTTAATGAACGTGCATGGAGGGGTTTGTGTAAAATTACATTGACTGCACTTTTCTGCAATTGTATTTCCTGGGAGCGCTCACCCTCACAGATGGCCAAGGACCAAGGAAACTGGACCAGGCTGCCTGCTGCAGGTCTCAGACTCATGTGCAGCTGATAAACACACCGTCACTCTCTACAGTTTCAGATCTGAGATTAAGCAAAAGGAATAAGCAGCATTTTTAAAAGCAGCTGCCTTTCCAGAAATGCGAATGGAAATGAGAGAGGCCAGAACTACAGACGTCATGGACCACAGCGGCAGGCTCCAATTCCAGAGCATCAGGATGTTCTTGGATTTAGACACTTCCAGAAACAAATGGGGATGTTTTTATATGCCTGAAATCATCTACCTCAATCCACATGTTTTAAAAACTAAGACTTGTTAGCTGATGCTTCAAGAAGACAAAAGAACTCTAGGGATACCAGGGGTGTGTATGCCCAGCTGGGACTGGACTGAGTTTCTTCAAGGCAGATCCATAGGTAGGACTTGGATTAAACAAAGATGACTTCAGCTGTTAAAATGCAAATAAAAAAGCAGGATGCTGCATTTATAAAACAATCCGTTTGTATATTTCCACATTAGTTAGATGCGACATACCCTCAGTGTGCCACCAGTATCTGAAGGGGGTGCAGTCTTACATAACTGGACCCTAAACTTGTGGAATCTGATGCCAACGCCAGGCAGTTGGTGTCTGAATAGCTTGGTGGGTGGGGAGAAAACCCACACATCTGGCGTGCAGAAGCATTTGAGAAGTAAACACAGTGAATTGTTTATTCCTTTCCGTTAGTTTTAATTCCTTAAAATATGTTTACAGCCTGGTCAGTGTTGCCCAGTGGTTGAGCGTCAACCCATGCACCAAGAGTCACTGCTTTGATTCCCAGTCAGGGCACATGTCCCGGTTGCAGGCTTGATCCCCAGAGACAGCCTACGGATGTTTCTCTCTCATCGATGTTTCTATTTCTCTCTTCTTCCCTTACTCTCTTTAAAATTCAATAAAAATATTTTTTAAATTACAAAAGAAAATGTGTACAGAGCCATGGCATGTACAAACCACCATACAAGTTCATGTATATTAGATGTACATATAAGCAAAACCATTCTCCTAACATCTTGTCTTCCAGGGTCATGTGGGAAGAGAACCATAAGTCATTAAATTGTATATCAGCTGTGATAAATGCCTGGCGAGGGGGAGCCGGTGGAGTGAGAGTGCAATGGAGACATCAGACCTGCTGGGAGGGCCCTGCTCTCCTGGGCACTGAAGGCAAAGTGCCCAGAGCAGCTTGTGCATGGTGATGCTCTGCACAGGAAGGACGTACCCCAGGCCTCACATCAGGCCTCACACCAGGCCTCACACCTGGCCTCAGTGCCGACAGCAAACTGCCCAGTGCAAGCCTACATGCAAAGCTCAAACTTTTATAACCCCTTCTCCTGTTATTCCTGAAGGAAGCTTCCACAGGGACTTTCATGGAGCATTTTGGGTGTCACAGAGTTTATTTTATGATTTCACAAGCTAAATGTAGACAACAATACTCAACTCTGAGTTAAATGTAAAAGAATCCTCCTTTGCTTGGTGAGGGTGTTTTTGTTGGTGGTGATGTTTTTGTTGGGTTTGTGTTTTGTTTTGTTTTGAGTCTCAACTGCTGAACCTCATTTCTAATCCCTTTGAGTTCTTAAGAATAAGAACTATTCCAATAATGTGGAAACCTCCGTCAAGAATCCTGGCACTTCTCCTGCAGACAAAGTGGGCATTCCAGTCCCCCCACACACCGAACAGCGAGTGCCACACAGCCGCTTCCTGCATGCAGGCTCTTCCTTCTCAGCTAATGACAACATAGTACTGAGAAACGGATCCTCGGACAAATAACTATGCGTGGAACAATGTATGGCACAGAGGTACACAAGTTAGTCACCTGCTGTTGTGGCGCTGCTCAGCTCTTCCTAACTAAATTGTCAGGTTCTTGGGACAGGAAATCATACCTGATTTTTTAAAACATAAAGACAGTAGCAATCGCATTATCTTGCTATAAAATCATGATTGCAGTCTTCGATCCCATGGTGAATAGTTACTGGGTACGAGGTTGAGATAGGCTCAGTTCTCAGCACCTGTTTCTCCTATCTCTACACAGCCATCCTATGAGGTAAACACTGTTATTGTGCCCATTTTACAGGTGAGGAAATTGGGGCAGAGAGACTAATGTAACCACTACTGAAGCCTGAAGTTAGACTGCTTGTATCCTTCCTCTGCTCATGGAAAGCAGCTAGGGTGCCAGATAAAACACAATTCTCCATTATAATCATGTTCCAGGCAACATTTGAGACATACTTATACTAAGCAATTATTTTTTATGTATCTGAAATTCAAATTTCATTTTTATTAGCTAAACCTGGCAATCCTCACTTAAGGTTCCTCTTCACTACACCCCTTCCATTTCCCAACCTGGTTTATATGCCCAAGGTTTCCATAACCAATATATGCTATGTAGATATACATGTGTCACTACACACACACACACACACACACACACACTCACCTGCATAACAATTATGAATATCCTATTTGAAAGTGTTCGTTGTGATAACAGTGTCCAAATCTTACTGGGCACTTACCATGTACCATAATATTCTAAGTGCTTTACGTGTCTTAATGCATTTAACCCCCATGACAACCCTGTGTCGTAGGTACCATAATGTATCCCACTTTTACAGCAGAAGAAACTGAACCACAGAAAGTGCTATGGTCTAAATGGGTGTGTGCTCCCAAAATTCATATGTGGGAATTCTAATCCCATGGGCATTGAAAGGTGAGGCCTTCGGGCAGCCTGAGGTCACCAGGGTGGGGCCCTCACAATGGGATTAGTGCTCTGAAAGGAGAGACCTCCTTCCCTAAGTGAGAAGCCAATATTGCATTCTGGGGAAGATCACCTTCCCCAGAATGCAACCCTGCTAGCTCCAAGGACCTTGCACTTCCCAGGCTCCAGAACTCTGAGAAATAAATTTCTGTGGCTTATAGACTGGCTTGTCAGTTAAATATAATCATTTTATATTCAAGATATAACCATTTTATTTTCAAGAATTAACAAATGTTTGCAAATTTAGATATTATAACAGCCCAACCAGATTAAGACAGAGGTTACACACTTTGGCCCAAAGCACATGCAAAGTGATAGGGCTGGAGCCAGGCAACAAACTGGCTACAGAGGTCTTGCTCTGACTCACTGCTCTCTGTAGAATGACAGCCAGGGAGATAGGTGTTGAATGAAGCACGGAGAGTCTTGAATTTCAATCAATCACTGTAGACAATCTTGGTTGAGGGCCCAAGGCAAATGGTAGATATCTTAGGGAAGGGTCATGTCTTAGCACCAGGACTGAAGGAGCCCTAAAGTAAAAACAACTGTAAGCCAGCCTTAACAAGTGTTCACAGCAAGCCTAGAAGGACTGAGCTGATCTGCAGGAACTCAGCTTCCTGCTGAAACAAACGTCAGCTCTCAATGGAAGACATAGAACCAAAGTCTCACGACCTCTCCGACATCCAACGAAATACCCCAGAAAGTGAAGACCAGCAGGAAGTCAATCAGCAGAATTGACCCCCATGTCACAGGGGCCAGAGGTAATGAAATTAGCAAACAAGGACTTTAAGACAGCAATTATAAATATGTTGAAGGATTTAAAAGGAACAAATGAAACTTCCAGAAATAAAGAACATAATGACTGGGGGGGAAATGTGCCTTGGATGGACCTAACAGTTCTCCATTTCAAAGCTATAAAGAGTAGAAAAAAATAGCGAGAGAAACCATGGAAACTAAAGTTCAGAGAGAATTGAAAAAAAATAAAAACACCTCAGTGACTTCTGAGATAGTTTAATCTATGTGTAATGAGAGTCTGAAAAAGAAAAGAAAAATGTAAACCAGAAAAAACATTTTGAAAAAATATTGCCTAACATTTGCCCTAATTTAATAAAATGTCTAAATCCACTGATCCAGCAAAGTTAACAAGTCTTCAAAGAAAATCACAGCAAGGCATGTCATAATCAAATTTTGAGAACAGATAAAAAGAAAACCGTAAAAGCAACCAGAGAGGGAAGACACATCACACGCAGGGGAACAAAGATCGGACGTTCAGGACTTCTCCTCAGATACCAGACAATCAAAAGCAAGGGAACATTATTTTAAAGGGTTGGGAGGGGAAAAAAACATTGATCTCTATTCTTTGTCCAGGGAAGAATACTTCAAGAAAAAAGGTGAATTAAAGACTTTTTCACATAAACAAAAGCTTTGAGAATCCATGTCTAACTGAACTGCTGCCAGATAAAAAGGCAAAGGGAATTTTTCATCAGAGAAAAAATGATACTAGACAGAGCTCAGGTCTACCGGGAGGACTACAAAGCACCAGAAATGATAAACATGCAAGTACATCTTAAAGACAGCTCCTCGTTTTAAAACATTTCTTGATAATTGTCTAAAACAAAAGCAATAGCCCAGTCCTCTGGATTTATAACATAGATAGAAGTAAAATAATAAAGCAAAGACAGAAAGGTGAAAATAGGACACTGCTTGAAGGTTATTACTTTAGACATGAAGATATATGAAAGACTGACTGCAATAAGCTGAAGTGTGTACATTGTCCATGCTAGAGCAACTACTAAAAAATAAAAATTAAATGTAATTGATAAATAAAATATAAAAGTAATAAAAATACTCAATTAACCTCAAAGAAGTCAGAAAATAATTAAATGGTAAACAAAGAATAGGTAAAACATTCAAAAAATAAGTAACAAGAACTCATTCATACAATCAGTTGCTATAACATTCATGGTCTAAACTGCAAATAAAATGTGAATTGTCAGCATGGCTCCCTCCTGGTGCCCACGCTCGCTTCTGTCTCCCATGGAAGACAGAAGCTCCCGTGGCGCTCTGCGGTTCCAGCCTACTGTGTGCGATATCGCGAGATGGGCGACTAGTGTTTTTCATAACAGCCTCAGAATGGGAAGGACCCAGATGCCTATCAACAAGTGAGTGGGCAAACCAACTGTGAACCCACACAACGGACACTGGTCAGCACGCGGAGAAAGGGGTGCAAATGCACACAGCAGCATGCGTGGAGCTCAGAAGCTTCATGCTGAGCAAAAGAAGCCAGACGCAAACAGTGCCATTCATTTACGACACATTCCAAAGCAAGTAAAACTGACATCCAGAGGCCACAGCAGAGCAGTGATGGTGGGGGCAGCGAGGTGATGGAGACGAGCAAAGGGCACAAGTGACCTTTCTGAAGACTGGGGGTGATTACACGGGTTCCCATTGGCCAAAAGGCATTGAGATCTACCCTCAAAATGGGTGCACTTTACCAGTAAATGGTTCCTCCAAAAAGTTGATTTCTTACATTTTGATTTTATAGCATTTACTCTTTTTTGTAAAAGCAAACTTTCATAAATTAACACCCAATAGGCCCTAACCAGTTTTGCTCAGTGAATAGAATAGAGTGTCAGCCTGTGGACCAAAGGGTCCCGGGTTCAATTCTTGTCAAAGACACCTACCTTGGTTGTAGCTTCTCTGCAGTCTGGGCCCTGGTCAGGGCTCCTGCATGAGGCAACCCATCTATGTGTTCCTCTCACCTCCATGTTTCTCTCTGTCTTTCCCTCTCTCTTCACAACTCTCCCTAAGAATCAATGGGAAAATATCCTCAGGTGAAGATGATAGATAGACGATAGATAAGATAGATAGATAGATAGATAGATAGATAGATAGATAGATAGATGTAGATAGATAGATGATAGATAGATGATAGCTGGATGGATAGATAAATGATAAATAAATAGATAAAACACCCAAGAGCAAAGAGGCTTTATACATGAATCTAGGGAACCACAGGTACCCCAAACACTGGCTATACATCAGATAGATAAATAATGCGCCACTTGAAAAGGAAATTCTTTACTTCAGTTGTTAGTTTGAAGCTGCAGTGCCTGGAAGGGTCTGTGATAGCGCCCAGACCTGAAGACGCAGGAGAAATTCCATAGACGAGGCGCCTCCAGGGAATGTCGGCACCCTGACCGCGGAAAAATGCGGTCAGACCTGAGAGACACCCATGCTGTTGAGGCCACACAGCAGAGCTTGGCTCTTGGCTCTAAAATGTGCGGGGGGTTGTTTGAAATGAACCAGCTCAGAAAAAGAAAAGGTAGAAGAGGGAGTTAACCTTCCATAAATGCTTTCAGATACTCTCATGACAGCGAGACAATCAAGTTGTCACATTTAATTATTTTCTTTCTGTTTATCACTGTGCAGCGATCATGTACACCTCCAGGCATATTTACAGGGTGCATAGCAAACTGCCTCATGCTGACAATGACAGCCATCATGTGAGCAGTGCCATTTTTTTTTTAGATTTGTCACCTAAAGTAGCTAACGCTCTGTACACCCTTAAAAGCAATGGTAAAACAACTCAATTATTGCTGAAACCCCCCTCTCATGCCCCAAGTGTATGACCAAGCATAAATTCCAAAGAGGGTATTAAGAATGGCTTGTGATCGATGGAGGAACGATCATCTCTCAGTCCATTTAATCCCATGTGCATTTCTTGGCTACCGGAATGATGATGGTATTACCAAGGCACCCTCTGCTCCCCCTAATTTATCTAGAAGCTCAGTAGCCCCAGAGCAAGTTGTATAATAGAAGTATTACAGAACATAATGAGCAAACCCAAAGTTGACCTTGGAGAGTGAATGGGTTGGACTCAGTAAAAAATAATTGAAAAAGTACAGTGTTATTGAATTCATAAAATTAAGCTCAGAAACATGTTCATTCATCACAGCAACATTTTCAAATTTCAAAATCAGTAGATCATTTAAGTGCTATGCAAAAAACTGCATAAAAAATATTGGCTAAATGTTTGGTAAAAAAAAAAAAAAATCTACTCATAAAATGGATAACAGAGCCCAAGTTTTTATTTTTATATATCTCAGGCTTATCTTTAACCATTTTATTTTTAAGAATTAACAAATGTTTGCAAATTTAGATATTCTGTAAATTGGCTTATCACATTTTATTTTTATTTTTTTTGAAAAGTGCTCAGTACTGACAGATGTCAAGCTGCCGCCCTGTGGGTGATGGCCGGAGCACAGATCCACGTGGAAGCCTACATTGTGGGTCACAGCCATGGATGAGGCAGGATCGAGAAGGAAGTGTGGGGAAGACCCAATACTGTCCCAGCAAATGCAGCTGGCAGTGCTCGGCTGCCATGGTGCCAGAGGAACCACAAAAAGGTAGAAAGAAGGCAGGCTCCTGGCCGCCATCCCATCTCCCGGGCACTTAGGGTCCTGAACGATTTCCCAACTGCCTCCTTCCCGAGGGCAAAGCTGGTGCCCACACCGGGATGTCTTCCTCTCCCTGAAGTCACAAGCTGCACGGGCACTCGCTCATTGGCATGGGTTGCCGGGCAAGTGGAAATAAAAGGCCATGAACGCCTCCCCCCGTTGGAGAGCGGCTGACCTTCACCGAGGTGAGCGGCAATCCAGTAATTCACGGACGGTAGAGCCGTTTCAGTCAATGGCGCGCTCCTTCTGCGTGTCCATTCACTGTCACGTAAGCCTGCCAGGCAGGAAGAGTCGGAACGCAGTTCAGTGGGGAATGAAAATGTATCTGGTAGTAATGTACCACGTGAGCGAGTCCATAGCCTGGCCGGGAACTCGAGTGGGACGATCCCAACCCAGGCTGTGAAGTAAGGAGAAAGCGTCTCGTCTCTGCAGCGGGAGACGGTCTGTTTTCAGTTTACTTTTCTGCTCCGGGCTTCATGGACAGGAAAACCTCTATGGCTGGGCAGCCACAGGTTTTCCCAGGAGCACACACAGACCCCAAGGGCCTACTTCTGGGCCAAATTCATCCTTTCTGGGGCGATACATGTGTGCTACAGAGGTCCCAACCTGGGAAGGTGGGGAGAGGCCCGTGTGGGATTGCCAAGCGAGGGTAGATGATGGTGCACTAGCCCGTGTGTTATGCTATATTAGAAACACATTTTTATGACCGTGGCCAGTTTTATCAATGAACTTGAGAACGCCTGGTGGACCAGCACCTGTGAAATACGTAAGAGGTTCTAGATCCAGAAGAGTCTGGAAAGCCCTCTCCATGGATCCCTGTGGAAATGCAGAGGCCAGCCCAGGCATTGATGACTCAGTGAGGTTTGGAAGCAGAATCACACCAACCTGTAGCAGCAATAGCTTTGATCAATCTAACAGAAAACATCCACCTAGAAGTTTGGGGAAAGATATATTGTAGATTTGTGAGAAAGAAAATAATGTTTTCCATTTATCAAACCATTTACTAAGGCAGAATGAAGGGTAACAACATATTGGAATGAAAAATAATAATAGCCCGGCCAGAGTGGCTACTGCTTGAGCATTGAGCTTTGAACCAGAAGGTCACAGTTCAATTTCCTGGTCAGGGCAGATGCCTGGTTGCGGGCTCGATCCTGAGTGAGGTGCGTGCAGGAGATAGCTGATCAATAATTCTCTCTCATCATTGATGTTTCTGCCTCTCTCTCTCCCTCTCCCTTCCTCTCTGAAATCAATAAAAATATGTTAATAATAATAATAATAGCACTTTAACTTAACAATAAAAATATACGTAAAAGTAATTATGCCCTAACATCTCCATTGTTGATAATAATCTACTGCTATTTTGAAACAGCTACTAAGCTGGCAAAATAACAGAAATGCTCAGGAATGCCTAGAACAGCTTTTAATCTGCTCTAACTGTGCTCTTACAGTTGATTCCCGGAAGAGGCACTAAGAAGCCAGGTTGGAGGGGGCTGGCCCTCCGCCTCATTGCCCTGCCGGGAGGCACTCTCAGGGACCCAGTCGTGCAAGGCTGGGCCACAGACCGAGACATGACGGATTGTACTAGGTGACCCCCGAGATCCTGTGAAAATTCAAGGCAGGAATGTTGGTGTAAACTGTTCATTTTTTTAAAGAAACTATCAATGCTTCCTGGCTCAAGTGCTCAGGCACAGCAATTTAATAACGTCGGCCTCTAAATGATGAGCGTTCTGTTCATAATATTCTGATAAGATAAGAATGTCAAATGCTTATCGTTGCTGCTGGTTAATGTGTTATAAATAATACTAGCAACATCCCTTGTAATAAACCCTCATTTCTTTAGTAGCTATTTTTTGCTTATTTTGACATCAATCCACATTAGAGACTTATTTTAATTTTAATAACCAATAGCATAAAATAACAGATTTAAAATTGTGTGCGACCGTCTTTTTCTGAATATGTGGTAATGAAGTGCCCAAAAGCAAGCCACAAGCTGTCTGCGGCCTCGGACGTGTGAAGAATTAATTTCTGCGCTTCGTGTGCTGCAATTAGAAGTGGGGCTGTGCATCACAATTCCACAGTCACCATGGCAACGCAGGCAGGGGAGCGACAGTGCAGAGAGAGCCCGAAGGAGCCGGCGATCGCTGTTCTTCGTGTTTATTTTTAACGTCCTTGCAATAAGCGTGTCTGTCTGTAAAATGTATATTAATCCCCCCTGTTTCTGCCTTTCCTAGGGAAGAGGTTAAAACATATTGTTCTGTACACACACACACACACACACACACACACACACACGGTGCCGGTCTGAACAGACTCAGATTATTATCCATTAGAGAGTCTTTAAATACACTCTCCGGGGACACTCCCCAGCCGTGCACATGCCCCTGGCTGAGGGGCATGACGGGCAGAGACTGTGCGGGGGACGCTCAGGTTGGGGGCCTTCGCCTTTTTGCCACAAAGTTAGAGGCAGCACGTTCAGGGGGCGCAGCACATGGAGGGAGGGGAAGGCGGCACCAGCACACCCTTCCCGCAGGCCACGGTCCTGGGCCCTCTGCAGCCGCTGGGAGACCCAGCTAAACACACACACCACACACACACACATACACACACCACACACACACACACACTCACACACACAGCACACACACACACCACACACATACACACACCACACACACACACACACTCACACACACACATACCACACACACACACACACACTCACACACACATACCACACACACAACACACACCACATACACACACACACACCACACACACACACACACACACCACACACACACACACACCACACACACACACTCACACACACAGCACACACACACACACACACTCACACACACAGCACACACACACACCACACACATACACACACCACACACACACACACTCACACACACACATACCACACACACACACACACACTCACACACACATACCACACACACAACACACACCACATACACACACACACCACACACACACACACACACCACACACACACACACACCACACACACACACTCACACACACAGCACACACACACACACACACTCACACACACACATATCACACACACAACACACACCACATACACACTCACACACACACCACACACACACACACACACACCACACACACACACACTCACACACACACACATACCACACACACACACACACTCACACACACATACCACACACACAACACACAACACATACACACACACACACCACACACACACACACACATACCACACACACACACCACACACACACACTCACACACACAGCACACACACACACACACACCACACACACACACACACACACCACACACACACACACTCACACACACACTCTCTCACATATACATACACACACACATACCACACACACACTCACACACACACACACGACACACACAAAACACACACCACATACACACACACCACACACACAGTCACACACACACACCACACACACACACTCTCTCACACATACACACACACACACACACATACACCACACACCTGGGTGGCTCAGCACTCAGGGTACAGTCTTTGGTCTGAAACGCACGAAAGACTCGGAGGCACATGTAAAGCAGTTTGCAAAGAGAACCCCAACCCGCGCTGATGAAAGGAATAAAGAGTGAGCCACCTGAGAAGAGGTTTGGCTTTTTTCTCTCTTTCATCGTTTACTGAGGCAGGAAAAGGCTCTGAGAGAGCCAGATAGGAGAGCGTGAACAGCAATCACCTCTTCACGGAAGGCGGAACAGGAGAGAATAGCACAGATCTGAGGAACACACCTCCATGTGTGAAACTGCTTCTTACTGTGCCCGTAGAAGAGACTGAATGTCTCCCCAACTGAGCGGCGGAGTCCAATGAAATCGAATAAGAAAGACGTGGAAACATCATGTTCTGTTTGGTACAACAAGAGCTCACTGAACACTCCACTCGATGTTCCAGCTCCATGTGTCCATAACAGAGTTCCTGGGTGAAGAATCACAAACCTATTTCGACGTGAAATAAATTAGAAAGGTAAATTTTCTCAAAGTTGGAAAAACAAGTCTCTACTAAGACGGGGCCCCGAAGACTAGCTGACGTTTCGGTACAATTGTAAACACTGGACGCCGTTCGGCTGATGTTCACGTAAATCTCCATTCGTTACGTTGACCAGAAAGGCTGCTCTGGATTCTCAGAACCGAATGAGAGGCCTCCCGCCTCCTGGAGCTGCCGTTCCGAGCGGGGCTCAGACACGGTTAGTGAGTAAGCGGATCACACATGCTTGGGCTGTGAGGAGACCTGGGGGAATCAGTGGTGATGGACAAAGGTGAATGGCCGGAGACCACACCGCCAGGCTGTGCAGAGAAGGCCTTTGGGGCTGGGGAGGTCTGAGCCCACACGTGGGACCCAGCGGTGTGATGAGGAGCAGGACAAGAGTAAGGAGCAGCGATTCCAAGCAGGAGTGACTGAGGGGCAGGACAGCAGCCTTGTGGAGCAGTGCGGGGGCACAGGGGTCGGGGGAGAGGGAGGACGGGGCCCTGGCTGATCACACCAAGGACTAGATTTTCTCAATGCACCAGTCCTCCCAACAAGTTAAAAGGTTATCGCTACTTTGGGGTGATTTCCTAAAAGGTACGGGTAAGAAGGACCTAATGTGCTCAGCTCCCTGTGAGCAGTTCCCAGGAGAGCAGCCAATCAGATGGAGCTAGACCTGGGGAGTCCATGCAGTGACCAGACAGACAGTGCACAGTCCTCTGCCCCTGCTCCCACTCCTAGGACGTCCCCACCACCATCTACACTCAAATCAGTGAGATACTATAAAAGGAGCAAAGACTTTTCCTCCTCATCTCAAAAAGAATGTCATATAATTTTTAACAATCCAACTGGATGGTCTTACAAAAACCAGCAACATCTTGTCCATAATTTGAAGGAAAAAAAATTTTTTTTAATGGTTTTACTTTGGGTGTTTTCCATTTGGATCTATCTACCATGAGAAATTCCTCCTGTTATTTCCACAGCAACCACTAGAGGGAAGACTTCTACTGAAAGACATTGAAAAATGGCTTCCCTTGCTTCATAAATGTGGCGAACTCAGACATAAAGGTGTCTCCACAGTGAACTATTATGAAGGCGTAAGTCCCACATGCAGTGCAATGAGCCCTGACGGTAATGGGCATCCCTGCTCTGACATGCACTCTGCAAACACCTCTGCCTGCACTGCCTCACTGCTTCTCCGCACCAATGGCTAATGGAGCCGGCATCAGGGCCACTCAGCTGACATTTTAAAAGCAAATGATTTAACAAGACACCCACGACTTTAAATACACAATAAATACTAGAACGGAGATCTGAGATTTTTTTTTCATGTACATTGTCTCCTTTTTTTACATTTCAATGTTTTTTTAAGGAAAACTGAAAACCTTTTAGTCTCAGTTTTCTCATCATATTTTAGACCTTTAGCCAGATACCTGGAACATAGCAGACATTGAATTAATGAATGTACGGATGAATTAACATATGGGTACAGATGAGAGAGTGAAGGAAGTCCACTCCTTTTCTTGGCAACAGTGCCTAGCAATAGGATGCCTGTTGACCATCCCACCACATCCCATTTCAGGACTCCTGAGGGTATTATTTGCAGCTTAAATAAGCCCTTTGAAGGAGGACAGGCCTTTGTAATCCTTTCTCCATTATCAGAATCCTCATGTTATGGGCTTAAGGTACCCCAAATTCATAGGTTGAAATACTAACTCCCAATGTGGTATTGAGGGGTGGGGCCTTGGTGCGATTAGGTCATAAGGAAGGAGCCCTCATAGATGGAATTAGTGCCCTTTTAAGAAGAGAAACTAGAGAGATGATTTTTCTCTTCACAACATGAGGTTACAACCAGAAGACAGCCATCTATCTGTGAATAAAGGAGAAGGACCCACATCATGAACCTGACAGTCTGGCACCCCGATCTCAGACTTCCAGATCCCCAAAATGTGAGAAATAAATATCTGTTCTTTCATCCACCCAATCTGTGGTATTTTGTTATGGCAGCTGAAGTAATTCAGCTCATTTTGTCCTACCTTCTCTACACTGTCTACTTTAGAAAATATAAACTAGGAAGTTCTGGTTATGCCACTAAATCTTATATAAAGCATTATTACAGCTGAAATCCTATATAATAAAAGGTTAATATGCAAATAGACTGAATGGCAGAACGACCAATCACTATGATGTGCACTGACCACCAAGTGAGAGATGCTCAACACTGGGGCTGCCCCCTGGCGGTCAGTGCGCTCCCACAGGGGGAGTGCCGCTCAGAGCAGAAGCCGGGCTGATAGCTAGCAAGCTCAGCGTTGGTAGCAGAAGCCTCCCCTGCCTCTGCAACAGTGCTAAGGATGTACAACTGCTGGCTTAGGCATGCTCCCTGAGTCAGACATCCCCCAAGGGTTCCTGGACTGCAAGAGGATGCAGGCCAGGCTGAGGGACACCCTCCCCCCCCCCCCGAGTGCACAAATTTTGTGCACTGAGCCTCTAGTATAGAAATAAATCCCAAGGGTTAATACAACCACAGAGGAAATCAGGAACAATGAACTAGAACAGAGAACTGTAACTGTGATTCCACCTTTGGTTTTTGCAAGAAGGTCGAAGCATTTATCACAAAGCTGTGCTCTGAGCCTATACTGCTTCCAGTAACATAAAAATATTGATGCTACTACTACTACTAATAATAATAATAACTGTAATTACCACCACTCAACTGTTACTGAGTCAAGGGCAATGTTGAAATCAAATAAATTTTTTTGAAAAAAGCAGTAATTTCCTGGAAAAGACAAGACCCTTTTCCTGTTCCAGCAAGAAGGCTGCATTTGGTGATGTGGAGGGATGGGGACAGAGGGAGGAAGCCACTCTTCTCCCACTATAAACCCCCTTTCATGCAACTCAGGGGCCAAGACCCAGCTCCTAAAGTGAACAGCTAACCCAGCGTTCACATAGCCGCAACATATCATCAAAATTTTCAAAAGAAGTAAACAGAGTGGCCAGCCCGCATGGCTCAGTGGTTGAGTGTTAACCTATGAACCAGGAGGGCATGGTTCGATTCCCCATCAGGCACATATCCAGACTGTGAGCTCCATCCCCAGTGTGGAGTGTGCAGGAGGCAGCAAATCCATGATTCTCTCTCATCATTGACGTTCCTGTCTCCCTCTCTCTCTCTCTCTCTCTCTCTCTTCTCTGCTCCTCTCTCTGAAATCAATAAAAAAAGAAAAGAAAAAAAAAACCAGAAGTATTAAAAGTGCTAATCAATGGCTGATGTTATTATAAATGATACTGATGTTCCTTTTCATGCTTACTATACCCTCTAATTTGAAAAACAAATTACTTTTTTAATGAAAGGGAAATTTTTTAAACGTTAAATATAAATTTCATATCAGATCTTAAAATTACTTTAGCTCTGTGTGGCATATTTCCTGTGTAAAAGAAGAGGTTAAGTTGGGTATGTTTTTAATCTAACGTGCTAAATGATCAAGTGCTATGAGACGGGACATGCCTGGTACTGCTTCTTCGCATCAGGAGCAGCCTTCGCAGAGACTCTGTGGGACCAGCTAAGAAACAAGCGTGCCTGCTCTAGCCGAACCTTCCTCCTCCAGCAGTTCACTTTGAACGCAGGGAGGAGATAAAGCTGCGCCAATAGGCTTAAGGTATCTGCTCATTCCACACATTTAGTACATTCCTGGGATAGGTGGTGTTGCAAACAGCTCCTTTGAAAATTACCTGATAACCGGCTGTAAGATTTTTGGATGGCAATGCATGGAATTGAACAGGAAAAGCACTTGTAGCTATATGAGTTCACATGTAATGTTTTTAAAACACCGTGAGATCAAATTATTAGCACTGAGCAAGTACAAGCACGGTTGAACAACAAGTGCTTTTGTAAAAAAACAAACAAACAAAAAAGTAAGAACTCCCTCAGAAAACCGTAAAAGCACTCCGAGTTCACCATTTGGAAAAGTCATTGCAAGAAGTCATTCAAAAGTCATTCATTTTATTTTGAGTATCTGAGTATCAGGGATCAGGGGAGGAAGATTTCAATATATTTTAATAAAGTTAACCTGCTTTCTAGAGTATTGCGATATTTTATGAGTTCTATCGTAAATCCAAATACAGATATCTAATGATGTCATTAGAAAAGAGTAAGTGAAATTATGTCGGCATGATGTGGGCAAGGACTCCACTGTCCTCTAAGGAGTCCAGTTCCTCATAGGACACGCCCAGAGGAAGCAGAGAGCCATACTCGGCAGGTTGTGCCTTGACCAAAGATCGCAGCGTACATTGTGCATATCCACAGTCCTCAGTTTACCAAATAAGGGAGGGTAGCAAGGGGCAGGGATGTTTTATTCTACATCTAGCTGGTCCCGAAATGCCATGGGTTTTGCAGCTGAAAACCCTCCAGTACACTGTCGGGACCTCTCTTTCCCTGACCCCTCTCCACACAGAAGCATCTAGAGGATCAGAGTTTGTGCACCAGGTCTGCACATGGCTTGGGGAGCAGCATTTGGGAACCTAAGTTACAGCCTCTGTCAGAGTGACAGCCTCTGTCAGAGTTACAGCCTCTGTCAGAGTGACAGCCTCTGTCAGAGTGACAGCCTCTGTCAGAGTGACAGCCTCTGTCAGAGTTACAGAACACAGGAGCCAGCCACACAGGAGCCGCCCAACGCCTGCAACGTGGTGGATGGCAGGAATGTCCTGGTGCTTCCCTCAGTCTCTATATTCTTGGTTTTTACAGTATCACTGCTGTCTTTATGACCACACCCACACAGCACCCGGCCTGCTGGACAGGGGCGGAGTCACAGGCTATGCTCATATCGCCATGGAGATGCTCATGGCCCTGGGCAGTGCTCCTGGCGATGGTTTCAAATGGTTTCTTCCCACAATCACAACAGGCCGGGCAGAAGGAACCGGGAGGGTTGGCCCCATTAGATGCTCCAGCTCTTCCTCCCGGCCTTGGCTGCACTGTGCTTCTCCTAGAGATGGCTCAGTCTGGAGCTGCCCTAGCGAGTCCATAGTCACGTGAGGCTATTTAAATCCAAGTGAATTAAATGAACTGAAAGCAAAGCTCAGGCCCTGGCCCTTTTGGCTCAGTGGCTAGAGCACTGGCCCTTGGACAGAAGGGTCCCCGTTTGAATCCAGCCAAGGGCATGCACCTTGGCTGCAGGTTCCCCAGTCCCGGTCAGGGCCGGTGCAGGAGGCAACCAATCACTGTGCCTCTCTCACATCCATGTTTCTCTCCATCTCTCTCTCTCCCTTCCACTCTCTAAAAAAAATAAGAAATATCCTCAGGTGAGGATTAACAACAGCAGAGAAGAAACACACTGTTAAAACAACCTGATTTGCGTCTGTGCCCACAGCGGTGACGCTCTGTCACTTGTGACCTGGTCACTCAGGGCGCTGGCTGTGAGCGCCGGGCACTGCGCATGCTTTCCTGTAAGAGGCTCACGGGTCACATCAGGCCCTTCAGGGGCATCTTCATCTTCAAAGCGCCTTCCGAGAGGCGGCCACTCAGGGAAACCGAAGCCTCGGGGTTTGGGAAGCCGTTGGCCTGGGAAGCCGTTGGCCCTCGGCGGGAGTCCCTGTGCCGCCTGTGGCGTCGGGTTTCCAGTGTGTGAAGGGCAATTGTGTTTGAAATGTCTTTTCAGAGCCACTGCCACTGAGAACTGCAGAGCGGTTTTCAAACCCTGTTTCTAAGCCCACTGCTACATGACGGGCAACAAACAGCCCAGACGGGACCCTAAACAAAGATGCCGGTCTTATTTCCCCACCCAGACCCCCCATCCCACCAGAAAGAGGGGTTTCCACAGATCCCGGGTCTCTGGAACACTCCCTCCAGTCAGGCTGAGCATCTATCAGGGCCCATTAGGCCTGCGGTAGATGGTATCTGGAAATGCGCTGAGGGGGTATCTGCGGCACCTGTGCTGTCTGCTTCCTGGAGCGCTGGGTGCCAGGAGCTGGTTACACTGAGGGCCTTTGGGTTTCCTGACAGAGTCCCAGCGCCTCTCACTGCGGCCTGACTGAGGTCTTTCCTCCGGACAGAAGCGAAATGATCCAAATCCCTCCCCACACAAAGGACCGGGGTTGTTCTCTCCAGAGCAGGGTTGGGTGTCACAGGCCTGCAAAGGCAGTGAGCGCAGGAAGAGGCCCTGAGCTGGACACACAGGAAAGGGCCGGGAACCCCCGCTGAGCCACACGCTCCCACTCAGTGCATGTCCACAGTGGGGGAGGGGGCAGCAGCGGAGGATGGGAATGGGGAGGGAAGAAACCCAATCATTCTGCAAACACGGGTCAAGAGAACTGACTGAAAACAGCAATACGCTGTGGGCTGTAGAAATGACTCACAAACTCAGTGTAAAATGCACTAAATGAACTCATTTCCGAATGTCTGGGGGGACGGGGCTTGTGTCCACAAGGGTCAGTTATGTGTCCACCTTCATAATAACCAGTGCAGTGCTCTACCCTGTGAGAGCTCAGGCGACATAGCCAGCGCGGCATGCCTGCCATTTAATAACCTCGCATGTTCCTAGAAATGGTCCTCAACACACACACACACACACACACACACACACTCACACACACGTCACATGCACCCACTCACACACACACTCACACACACAAACTCACACACACACACACACACACACACACACACACGTCACCTGCACAGAATTCAGTGACAGCTGCCATTCCACGGGTTTAATGAAAATGAGGTAACAGATCAGATGAACAGAACATCAGAAAGTTAGGGGACAGCCTGCCTGGTATGGCTCAGTCGGCTGAGCACCATCCCATACACAGGAAGGTAACCGGTTCAATTCCCAGGAGGAGGCATGCAGGAAGCAGCAGGTTGATGTTTCTTCCTCTCTCTCTCTCCCTTCCTCTCTTTCTCTAAAATCAATTTAAAAATATTTTTAAGTTAGGGGAAGTTGGGACTGTGCTAGGTCCATCACCACTGACAGATGATTATGTGCAAGGAACTCTAAGGCTAGTCTTTGCTGCCCTGCGACAGCAGGTTCAATCATCCACACTCCTGGGACACACTCCCATTCATCCCCCCTCTCCCCCTCCACACACACATCCGTACAAAATTAGTAGAAAGGAACTATTTCAGAGGTAACTGATGGCCCATCACCCATCCAGCATGGTTTCAGAAAGGGCTTCAGTGGAAGAGGGCCAAAAACGCAAATCTTGAGAGTGGATTCTCTCTTCTCTTTGACTATCACAGCGAACACTAACTGGGAAACTCCTGCCAGACACTGTTCTAAGCAAGGCACACATTTCCTCTGTTTGATCCCTTTAACAACACTGAGACAGAAACTATCACCCACATCCCATTTCACAGAGGAGAAAACTGAGGCATGAGACTCAGTAGTCTGACCACTGTTACAGGCACTGCGTAGCATCTCTTCTGAACACCACGGAATCGCTGCCAAATCTTTCAATGCCAAATAGTTCCAAACCACCCAGCCGGTTCCCTTAGGCAGCTCCTATGAAGCCCAACAGGTGGGCACCAGGGTGAACTAACTAAACTTTTCTTTTTCTAACAGAGTTGCCAAACTTGAGGTAAGTTTTTCAATTATTTGAATAGAAATGTTCTAAAACTAGAATAGAATTCTACACATAGACTGTAGCCATTCTGTGGTGCGTGGGATGTGGCTTTGAAATCTTCCAGGTCTCAGGATCCTCACTCTCAACCCTATTCTACCATAACCCCCTCATCTAGCAGATAAGAACGGGATTATCTGAACCTGGTTAGCACCAAGATGAGGGATTACATTTAAAGAGAACTTTGTATAAGCCAGGCCATGGACAGCACTAGTGTTTTAAAGCTAGAAAAGATGCTTCATTTTTTAAAGAGGGTCTAGAAATCTCATGTCCCCTTTTTTTTCCGTTTCTTTTTTAAGTGCATATTTATTGTTAAAACTATTACAGATGCCCCTCCCCCCTTTTTCCCCAGTGACCCTCCTCCATCCCTCACCACCCTTCCCCCCAGGCCTTCATCTCTCTACTGTCTGTGTCCATGGGTTATGCACATATGCATATAAGACACTCCACTTTTTAAGGATTGATCTGTACCAAAAGACACAAAACTAAATGGCCTTAAGGGTTCCTTCGAATTCTAAAATTCATTTATAATCCCAAAACATTGCTCCATTACAACGTACAAAATCCTTTCTATTTAACTACAAGGTTGTTTGAATTGGGGGAAATGACAGTTAGTTGTGTGATGTAGTGTTCCATCATTAGGGATAAAAGCAGTAACGTAATGTGACACACACATAATGTGTGAAGTACCTTGTGTAGACCTGATAAGCATGTATGCAGGTGAGTGAGTGTGAGGAGATCAGTGCTGGCCAGGGCCCTGGGTGGACGGGGAAGGGGTGAGCAGGTGGGCCACGAGATGTTCATCCTATGAGACTATCCTGGGTGATATTAGGAAAGCAGGCACTTGTCATACCTCTGACCAGGCCCGCAGAATGTACAGCATGAAGGATGAACTCTAATGAAAACCATGGGCTTTGGTTAGTGACAATGTACCAATAGCAATCCATCAATTCAACAAAATGAACTATGTCAATGCAAAATGCTGATAACACCAGAAACTGTGTTGAGATGAGGGGACACATCGGGACTCTGTACTTTCTGCTCATTATTTCTGTAAATCTCAAACCACTTTAAGAAAAGTCTATTAATTTTTAAATAAGCACCACAGAACAGCACACATTGACACGGTTGAAGATGAGTAATCATTAAGCCTGCAAAATACAGCTATTAAATTTGTTTTATTTTCAAGGCCAATTCAGCAACAGCTTTGAGAGGTCTCTATTGTTCTTTAAAACACAACGCCTCTGAAATATTCCATTGTGTTCTTCCTTTCTCTTTTACATCAAAGAAAACTTTTCCTACCAAAGAGTAGTTGGCAGATTCTCTGGAAAACAGGCTCGTTTGCCTGTGCACTTTGCCGCCTCTCCATAAACAAGCTTGTTTTCACCGGAAATCTGCTTTCTTGGCTTCTACACAAGCACAGCTGACCTGGGCTTCAGAAGAGGGAAGGAAACCGCAGGTCAAAGGTCACATCCCCGCCGCGTGAACACATGCTCCGAGTGGCCGTCCAACACCCTGCAGTGTCAGATGTTAAGTGGGAAGAAGCTCAGTGGGGAAATATGTAAAAAGAAATCAGGGAAAAGGAAGAAAAATTACTGGTGAACAAGAGCCATAGACTCTGCAAGGTAACTCGTGTGTGTGTGTGCCTGTGTGTGTGTGTGTGTGTGTGTTCTCACACAGGAATCCACTGATGACTGCGTATAAAATAGGGAGCTCTATGGGACAGAAAGCAAAGGAGCTGGGCCTGGCCCTCTCCCTCTTTGAAGGAAAAACCACAGTCATTGGGAGTTTGTTCCTTATTCAGAGAGACTCATAGGGCAGCACTAGGGCCAGGTGGAGCTCAATGCCGTTCCCAGTGACAGGGGAAGGAGAAAGGGTCCCACAAACCTTCTCTTCAAAGCTGTGTGCTGAAAGGGGGCCACAATATGGGGCAGGAATAGCGACTTGAAGAACAAGCTTTTACATCCTGTGGCCCCTTCCACTCAGAGCTGGGAGCTGTGGGAGACCCACTCTGCTGCATGGCAGGCCGTGGACTCACCAGCCTCAGCTGCTGCTCAGAGCCAGCCTGATGCCATCCAGGTGCTCTGGCTATGGGACAGGGAGGGTGCCAGCACATGGCCAGCACAGGGCACTCCCGGGACCGGGGAAAGTCGCAGCCTCGGTCAGGAAAGTGAGGGCACAGGGGAGGAAGCCTGGTGCCAGAGAAAGTTGCCTGCCTGTCTAGCACCGTCTCCCGTGGGCATTTCAGCAGCCCCACGGCCCCATGCAGAGCACGCCCAGCGTCTACAGCCCAGCATCTTAGCAACAGGCCAACCTGTGGCCTGTGCCACCCACCCTCCCCGCTGTATGGTCCAGGACTCTTTCTCAGAGGCAGCACCGGGACCAGCTCTGTCCTGGACCAGCTCTGTCCTGGGATCAGCTCTGACCTGGGATCAGCTCTGTCCTGGGCCGGCTCTGTCCTGGGATCAGCTCTGTCCTGGCACCAGCTCTGTCCTGGACTGGCTCTGTCCTGGGATCAGCTCTGTCCTGGACCAGCTCTGTCCTGGGACCAGCTCTGTCCTGGACCAGCTCTGTCCTGGGATCAGCTCTGTCCTGGGATCAGCTCTGTCCTGGGATCAGCTCTGTCCTGGGACCAGCTCTGTCCTGGACCAGCTCTGTCCTGGGATCAGCTCTGTCCTGGGATCAGCTCTGTCCTGGGATCAGCTCTGACCTGGGATCAGCTCTGTCCTGGACCGGCTCTGACCTGGGATCAGCTCTGTCCTGGACCGGCTCTGTCCTGGACCGGCTCTGTCCTGGGATCAGCTCTGACCTGGGATCAGCTCTGTCCTGGACCAGCTCTGTCCTGGGACCAGCTCTGACCTGGGATCAGCTCTGTCCTGGACCGGCTCTGTCCTGGACCGACTCTGTCCTGGGATCAGCTCTGACCTGGGATCAGCTCTGTCCTGGACCAGCTCTGTCCTGGACCAGCTCTGTCCTGGGATCAGCTCTGTCCTGGGACCAGCTCTGTCCTGGACCAGCTCTGTCCTGGACCAGCTCTGTCCTGGGATCAGCTCTGTCCTGGACCAGCTCTGTCCTGGACCAGCTCTGTCCTGGGACCAGCTCTGTCCTGGGATCAGCTCTGTCCTGGACCAGCTCTGTCCTGGGATCAGTGCCGGCACCTGCCATCAGGTTAGCACTCACACCTCCGAGCAACACCCTGAGCCTAATGGATTGTCAGAGCTGGAATCAAACACAGAACTCAAGTAAGGGCTTGACACGCCTGGGTAGTGTGGGACATATTTTTTAAAAAGGGGGACATCTGTAATACTTTCAACAATAAAGATAAAATTTTAAATAATAATAATGCAAAAATAAAATAAAATGTCATCTCTCCCATGTAAGACCGGAACCAAACCCTTTCCTAGGGGATGGCACCCAGAATCCCTCTCTCCAGCTGCTCTGTCCCCTCCTGCCTCCCCTCCCCGCTCTCCCTTTCTTCGCAGAGCGGAAGCAGAGCAGATGGAACCAAGGAGAGACGTGTGGAAAAGGGCAGGGGTGAGCTGGGTGACACCAGATGGGGCCCAGGAAAGTATCGGCCTGGAAATCTCCCATCAGTTCTTTTATGTGAAAGTAATGCTTTTGAAATAAAGGTTTTGATGTCTTTCCCCAGGAAATGGAAAAAGGCGGAGAGGGTGTTGGAATCAGCAATAGGAAGTGGCCGTGGTTTTCTTCACTCGCAGAGGAAACTCGCGGAGATAACGGTGACATCTGGTGAGAGTGGCGGCCCGGGACTGAAGGCCATGGGGACGGCGATTCCTCCGCCTCCCGGCCCGGGCCTCGCTCTCCTCTCTCTCCACTGGAGTCCCCCGGTCCCCCTCCGCAGGGAAACTGACCTCCTTCTCCCAAGGCTGCTGTGGGTCGCGCCCGGCCCGCACGTTGTGATTCTCCGCACACACTCTGTCCCTCATCGGCTCCTTTGAAGAACTCCAGCTTGGCTCAGAAACTTACGAAAAGCCAAGTGTCTTTGGCCTCGTGTCAGATGTAGCTGTTAACGGCACTAGAACTTTTTTTGCTTTTAACTTTCTTGTGCTGGAAATATATTTAAAAAACAACACAACACTCCCGTGTACCTTAATAGAAACCATAAAATGTACAGATAGTCCGCTCAAAGGTGGTTCTATTCGCATTCCCATGAAAAATCTCTGGTGATTGTTACATTCACCCCGGGGATTATTTCTGACAAGGCTCCTAGGCAGTAACAGCAACAAAAATCCCCACCTTGAAATTGGAAAGCTGATCTTAAACACACTTTCACTTGCACACCGAAATGCCTTACCGGTGACTTTCAACATTTTCTTTGAAATCTTTATTTTGAAAACTTCTAGCTTACGTATTTTTGTTACAGTTTTAGTGATTTCAGAGAGGGGGGGAGAAGGAGCGATAGAAACGTCAGTGATGAGAGAGAGTCTGGATCAGCTGCCTCCTGCACACCCCACACTGGTATGGAGCCCGGGCACGTGCCCTGACTGGGAATCGAACCGTGACCTCCTGCTTAGTAGGCTGTCGCTCAACCGCTGAGCCACGCTGCCTGGTCTAGTTTACGTATTCTTTAAATGCCATGGGGTTTGTTGAAGATGAATCTGTAATATAAACTGCTTGGTCAGATCAAAGCAAATGGGGAAATATCTCCCCAGAACCTTCTATAATTTAGGACAGCAGAGTGGGTACATGTTGATACAGTCTGCGGAGCGTGGCCATGATCTACTCAATGTAATGGCTGTGCTGGGTTGCCGTGAGCATGTAGCCCTCTCAGGGAGGGCAGACCCCCTGCTGTCCGCTGTTCACTGGAAAGGGAGTCCATGCCTCCCTGCCTCCCCGCTGCCCCTCGGGCCGGGCACGGCTTTGGGGCCTCAGGCCCACACTGTGGGGTCAGTGGTTTGCAACTGGGATCTCCCAAGATCATGTGCTGCTCCCACAGCTCTCAGGGCCACACGCACAGGCTGTAATCTAACATCAGCGGATGCTCCCTGGTGACAGCACAAAACAGAAGCTCAGGCCCATCCGCTCTCTGTGTTCCGGGCTTTTCTCTTTTCCTGCGCATGCTCATGCGTCCCCGTGGTTTGGTCTCACTTTGTGTGGTTTGATGCCCCCCTTTCCCTTCTTCAGCGCCTTACCCAAAGCGTCCTGCCGTGGCAGGGAGGCCGAGGCCCACCCTGCTCTGGCTGTGAGGCTATCACGCTCAGCTCATCTACAGTCCTTAGATCGTGTCCAGCAGCAGGCGTGCGGGCACAGTGTGTGGGCATGGGCCGCCCCTCGAAGGAGTGGACAGTCAGGTGGCTGTCATCTCCGACCACAGACAGCTCTACTACAAGGCTGTGTCCATGAAGGAAATGTGTGCAGGCAGGTCATTCCCATCCCAAAAGGCGGGAAAAGCATGGAGCCAGATGAGTAATCAATGACGTGGCTTTGCAGGCGCAGCAGCTTCCAAGATGGGGCCACGGCTGAGGCAGCAGGATGGCACCGGCCCCTTGGGCACTGTGTCCACCCCAGGCCTTCCCACCGCCCCCTCCAGGAAGCCCACACGGCAGGGAGGAGCTTGTTCGAGAGGCGCCGTGTGACGCAAGAAGCGAGGCAGCTTTCATCCCATCCAAGGTGAGCACCACCGACCGTGGCCACGTGGCTTTGCTGACGGTGGTTTTCAGTGGGGACCATTGTACTGACCTGAGATTCCTCTGATGTGATCACATTAAAAACAGACAGAAAGCGTGCCGACTGCCACAGGCCACGTGAGGTGATTAAGAGAGTCAACTAAATCATTAAAATAGCTTCCAACGCAATTAGGCCTAGGGCTATGGTCTGCAAACTGCGGCTCACGAGCCACATGCGGCTCTTTGGCCCCTTGAGTGTGGCTCTTCCACAAAATACCACGTGCGGGCGCGGACGTACAGTGCGATTGGAACTTCGTGGCCCGTGCGCAGAAGCCGGTTTTCGGCCTGGGAGAGTGTTTTGTAGAGTCCCACATCTCTACGCCCCAGTCCACTGAGCCCCTGACCATTCATTAAACTCCTCACGGCTCCCTCACTTTGATCCTGTGTTCATACAACTTGGAAGGCCTTTGCTGACCCATGAGTCACGCAGACCCTGTGCAAGCGCTCTGGCTCAGCCCGAGACGGCCGCTAGGACCCTTTCCTGACATTTTTGGAGGAATTTTAGCTACTTTCTGCCCGTGGGTATCACAAGCTCCACTGCGGCATCTGCTGCCCCGTGTAACTCCCACTGTTTTATCACCAGTCAAAACCGTAGCTTAGCCATCTGTGGATTGGCAACGCCTGCACTAAGCACACTCACTGACTAGCAAATTGCAAGCTTAAAAGTTGCCTGAGGAGTGGGCTCTGCAGATAGACTTTACAAGTCTGATATTCAAGTCCATCCCTAAACACTGTTGAATGGTGTCTTGCTCTTTTACATATATTTGATGTTTGGTTTTTTTACAGAGAGGAATGGAGATAGAGTTAGAAACATCGATGAGCAAGAAACATCAACCAGATGCTTTCTGCACACCCCCTACTGAGGATGTGCCCACAACCAAGGTACATGCTCCTGACTGGAATCAAAGCTGGGACCCTTCAGTCTGCAGACCGAAGCTCTATCCACTGAGCCAAACTGGTGAGGGCGGTATCTTGCTCTTAATTCCATTTAATTCCTAATACTATTTCCTATCCATAAAAGTCATAGTCAGCCTGTTTATTCCTAAGAAAATGCCTAGTATCCTGTGCATTAGCTACAGGGATAAAGCATTGATTTTTCTTATACTCACAAAACTAGAGTTTCCTGTGTGCCAAACTTAAAAAGAAATTAGGACTAAAGGCTCAGTTAAGGCAAGTTTACTTTCATAATTAATTTGTGTGTGTGCATGTCTGTGTATATGCATGCATGTGTGTCCATGTTTTGGAGTATTATCTCTCGGTCCCATACTTCATTAGACTACCTAAAATGCATCCCTTATTTATTCATGTCAACAAAAGTAGGTAGCGTATATTATTATCTTGCCTACAAATAACAAATAAAGTAACAGGAGATTAGGTCACTTTTCCAAAGCAGTGAATCTAGGAATTGAAAACAGAGTTTTTAAATTTAAAAAGTGCAGTAAAAATGCCATGAGTTTGCCAGGGAAAGCTGATTTGTTCAGGTTGTTTACAAATGAATGAGGTAGAGAACACAAAATGCTAGCCAAGTTGACGTATAAAGTAAAATACCATAACCATTTTTTCACTATTACCCTGTCTAAGAGAAGTATAAACTTTATAATTCCATTTCCAAAAGATTATGTAGGGAGAAAACGTGTGACTTGTAACAAAAAGAAAATGGTATTTTTCTATTCATATTTTATATAGCAGCAGAATTTAATACAAAAAAATAGACTGCCTTCCCAAATCTTCCTTTCTCTAGAAAAATAAGATAACTATTGCTCCTCTCATTGACTACAAAATGCCCTGGGTCTTTGTTGAAAACAAAATTTAAGAATTTGTCACATTGTGCTTACAGCACCTCTCCTTGTTACCTAGTAGGCTTAGCTTTGTCACCTAGGCAGTGGCACCCAACAAGTTGGCAAATAATCATTTTTAAATTAAAGGATTAAGCCTTGACTGGTTTGGCTCAGTAGATAGAGCATCGGCCTGCCAACTAAAGGGTCCCAGGTTCGATTCCAGTCAAGGGCATGTACCTTGGTTGCAGGCACATCCCCAGTAGGGGGTGTGCAGGAGGCAGCTGATTGGTTTTTCTCTCTCATTGATGTTTCTGAAATTCTATCCCTCTCCCTTCCTCTCTGTAAAAAATCGATAAAATATATATATATTTTTTAAAGATCAAGTCCATTGAAAGCCTAATTATAAAAACTGGAAGGAAAAAAAAGGAGTGCACGTGATTTCTCCCTAAGTTCAGAAATGAACATTAGAAAAAGATGCTTCATTAACCCCATGAAGCTGCTCTTCAGTGACAGAATGTCTTTATTCTCCCTGGGAGTTCAGACTCTTCTGCGGTTATATAGTCACAGAGTGGAGAGACTTGCCTGAATGACAGCGAGCAGGACAGTGAGCCTGCAGCCGGTGAGCTCCCGCTGCGGTCCCTGAGAAAGGCAGTGGCTCTCGCAGTCCTGAGCTGCGCTTCTAAGGATGCTGTGATCAAAGCGGAAATCTGACCTAAAAGCTGTCATGGTTGCAAAGATGCCTGGAAAAGCTTTCGCAAGTGCTAAGAAGAACAGGACAACAACCACCAACAGAGCAGCCCGAGTCCTTAAACTTCAAGGCAGTGAAGAGCAGCAAAGCCAGCCTAACCAAGCCAAGAGCCAGCAGCCCAAGATGCCAGCCAGGGAACCATGAGGGGCAGGGTGAGCGCTTCGTTCCCATTGGCTAGCTGTCAACAACCAAGGACTAGATGCTTTTCATACTAAGCAGCCGATAAATACACAATGAGCCACAGGCTCTGGGACGGAAGAAGAAAGCCAGTGACAAAGAACACAAAAGGCCGCCACTGGGGGAGAGCCCGTAGCTGCCTGGCCCGAGTGGTGAACGGTCTCAGTGTGCTCGCACGGGTGGCTCCTTCCCCACTTTCACCGGAATACCCACGTGAAGAGGTTGGTTTGCTAAAGGAGGAGAAGATAAGCGTTTGTTCTTGTTATCGCTCCCACTTCCTGCCTTTCAACCACATCGGTCATGAAATCTGCTGACATCCCTATCGCTCTCCATCTGAAGTGCTACAACTGTACGATCCTGCAATAGAACCAATTTCTCAGTCCTCGTGTCAAGCCTCTCTTCCGTCTCTGCTGCAATAATACAACTACCCACGGCCTGATCATCACACATGATCCAGCCTGCCTTCAAGGTTCTCATTCAGGAAACCTCCCTTGATGACTGTGGCCTCCACTGATCTCCTCCGTTCCAGACCCATGGTTTTAGCAATCATTTTACTTCACCTGGAACTCCATTATCAAAACCCATAGAATTCTCAAAGTGTTCTGTATGTGAATTTTATATCTCCAATTAATACCCTTTGGCAGTAGAAATTAGAAGCAGGTTGGACATGTGATCGACCCTTAAGAAATACTTGTTCAGTCAAAGCGATATTAAAATCAGTTTTTAATATAGGCTTTTTATTTTTTTATTTTTTAAAAATATATTTTATTGATTTTTCTTACAAAGAGGAAGGGAGAAAGATAGAGAGCTAGAAACATCGATGAGAGAGAAACATCGACCAGCTGCCTCTTGCACACCCCCTACCGGGAATGTGCCTGCAACCAATGTACATGCCCTTGACCGGAATTGAACCTGGGACCCTTCAGTCCACAGACCAACACTCTACCACTTAGCCAAACCGGTTTTGCCAAGGCTTTTTATTTTCTTAAATATTTTCAACCTTATCAAGGTGTAACTGACAAAATTTAAAGTATGTGACATGATATGTATATATCACGGATTTGCAAAGATATAAGAACACCAATGTTCATGTTAAAATCAGTTTAATTTAAAAAATATCTGATATATATATATATATATATATATATATATATATATATATATTAAAGACCAGGAGCACAAAGTTCATGCACAAGTGGAGACTAGGCCTTCTAGCTGCTGGCCAGGGCCTTCCTTCACTCAGCACCATTCCCTGGTGGTCAGCACACGTCATAGCGAGCGACTGAATTCCCAGTCTCCCGGTTGAAATCCTGAGGGGACACTTTGCATATTAGCCATATATATATATATATATATATATATATATATATATACTATGAAATTATACAATTAAGTTAATTAATACATCCATCCTCTCACATAGTTACCTTTTTATTTTTTTATGATAAGAATGCTTAAGATCTACACTTCTAAACTGACAACAAAACAAAGAGGTAGCCAACCAGATGGGAGATATTTTCAAACAGTAGATCTAATAAAGATTTAATTTCTAAAATACATTAAGAATTTATAAAACTCAACACCAAACAAACAATCCAATAAAAAAAGTGAGCAGAGGACCTAAAAATACACCTCTCCCAAGAAGACATACCAACAGCCAATAGATACATGAAAATCATCGTCAATTAGGGAAATGCAAAATCAAAACTATAATGAGATACCACCTCACACCTGTTAGAGTGGCCATTATCAACAAGACAAGCAATAACAAGTGTTGGAGAGGTGATGGGAAAAAGGGAACTCTCACTCACTGCTGGTGGGAATGTAGACTGGAACAGCCACTGTGGAAAGCAGTCTGTGATTCCTCTAAAAATAGAGCTACCACATCACCCAGCAATCCCTCTCCCGGGTATGTATCCAAAAAACTCAAAATCACATATTTGCAAAGATATAAGCACCCCTATGTTCCCTACAGTATTATTCATGATGGCTAAGACCTGAATAGAGGACTGGATAAAGAAGATGCGGTACATATGCACAATGGAATACTACTCAGCCATAAGGAAGGATGGAATACTGCCATTTGCAACAACATGGATGAGCCTTGAGAATTTATGCTAAGTAAAATAAGCCAGTAAGAGAAAGCTAAGAAGCATGTGTCACTCATAAATGGGATATAACACTGAAACTCATGAACACAACAGCAGCGTGGAGGTCTCCAGAGAGAATAGGGTGAGGAGAGAAGAGAGCCCTAATATGCGGTGACAGGAGAAGTTTTGACTTTGGGAGGTGGGCAATCTTGTAACCTAGAAACCCACACCTGAAACCTATGTGATCTTGTTGACCAACGATAATGTTAAAATCAGCTTAATTTTAAAAACATCTAATATTTTAAAAATAGCAAGCGTACACTACAGAGAACTCATGTACCATGAGTGTGAGGGGCACCGCTGGTACACTGATGATTTTAATATGACGCCATGAAATACACGCATTTCCATCCGTCTTTTTAAAAATCGTTTTACCTCTTGTGAGATGAGTATCAGTTTACATTTCTGTTTATTTACACCAGGATGCATTTATCCTGTTATGTAAAAGGAAGTCCATTAAGATAATTGCTGAGAAATGAATGAACGTAATTAATCACACTCATTTTTCTAGTGGTCTCCACTTCATCTCTACTAAGAAACCAATTACTTACAAATGGTGCACTTACATGAATAGCTGCTCTGGCTTTCTCCTCTCTGGGGACTTGGCACTATGGAGGCACTTTCTCATACGCACAGGGGCTGGCAAGCCAACCTGCATTCTTCTTTGTAAATCTCTCTTCAGAAGGGGAAGAGTGTGAGAACAGTGACAATAAAGGATAACCTGACACAATGTCTCATCTACCTAGTATGTCCTTGTGAATTTTGGTCCTTTTTGTCCTACTGAATAAGAAAACCTGAAACGGGAATGCAGAAAACCCCCTTAGTATTCAACATCCATGACCTGCACTTAGTTACTAAGTGCTCAGAAAGCACTTAAAACGGCACATGGCACATAGGAAGTACTCCAGAAGTACCTGTGAAATACACAAAGTCAAAGTGCCTTGTGGTTCACTGGTACTTACCCCACGCCTTGGAGAACGCTAAGCTGCTGAAATCATAGGGTTTTTTTCCTGCAGGAAATACACTTAACCTGAGCTCATGAAGGCAGGAATCCAGGTCTGCATTTCCATGGACCACGGGGCAAGCCGTAAGAACAAGCATGATCAAATGGTCGGAGGTAAGAATGGGTGAACCAATGAAATTGCTTGTGGGTGTGTTTGGTTTTTGATTTGGTTTTGGGTCTAACAAGCATGAGAAGATAGCAGGAACTGAAGTTGGAGAAGGCACATGGCGTAACCACAGGTGAGTTCTGACCATCCCTGGGGGTGGAGTGGAAGGACTCTGGGAGAGGGACGTGGCTGGCTGAGGAGCCATCACTGAGGCCCAGGTGGGAGGGGGGAGGGGCCGAGCAAAAGCAGCTGCACCCACGTAGGATCAAACCATGCAGACGCAGAGAAGTGATGTTATGACATGAGGTCAGCAGGCCAGGGATACCCAAGTCATCAAGAAAAACAAAGAGGAGGGAGAGGGCAGGGAAGGGGAGAGAGACCCAGTTAGGTCTGGGAGGGATGAATTCACTTTTGAGCATACTGCTGTTGAAGATGAGAGAGGTGGCTAGGCGGAGACAGCTGAGTAGGAATTTGGGAATTATGGACACATAAATGACACCGGAAACCACCAGGCTGCGAGTCAGTGGTGATTTTCAGGGGGGGAGTGTCAGGAAACTCTGGAGAACACCCATGGATGTGACTGACAGGTGAGGATGGAGAAGGCAACTAGGAGACTTAGCAAGTCCAACAGGAGAGGACCAGCACTCCCAGGACAAAGCTCCCGGTAACATTTCCTACAGCCGGGAACTGGAATAGAAATTGAAGGCAACATAGTAGAGATACAGGTAAAGGCTAACCCTCATCGGGGGTCCTCAGCTGGCTGGTGGGGAGAGGCATTCTGGGACAGCTGCTTCTGAAAGCAGCTCCAGGCATCCTGCCTGATGCCTGTGGCCTGCATGTGAACACGACCAGCTCCCCCTCCCCATCCCCAGGCTCTGAGCCTGAGATCCAGGACGTTGTATTAACATATTTTCTAAGTTATTGCAATTAGACAATAACATGAGGGTGTCTAGAACAAGAAGTTTCCTAGAAACAACAAGAGATGTTTATTTTGCTATTATATATTCTTTGTATGCTTTATACATTGTGGAATACATAGTGACTATTTTGACAAGTTATCTTTGATTTTAAAAATATATTATTATTTATTTCAGAAAGGAAGGGAGAGGGAGAGAGAGATAGAAACATAAATGATGATAGAGAACCATTGACTGGCTGCCTCCTATACATCCCACACTGGGCATCAAGTCCGTAACCTGGGCATGTGCCCTGACAGAGAATCGAACCCTGACTTCCTGGTTCATAGGTCGATGGTCAACCACTGAGCCATGCCAGCTGGGCTTGATGAGTTATCTTAGCAAAATGAAGAATGTGTTTTAATTGCACATTAAGTGACCTTCAGATTCCTCAGGCATTTGTTCGGCGATGTTGGTTATGTGGGTCAGCCCTTATTTCTTGTGGAGACATGTCTTTGCTGAACAAGAGTAGTGTGCATGAAGCACATAGCTTCACGTTGCTCTAATTTCCTCACCTCTTGTCAAACAGTTGAAAATAGAATTATCTCAAACCAATGAAGATGAAATTGTCAGAATCTAATTCTGTTTAAAGCCTCCAAGTTTCTAGGTTGAAACTAATTCTGTCTTTGAGTCTAAACCCATCTCATTTATCCCAATTTTTCTTCATTCTTAAGTTGTCTAGGAGAAAGACCTATATTTTTGTAATCATAAATGACAGTTCTGACCCTTTCTAGTTAAAAACAATAAAATGAGATTTAGATTTAAAGGTTTGTTAAGTTGAAATTTTACATATTTAATTAAGAAACATATCTTGCAAAAAAAAAAAAGTACAGTTAAGCCTAGACTTAGTTTAAGTTGATACAATACCAATTCAAATTACATATTTTGTGCAAGTAGCACACATGTGAAAAATAAAGTCAGTGCTAAACAGTTCACTACAAAGCATTTAGTTTTTTTGTGACAAGAGGAAGTGAAAAAAGGATTTATACCAGTTGACTTATATTACAATTTCTGATACAAACTCAATTATAAGTAAAATAATCAGTAATTTGAAATAGCCTTAGAAACATCAATCTAAATTAAAGTAAGGAAGATTAGCTGGTGGTATTTGACGTAGTTTTGAGTAGTGTTTCCCCAGCATTCTACTGACACATTTCCACCCAGGCATCAATATACACGCTCAAAGGTTTTCTGTGACATTTTAGTGTGACTATCAAGGTTTCTTCAGATTTCTAATTAAAGGTTCAGTCCTTCATCATATGTGCTTCATAAAACTTGAGAGCTTGTTTGGAGGTTCTAGCAGGGAAGCGCAGCTACTCGTATACCCTTGACCGAAGACCGGTCCTCTCCTCTTGGGGGAAAGTCGTCCTCTCCGACCGAGCGCACAGCTTCGGGAGGGGATGCACATGGATCGGTGAGGGAGGAGGGGGACACCCGCCTAGCCAGCCAGATCAGCCGAATCAACCCTGGCGATCAATGGGGTGACAGATGTCGCAGCCAGATCGCCCTCACATCCGTGTTTCATAAAACTTATATCAAGTTTTCAGTTATAAACCTGATTGTGTCTATTTGTGAAGCACTTAGACCAGACATTTCTTGTAGGACAAGCATGTCAAACTCATGGCCCATGGTGGCATGTGGCCCACAATGAATATTTTTGTGGACCAGCCAATGTAATGGTATGTAAAAAACTTTTCATAAAATTTCGTTACTTCATTTTCACAATATCCTGTTATACATAATTATTAATTAGGTACTAACATATGCTGACGACTGATTACTATAATCGTGTTGCATTCATTTCCCTTACACACCTTACGTGCAGGCGCACCATTTCTCTCCACTAATACCAGCAGTGAATATTTTAGCAGCCGATGGAGACACCATTAGTCTTGGACTGACTTGCTTGGTGTGCACAACAGGAAATATTGTGCTTTTGGAGAACAAGAAAAATAGGTTTATTTGTTTTATGCTTATTAATTTGTGCAGTTATTCCACATCTGGTAAGTTAATATTCAAGAAAAAAAGTATTCATTTTTATTAAAATTTTCTATTATTTTATGTTAAGAAATATTCATTTATTTCACCCTTTGTATTTAGCATGTCTCAATCAAAATAAAGCTATGAAAATTGAAGCTTTTGTGTGTGTTTTTGCAGCCACATGAATGTAAACCTTGTTTATCTGGCCCGTGTTAGCCTTTGAGTTTGACATGCTTGCAATAGGAATAAGATCCACTTGTTGGCTACCTCAATTCTTTCTCTTTGAACAAGTATGCTACTCCCCGCATCAAGAGACGGGTCTCGTGCCCTTGACTTTGAATCTGACTGCTTGGAATGCTGTTTATGACATCAGTCATCTTAGTAGAAGTGATAGCCTTGAGATGTCTACAGCAGGAGAATCCTTGCAGCTTCTGCTTGGGTCTCTTGCAACACTTGTTCTAGGAATGTTCTCAGCTACCCCTCTGTGAAAGGCCCAGCCCCCCTAGAGATGGCTCCAACTGGACTTCCAGCCAATGGCCAGCACCAACTGCCAGCGAGATGTGGGAGTGATCTTTAGTAACCAGCCCAAACAAGTCTTCAGGCGGCAGAGTAACCAGTAGACACTGGATGGCAAAGGCTCAACACATCTCCATAAGCACTGCTCAACAGTTAGCCCACAGAACCGTGAAAGATAATAGAAATGGATGTTTTAACTCACTATTTGGGGGGATAGTTATTACACAGTGAAGACAACCAGAACATTAGTGTATCTTACTCTGCTCAAGTTTAGACTGAAGACTTTTATAATTTTCTAGTAAATGACCCTTAAAATTTTTACCTAGTTGTCTAACATCATTAAAAAGTTCTTGATTTGGTTCATGGAAATAGCTCAACCTTATCTGCTTTACATGACTTTTCCTCTAATTGTTACTGAATCAAGATCTGAGCTACATAAATTTATAGAATCTTGCCCATCCCCCTCCTCAACCAGAAAAGGAAACAGGATCCCCAAGATTAACAAGGCGCACCCAAAGACATAAGGGATTGTCATCTACTCCTGCTTCAAATCTTGGCTCTTTAACTTTGTTCATATCTGTCACTTGGGGGAGAGGGGGTCAAATTTTCCGGGAAAATGTATGAGTTCAAGATAATACCATGTCTCATTATTATTTCCCTAAGTTAGCAAACAATTTTACAGATCCTTAACCAAATTAATTTTTACTAAAACTGAATGACAGCAAAATATTTCTGCCTGAATTTCTTCTCTTGTCAAGTCTATGAACTCCTAGAAAGTTAATGATATCACATTTAGTCATATTATGTGGCCAATTCTCCTCTCCCTACAAACAGTGTTTATCTTTTCTCTCCCAACCCCTCAACCAGCACCCCCCTCCCCCACATCATGCTTTCAAACAGGTAATTCTTTATGTGTATCACCTCCCACTTAAGGTTGGTTGGTAATCCTCAAATCTTATTTTCCTTCTTATTCTTGTGCTTTGATTAAATTCTCATTATGTATTTCTAACCCACTCAACATTTGTGTTCAGATATCTAGCCATCACCTCTTAATTAACATTTTAAAAATAAAATGGATTTTCAGCCCAAACTGTCCAGAAAATAAGCCATCTGGTTTTTCCTTCAAATATCCTATCAAGGTACCGACTATTTCCCAATATTCAAGGTTTCAACTTTCCAGAGACTCTCTCTTGTTCACGCTCCTCTGTCTATTGCCTAATTTTATAGGTTTGGTGTTTTTTTTTGTTGTTTTGTTTTTTTATAAGAACTATCTTTCCTCCATCTAGTTCTATTTCCATGGTTACCACCATTCCACTCAGACTGGGCTTGACATAGATCCTATTATCCAGATGACTATCACAACTGGCTCTACCCTCTCCAGTTTACCCTTTGTCTTCAAAACACTGATCAACTTACCTTCCTTAAACACCAATTCCATTACAATTAGTCCCTATTCCTGAACTTCCCATCATTCCCTGTTTTCTGCCTGGAAAATTCTAGCTGCTTGTTTTTAAAAGCTCTTCAGAATCAAGTCCCACCCAGCCAGCACAGTTCCATGTCCACTGCTCCTCAAATTCACTTCCTTCCTGCTTTGAGGAGGGCCCACGGTTCTATTCAGACCACCTCTTCCCTTCCCAAGTCCTTCACATCCTCCAAACCAGGTACAATACCGTTCCCTTATGAACCTTTTCCTAGTAGTATCTGTGGAGCTAAATAATGGTCAATGTTATTTTTTAAATATGTTTGTATTCATTTCAGAGCGGAAAGGAAAGGGAGAGAGAGAGAGAGAGAGAGAGAGAGAGAGAGAGAGAGAGAGAGAGAGAGAGAAAGAGAGAGAGAGAGAGAGAGAGAGAGAGAGAGAGAGAGAGAGAGAGAAACATTAATGAGGAGAGAGAAAATCGTTGACTGGCTGCCTCCTGCCTGTCCCCCCTGGGAGATGGAGCCCTAAAGCCAGGCATATGCCCAGACCGGGAATTGAACTGTGACCTCCTGATTCATAGGTTGATGCTCAACCACTGAACCACGCTGGCCAGCCATCATTATTCTTTAAATAAAACAAAGATCACCAAGTGACCTGTCGCACTAGGGCCTGAGATTCACAATCAGAGAGCCGGCGTCTGAATCTTGCAACTAAATGTAAACACTCCTAGCAAAGAACTAGTCCTGCGTGCTGAGTATGGAATATTGCAGCAAACCCTCTCTGGAGAGCACAATTTTGGGGTGGACGGAACCCAGTTGCATCCTTAGATAAGCAGAGGAAAGAAACAAAAGGAAAATGGAGAAAGCTTGGGGTGCCAACATCTCAACGTGCTTACTTTGCAAATAACTTTTCTGTGGAGAATTAGCCTTGTGCATTAGGGATATTAGAGTATCAATTATTCAGCATAACTGATGAATCAATTTCTCTCACTCTTCCACAGCGCTAGCGTGTGGATTTCTCTTTCTGAGCCAGACAGGAACTGATGCTGTATTCACCCTGAGCACCGCCTTCCTGTCTTTAAATGATGAGTTCCAGTTGCCAGGACACGGGAAAAGACGGAGCCAACCTGCAGGCACGGTTGGCCATTTGCCTTCCCTGTTTCCTCCCCTCATCGCAGCCATTTGTCCTCACCCGCCCACCACCAAAGGCAAGAAGCTCCAAGTGATGAAGTTCTGTGACTTGCACAAGTATTTTTAAAAAGGACAATGATGATTTTAGGTGACCCACTGTTTTCTGTCTCATTCCTGGACATATTTCTTTCCTTCCTCTGCCATCGGCCCATCTGCCTGTTGGCTCTTCCTGCACCAGGCTGTGCTCCTGGGCCACTGTGTGAGTCCCAGTCTCAGGCTTGCCCTGTGGGGTGCATTCTCGCCCTTTCCGGCCTCCCTCACCTCTGGGTTCTCATCTGCTTCCCTGACTGGCTCTCACCTCCCAACCAGCTGACACCAGCAGCATTTCTTAGTTCCTTAGCTATAATGGACAGCATGGCCGGCCCTCCTGGCGACAGAGGAGCCCATGACATGGAGGCAGTGGTCAGATTGCAGATAGGAAAGAGAACTCAACATTCAAAACCAAGCCCAGAATCTCACAAGAGCTCAGGGGTTCACTCCAGCTCCTCCCCACAGTGACGCCTGCCTTCCGGGAGCCTGGGGCCAGGGGAAATTTATCTCAGGGCATAGAAGTAAAACCCAGACCCACGTTTTATCACAGTGCGGAGATGCAAGCAGAGGAGGAATGAACTCCCAAATCAGGAGTGCCTTCACTCTGGCAGAGAACCCACACAAGCCTGAGGTTACAAGGCCAGAAAAGTGCCATTCTTTCCAAACAGTTTGTGCTGGACCCAAATATCATCTTAATGCACCGAATAGAGTAAACAAATAGATTACACTCTATCTAGCACTTCGGATTTCCATTGAGAGTGTTATACTACCTGGAGCTTATAAGGCCATATACAAGGGAAGGAAGGAAGGAAGGAAGGAAGGAAGGAAGGAAGGAAGGAAGGAAGGGAGGAAGGAAGGAAGGGAGGGAGAGAGGGAGGAAAAGGAAGAAGGCAGGGGAAAAGGAAGGAAGGAAGGAAGGAAGGAAGGAAGGAAGGAAGGAAGGAAGGAAAGGAGAGAGGGAGGGAGGAAGGAAAGAAAAGGGAAGAGAAGGAAAGGAAGGAAAGAAGAAGGGGGAGGGGAGGGAGGAAGGAGGAGAGGGGGGAGGGGGAAAGAAGGAGGGGGAGAAGGAAGGAGGGAGGGAGGGAGGAGGGAAGGAGGGAGGAGGAGGGAAGGAAAGAGGGAAGGAGGTAGGGAAGAAAGGAAGGCAGGCCTGAAGTTTGTTCCCCTCCACTGGGGACAGTGTGCTGTCACACATCTTTAACTTGAAAACACTCGCTTTCAGAAAGTTTTAGAGGCAGGCCATTCTGGAGGCCATTGGCGACACTGTTTTCTCCAAAGGCTCTGGACAGGCTCCCTGAGCCTCCGGTCAGGCCGGGGCTGAGAGAGTGGGGTCCCCTAACAGCCTGCAGCGCCTCCTCCCTCCCTCCCACGTGGGCCTGGCCGTCCCCGCGGGGACCAGCCCTCCTCACCCCAAACACACACCCGGGCTCCCAGCGCCAAGTCCCGGGCTGGGTCCCCAGAAGCTCCAGCAGCGCCTGCAGGACTGAGTGATCAGGATCCCATCGCCTGGGCGCAGCTCCAGCCCGGAGCACAGGGAGCCCTCCCGCCGGCGCCCTGAGCGCACAGGGGCTCCCGCTCCGTCCGCCTCCCGCACTGATCGGTCCGCACTGATCGGTCCACACTGATCGGTCCCGCACCCATAGGTCCCGCACCCATAGGTCCCGCACCGATAGGCTGGGCACACGGACGGCACACGGGGCCGCGGTCCCAAGTCCACTCCCGCCTCCCGCCCGGAGAGCGGACCCCGGGCTGCGCCTCCCGCTCCGGGACAGTCCGGCCACAGACAGAGCGGGAGGGTGCCGCCTCCTCCAGCCCCGCAGCTCTGCCCCCAGCCGCCCTGCTCCCGCACTCACCCATGGCCGGTCCAGTCCTGTCCTTCCCGGAGCGCCAGCCCCAGGGCAGGCAACTTCTCCCGGCTCCCTCCGCTCAGGGCACAGCGAGGGCCAGCCTGGCCCCTCCCCGCAGCCTCCGGCTCTGCACCCTCCCTCCCTCCCTCCCCACCTGCTCCTCTGTGTTCCCTCCTCCCCCTTCCTCTTCCACAGCCCCACCGCCCCACCGCCCCACCGCCCCACCGCCCCACCGCCCCACCGCCCCACCGCCCCACCGCCCCACCGCCCCGCCCCCTCACTCCCAGGGGAGCACTGCAGAGGCCTCAGTCTCAAGTCATTACAAACACTTCCACACACTCACACACTCGCACACACTCGCACACACTCGCACACATTCTCACAAACACACACACACACACACACATTCTCACAAACACACACACACACACACACACACACACACACGCTCACAGTCTCAGCAAAGAAGGACCTGGTGGCCAGAAAACAATCCTTACCCAGAGACCGGAGGAAGATATTCCAGGACAGACTGATATGCTGTGTAGATTTTACATTCCTTGAAATCTTAAGTTTACCGTTTTCCCTTAATAATGATGACAAGAATATTAATAAAGAGAAGAGGAAGATGAAATTCTAATTTACAGGATGCCTCTCTCTGTTCTCCTATGTGAAATCTATTTCCCTGTAGCCTGGCCAGCCTGGGAAGTCCTGGAAGACATACACACACTCACATACACACTCTCACACACATACACACACTCACATACATACTCTCATTCACACACACACACTCACATACATTCTCATACACACACACACTCACATACACACTCTCACACACACACACTCACATACACACTCTCACACACACTCACATACACACTCACACACTCACATACACACTCTCTCACACGCACACACTCTCACAAATACACTCATACACACACACTCACATACACACACATTCACACACACATACACACTCTCTCACACACATACACACTCATACACACACACACTCACATACACACTCATACATACACACACTCACACACTCACATACACACACACTCACACACACTCACATACACACTCACACACTCACATACACACTCACACACACATTCACATACACACTCTCTCACACACACACACTCACATACACACTCATACACACACACTCACATACACACTCATACATACACACACTCACATACACACACACTCACACACATCACATACACACACACTCACATACACACTCACACACACACTCACATACACACTCACACACACACTCACATACACACTCACACACACACACACTCACATACACACTCATACATACACACACACTCACATACACACTCATACATACACACACTCACACACACACTCACACACACTCACATACACACTCACACACTCACATACACACTCACACACACACACTCACATACACACTCACACACACACACACACTCACACACACACACTCACACACACACTCACACACACTCACATACACACTCACACACACACACTCACATACACACTCACACACACACTCACATACACACTCACACACACACACACTCACATACACACTCATACACACACACACACTCACATACACACACTCACATACACACTCACACACACACACACTCACATACACACACACACACACACACACGTGCGCGCCATAAGATGCAGCCGCCGTTTTCAGAACAGGTGACTAAGGCAGGAGTCGCTGGTGGCCGGTGGAACACTGGGCTCCTCGGTGGGAGCAATGGCTTGCGATCCGCTGGGACTGTTTCCTAGTCTGTAAAGTGAAGGACCTGGAAAAGTAACCTCGAAGTCCCTCCGAGCTAAAAGTAATCATATGATTCTGTGGTCGCTGGCCTCGCTCTTCCCAGATCCACACCGGAGAACCTATCTCAGTGAGTCAGTCCCAAAGTATCTCCTGCTGCTTCTGCACACACAGCAAGTGGTGGAAGTAAGTGGACCTGATTGCTAACCTAGAGGAACATGGCCATGTAATGGAGAAGACATGATGTGAAGATAATTAAGAACATGTTGGGCAGCCCTGGCTGGTTTGGCTCAGTGGATAGAGCGTCAGCCTGTGAACAGAAGGGTCCCAGGTTCAATTCTGGTCAAGGGCACGTACCTCAGTTGCAGGCTCCTCCCTCGCCTGGGTTTTTGTCAGGGCGTGTGCAGAAGACAGCCAATCGATGAGTTTCTCTCACATCAATGTTTCTCTCTGTCTTTCCCCTCTCTCTTCCACTCTCTTTAAAAATCACTGGAAAAATATCCTTGGGCGAGAATTAAAAAATAAAAAGACTATATTGGGCAGAAAGAGATGACTACATGGAGAGCATATTATTAGAGGGACGGACACCAACGAATTTATGTGTCTCTTTCTCCCATAAGGGAAAAGGGGCACTCCTAGAAGGGACCTTGTAACTGCACCTCAACAGAGTGGGAACAGGAAGTCATTCTGTGGGAGTCAGCGGGAAGGGGGGGGGAGGGGGGGCGCCATTCAGACCTGCATCATCGCTCTGGAAATGGATGAGCATGAACTGAGGCTGCAGCAAGCACCACAATTGACACACGGGTTCACAGAGACAGACGACGCATGTGTGGAGACCAATACAGGAGCATGGCTTTCAGGTCACCGCAGACAACTCCCCACTTACTTCCTGAGGGTCTGTCCAAGATGTTGTACTAATTCTACAAGTTACATGAAGTAATGCTAATAACATAAAGTCGGTGCAACTTACTGTCAGGGATTGTTCTAAAAGCTTTCTGTTAACTCGTATAATTCTCACAACAAACTTATAGGGAGAAACCGTCATTCCCACTTTATAACTGGAAACTGAGCCACTAGGAATCGCGTAGGTCAGTGTTTCCCAAACTTCTCTCATGATGGGAATCACCTGGTGGAGTTGTTAAAATACAGATTCCTGAATCCCAACTAAGAAGTGCTAAACTAGAATTTTGGGGAACATATAGGTAAAATTGTAGCTAGTTAAGTATACAATTTTACCTATATGTTCCCCAAAATTCTAGTTTAGCACTTCTTAGTTGGGATTCAGGAATCTGTATTTTAACAACTCCACCAGGTGATTCCCATCATGAGAGAAGTTTGGGACACGTTGGGTGATGAACAGGAAGGTGGGACTCTGCCCAGGCAGAGTGCTCCAGAGTGCATGACCTTGTCCGCTCACCACGCTCCTTCCTCGGATCTGTGTGTTCTCACGTATTTGGGGAAGAGGTGGTATTGTCAGCATTAACTATAATCATAAATATTTAAGACATCTCCAGTGACTTGTAAGAATTTTGGAAAACACTAAAGATATAACTGATGATATGCTGCCATCTAATAATCAAAATCATGATGCCATCTCTCTTTTGGCTGGTTATAAGGAAATATGTCACAATTCTGATGTTTAAGTAATCTATCTCACAGTGACCACATAAATGGCCATCAATATCTTGGATCTGCCGGATAGAGAAGCCATTATCTTACCTGACATTTAACAAATTATATCATTTTACATGGGATTTCATAAACATGACAATTAATCCATAGCCTCAATTAATGTATTTTATTCTTAATGCCAATGCTCTTGTATTTCTGCTTTCTCATCTTGTCACTTATTTATCCATCAAGTCCTCAGATTCTGCCTTCAAAACATCCCCTCTCTCATTGCCTGCCTCACCTCAGGACCCACTCTGCCCAAGTCCTGTGGGGATATGACCAGCAACTCCTTTTTTAAAACATGGAGGTTCTCACCAGCCTTGGAACTCAAAATTGAGGCTTTCACTAAATTCTGAGATCAGTGGGAAAGTTTCATTACAGATTCTATTGCAAACTAAGAAGGTTTTATCTAGGCCCAGAGTGACCGTAGGTCATTGGTTGAGCATTCTCTGTCTTAGTCAGATGTCATTCCAACATCCAATGGTTTGACCCACTGAGGGAGAACGTGGTGTGAAAAGAAAACCAACAGTTGGAAAATGGGTGACGAAAGCATTTAATAACTGTGGGTAAAGGGGGTCTATAAATAGGAGCACAAGAGAATGTTCTCAGGCTGAGAAAGATCCCGGAGAAAGTCCTAAAAGGACAATTTCAAGGAGGAGGCATGGATTCGGTCATCTGGATTAGATACCACAGACAGAGCCAAGATGGTGAGGACTGAAAAGCTTCCTTTGGATTTGGCAGTTATGAGATCACTGGTGAACTACAAGTGTTGCTTTGAAACCTAGGGAGTTGGGAGCTCTTCGGGTGAGCCTGAAACTAGCCACTGGACCTATCAAGGGCAGGGGAAGGCCTAAGAAAGAGGCAGCCACTCCAGGGAAGTGGAAATTACAATAAATAAGGACATTTAACTGTGAAGTTTGTCTTGGGCGCTGCAACACAAGTAGACTCCCACACCTACCCACCATACATGACAACACATTGCTCTCTCGAGGTTGTGTCCTTGAAGTGGCTCCTAGCACAGTGGGCTAGAGGTGCACTCCCAGGATAGGGGAGGGGATGAGTTGCCTCTGATTGTCCAGGTCCAGTTCACAGGTCAACATGCAGAGTTATGTCCTCTGCATGACCTCCTCCAACAATCAGTGAAGAGTATTGTCAACTGTGAGGAGCAGAGAAATTCAAAGGAAGGAGCAATGAGGAAGTGGGCGGTGGTAGGAAAACAACGTAGACAATCTATTCGGCATTCATCAGGGAGAGTAGGGAAGTAGCTAGACAGTGTTAGGGTCAAGGGAAGTTTATTTTGTGAACTATAAAAGAAGTGAAACCATGTTTAATAGATCAGTGAATAGGGAGATAATGATCTTAGAGATTTATGTCCCAGAATACTGGAGAAGGAAGAGATATGATCTGGAACACAGGAGGAGGAACCAGCGAGGGAGAAGAGGAAAAATCCCAGTCCTCTGAGGTAGGGTAGAAGTTTGGAAAAGAGAGACAGTTCATTCAAGATTTCATTTAACTATGGAATTTATGATGCCAAATTAAAGCAACTATGAGGTGGACCATCTAGTGCTTGATCATCTTAATACTCTTTGGCACTAGGAAGGAAATGAGCTTGGAATGAGTAAATTCAGGCTATATTCCACTTAAAGGGAGAGGTGAAGTTTGTAAAGGTGCTATGATGTTAAATAGGGAGCTGACCATCCTATCAAATAAAATACTGACATGCAAATTGACCATCACACCAAGATACAAGATGGCCGCTCCTATGTGGTCAATGATGGCTGCCCCAATGTGGACACAAGATAGCCACCACAAGATTTTCTGCAGGGGAGAGAAGTTGTGGGAAGTTAGGGGTGACCAGGCCAGCAAAGGAGGGCAGTTGGGGGGGGGGGACCCAGGCCCACAGGGGAGGGCAGTTGGAGGGGACCAGGCCTGCAGGGAGGGTAGTTGGGAGCCAGCCGTCCTGGATTGTGAGAGGGATGTCCAACCACCCGTTTAGGCACGATCCACTGGGAACGGGTCTAAATGGGTGGTCGGACATCCCTCAATGGGGCCCAGTTTAGAGAGGGTGCAGGCTGGGCTGAGGGGCCCTCTGAATGCATGAATTTCATGCACCAGGCCTCTAGCTGTATATAAAAGAAATATCAAATAGCATTGAGGTCCCCACCAAAATTAAACATAAACTTAGAAACTCATCTATATCTGTGAGATTACTTTACAATGATTTGTATGAGACGCGCTGTAGATTTTGCACACAAAATAAGCTCACTCAACAATATGCCGTTCTATATGCCCCTAAAGACACGGGGAAAGTGAAGAAACTTCACTTTCTATCTACTGTGAAATGTGGTCCAATTACCCGAGGCAAATGAGATGTCATTTTTTCCACCATTAAATCAGTTTTAAATGCTGTTCACTTTACTTTAGCTATTGTAAGGATAAGGATGATTTGATATTCCCAGGGGGAAAAAAAATAGTTGATGACTTTCATAAATCGAAAGCGCTCTTGTAGTATAAATAAATTATTTCAGGACATTAGAAACACAATTGTTAAAATGCAATTCAAATGCGATCTACGTTTAATGTAGAAGAACCAGACACCCCTTATCTGCTCTGATGCTAACGTCCCTCTGAGAACGAGACGAGGAGGAGGATGGCTGCCTGTGTGGTTGAGGAGCCAGCCTTCAAGGCGCGGTCGGAGCTCCATCACCTCAGCCACACCTCCCAGGTCCTGCTCATGAGGATGAGCACCAGCCAATGTCTCTGTCCCTCTGCTTCTCTCCGGACGCCTGGTCTCGTGTTTGTACTGCGACATTTGAGTTGTGATGCTGCCTTTTGTGCTGACAGACTTACACGTGGTTTAAAGTTGTTTTGATTCCATTTCATATATTTAGTTTGGGAAATAAGGGGCGGGGGGAGGAAGAAGTTGCACTCACATGAGGACGCTCAAGTCCTGTGAGGAAGGAACCAACAGATCCACTATGAAGAATAATCATAATTTAATTGCAATGCTTCCTGTGTGCTGGGTTCTTTGCATAAACATGCCACCTGCAGTCCTCCCAGCGAGCCTGAGTTTTGCAGGCATTACTACTAGTCATCCATAGTCATCCAGCCGCCCTCTGTGTGTGGAGGCAGGTGCGGAGGAGCCATCCGAGAGCAGGGGAAGGCCCTGATCCTGAAGCGACGCTCAGGCCTGTGTGAGGCCAGTCAGTGGCCTTCCCTGCAGAGTGCTGAGGATAGGGAGATGAAAGCTGAATTAAGGAAGAAGTGAGTTGCTCTGAGAACACCAGAGAAGGGGCACATCTGGACCAGAGTGGGACGTGAAAGCCTAAAGGTGACAACAGTGTTTCGAAGCAGAAGAAAAAAAGTGGGGGGCAATTGGGGGGGAGAAAGACTTAGGGACACAGATAAGAGTATGGTGATTGCCAGAGGGAAGAGGAATGGGAGAGGTGGAGGAGGGTATAAGGGTGACAGGGTGATGGATGGAGACTCGACTTGGGGTAACGAACGCACAATACAGTATACAGACTAATTGTTGTAGAATTGTACACCTGAAACCCATATAATTTTATGAACCAAAGTCACCCAATAAATTCAATGAAGAGGAAAAGTGGGTTGTTGGGAACCATCTGATTTACCACATACATCAATTCCTTGAGGGTATCCCTGCTCCTCCCCCTTTTTATCCTCCGTTCTGCCACCACATTTATGATCCTAAAACTGCAAATTGGGTCATTTACTTTCCGGGATTAAAACCCTCTACAGACATACCTAATCTGTGAAAATCGCATCCTGCAGACACCCATCCCTGGACATAAAACTAGGCCCAGGTAAGCTGTAAGAAAGCAGGGGGAGCCTGGTTAGGGGCTGAGAAAGGGGATGAGCAGATGTGGGTGAGGGGTGTGGGCGATGGGCAGGGGTAACTATGAGGTTAGTATGAAGTTACAAAGGAAGACAGATCAGTATACATGATTTCTACCCTCAGGGAATTATGTGACCTTTGTCTTTTTGGCTACAGAATTTATTACTTCCTTGCAATGTCACCCAGTCTCCTTTTGGAGAAAAATAAATGCTAACATCCTTTCAATTAACTTTCATCCTCAACCTTCACCCGGGCAAAGCAAGAAGAAAAACAACAAAAACAAGTTCCGTCTGAATGATCATACACCGTGGAGTAAATATGTTAAGGTGCCAACAATGTAAAGCATTGTCCCAGTGAGAAATGTCAAGGACACGTTGGTGGAAACACGTTACACGTCCAGGAGTCCAGGTTGGAAGTCAACCAGGCTTTCACGGGGGCAAATGTGACGGTGGTACTGGTCACAAAACGGAAGTTATACCTGAATATCATCACCCCAGTGGTGACTGCCACCCCAGAGCTCCCCCGGTTTTATCTCCCACTTTATTACAAAACAATGTTTGCATTTTCTTTGTGTGGTCACCAATTTATTTCATTCTTAAAAGACGAAGCCCTTCTCCATTACTCTTATTTGGGTCACGAAAATTGAGCAGCTGTGGCTTGTCGCTACCCAGAGATAAGGTGTGCCTGATTGAGGGTGACATCTGTGGAGTGGTAAACATGAGACCCCACCCTTCCTATCTCCATCATGTATGCAGAGAGAGAAAAATCCTTGTAACACAAGCAGAGTATGTGTATTCAGGCAGGTAATTTTTTAAATGCCATGGCAAAGAGTATTCAACAATACATAATTTTAAAAACTTGTTTTGCCCAGTGTTGTTACTAAAATGGCATTTTCTTTAAGAATCATAAAGCATGAACAGACTGTTGGACCCCAGAGGGAAGGCAGGGGAGAGTGATTGGGAAGATGAGCTCAACCAATGAACACATATGCATACATGCATAACCCATGGACACAGACAATAGGGTGGGGAGGGTCTGGGGAGGGTGGAGGATGGGAGAGGGCTGGGAGAGGTTAATGGAGGAAAAGGAGGATCTCTGTAATACTTTTAACAATTAAGATTTTTATAAAAAGAATCATAATGGAGAAATTGTATAGAACTCCTGGCTGTATCATATAATCTTAACCACATGGTGCCATATAGTTAAGAAAAGATTCTCTCATGGAAGTGAATGTCCTTTGTGATGAAACTCTTTCCACAGCTCCTTGCTCTGTGCTAACATCAGGGTGTTGTCAAAAGACTGACCCGGGGTTCACTCCTGACCTGGAGTTAAGGTCATACACAGTCATAAGGACATCCCTTTAAACACACACACACACACACAAAGTTGCACTCTTTAAATAATCAGTGACATTACTTTTTAAATGCTTAAAATGATATGGCTAACGCAATTACGTATTATAAGAAGGAAATGAACGATAAAATCAGTAGATTTTACCAAATGACCTACGGAATTTTCATGGATCTCTTAGATAAATCTAATCATGGGGGGAGGGGGGAGATAAGAACATAAAAATCCATTAAGGAAATAATTAAACTATAAAAAAAAGATAAACGCAATTATAGAATGTATTTCATTTCTGGTCGGAGCAGCCCTATTAATAACGTGGATTATCACCATTTGTCAGCCATGGCAGTCATCATTAGTGCCAGAAGGACTGTCAGCAGATGCTGACACTGGTGGCTTCCGTAACACACTTATTCATTGCAACAGAGGAATATAACTTCATGCAGGGAACGGCCAGACACCACCCTAATGCAGGGTCAAAGTAACTACTACCAGGAACAGGACCAATCGATGCCTGTGTCTGCGATATTCCTGGCAAAATGCACCCCAGGAATCTCCTCTCCCAGGAAAGCAAGCGTCAGGGGGTTCTCCAACACAACCACCTACTGATACCTGCTTCGCCACGGCCGAGGCGAGGGAGACAGAACAACTAGCTGCTCCAGCCGAGGGCAGACCGAAGGGCTAACCACCAGGAGCAGGCCATGGCCCGGGACTTCCCCTTGCTGGAAAGGATGCTATTGGGACAACCCCCGACACAGCTAACCCTTACCAAGTAATTACCATGTGACTCTTATGGATTATCCATAATTACAGATTATCTCACTTACCCAAGACTTCATGGTGAGGAAAACAAAGAGACTTGACTGCCCTCATTTACGTAGAGATGCTTCTCCAATCTGTGCGTGCCAACTCGGAGCCTGGTCTCCTGCTGAGCACTTTCTGAAATACCCACCTCTCCCCTTTCATCCTTCTGGCCTGTGATTCATCCAGCCACCCTGACCGCAATGCAGCTTTCCCAGCCCTGATCTCCGGTGCCTCCTCACCCAACTGAGACAGCTGGGGCCGCTTTGGAGAGCTGCTAACCCAGCATTTTATCCTTCTCTCACCTGAGGATATGCTTTACTGATGAGAGAGAGAGAGGGAGAGATACATTGATGTGAGAGAAACATCAACCGGTTGTCTCTGGTACTCACCCCAACCAGGGGCTGAACTCGCAGCCCAGTCATGTGCGCTGACCTGGAATTGACCTGCAACCTTTCAGTGCATGGGACAGTGCCCCAGCCACCTGAGCCACACCTGCCAGGGCTCCCTCTCCTGTCTTCACTCCAGCAGGCGCCTAGTTTGCTGGGCCTGGGAGTGACACGTGCTGCCTGTTTCCCTTCCTGAAATCAGGTAGCCAGGTTGACTGCTTGTTGAAGGGACCTGCAGTGTGGCTTTGTTTCACTAAAATCTTCCTTCAGGAGGACTCATTCAGTGCCTTTGGCCCCTGGCTGTCTTTCAGAGAGCTGGCATTATGCTAACTAAAATGTGACCATTCATTCATTCATTCATTCATTCAATAAAGGTATATTGTGAACCTACTGGTATTTACTGCATCACATCCTAGATGCTATAGATATAACAGGAAACAACATAGTGAAGCCCCTGCCTTTTTCTAGTGGAATAGTGATGGATAGATAGACAGCTGATACAAACGGGGAGAGAGAGAAAGAGAGAGAGAGAGAGAGAGAGAGAGAGAGAGAGAGAGAGAGAGAGAGAGAGAGAAAGAGAGAAAGAAGAGAAGAAAGATGACCTGACTAAAGAGGACTAGAGCAGGCTAAGGACAATGAAAGTGTCAGGGAGAGAATTACTATTAATATAATACATGGAGGATTATCCAGGAAGGACTAGTCAGGAAGGACTCTATAGTTAGCTAACATTTAATCAGAGATCTGGAGGAAGCAAAGGAGAAACACACGTGGACATTGGGGAGAATGTACATGAAGGTTGAGGGGACAACGTATGTGAAGACCAGTACTCAGCAACTAGGTTATAAATGAACACCTTGTCATCGATTCCACAGTAAAGCAGACCCCCCCCCCCGCCAATAACTAAGGGAACGTGGGTACCAATGGCACCAGTGACCCTGGTTATCCCGCTCTGTGGTTACCCAGCCCACGGGTGACAAAGTCAATTTGCAGCAGAACTACAGAGCTGCCTCCATAGACTGAAGATGAAAGAGATTTGATTTGATTTCAAATTTCATTCCTGACAGAGAAGGAAAAAAAAAAAAAAAAAAAAAAAAAAAACTGAAGAGAAAAATCCAATTCACTTGGACTGCTCTCCGACGACTGTAGTTGCAACCAAAGCCACCAGAGGGCAGTGTAACCGCAGGAATGGACTGTTTGTCCTCAAAACAAACTGCTCTTGATTCTTTACAAAAATACCATTCATTGTAGTGGAATGGGGACTTAGATCTCTTTCTTGGTTTTCAAAAGCTTAGCTGAAATGCTAGGGCTTTGCTAACACTGCATTGTTTGGGTAATTATGGCTAAATCTGGGTGCTAAAGTCTATTCTATTGGTTGGGTGGCTAACCTTCCTGGTTTGCCTGGGACCAAGGGAATTCTCAGAATACCGGACATGGCACATTCAGTACTGAAACTAGGATGGTCCTGGGCACCGAGCAGAGGTGGCCACCCTACTGTAGCGACTCCACACATCTGTGTTTAGCAGGGGCTTTTTGATTTTTAGACATCTGCACAGAGCTGAGAGCTAGGAAGCTGAGTTCTTAAGCTTCTTGGTAGGTTGGCTACAAATAGACGTGGCTGGGCTTGTAAACAAATGTTATGCGCAGTAAAGTGTAAGGACAACCTACTTGCTTCCCTTAGAGTCAAATGCCTGTATTTCAGGGTAACACCTTCCCATCCTCCCCCGAGAGAGGATTTGTTTACACTCCACAGTAAAAGATAAAGTCTATCTCTATGTCTATCTCTGTGCTTACCTCTTTGTCTACCTCTTTATCTACCTCTATGTCTACCTCTACCTCTGTATTCCTCTATGTCTACATCTACTGGCTGACGATTTTTAAAGGGAAGGGAGGCGGGGGTGAAAGAGATTAAACGAAGATCTCATATGCATATATGCATGACCTATGGGCATAGACAATAGGGGGGTGAAGGCCTAGGAGAGGGCAGGAACTGGGGGGAGGGAGATAGTGGAGGGAAAAGAGGGACAGCTGAATAATCTCCACAATAAAGATTATTTTTTTTTAAGGAGCCAGTTCTGAGAAAGGGAAATGAAGGTTAGGAACTTCAGTGAATCCAACAAGCAAAACCCTAACCCTGCAGACGCTGAAACTTCATTCCTGGGTGGTTTTGCCCAGATGGCGAGAAGATGCAAAATTTGCTTCCACAGTGTAGTCTTCACATGTTTCCTCCTACACTGCAGCCCCTCTGTCTAACTGGCCCCCGCCCCCAGCAGCACTGAGGGTGAAGGGGTGGAAAGGTCAAAGAAACTCTGGGGGCTCCTTAGGCCCCTCCCACTGCTGCCATCAGAGAGTCTTTCCCTCAGGGCCACACCTGTGTTTCCAGCCAGGGATCATGGCGCATGGCAAGCGATGGAGGCCAACCGCCGCTAGGCAGCTTAGGGGGACACAGGGGTGACCCACTGCTTTGTACAGGTGCACAAAGCTGACCTGGAAGAGGGAAGAGGGGAGACCGATGAGTGGGTCTCAGTGGTTTGCTGCAAATAGCCAGGCGGGATGACAGCTACTGAAGTCACGACACCCACTCGGGGTTGGACAAGCACCAGGTGGGGCTGACGGTGGGTGTGAGCGGACCTTTGTGAGCAAGCAGACAAGCTCGGGTGAGGGGCCTGGGGCACAGCATGTCCTGATGGGACTGCGTTCCCTTCAGAACCAACAGAAGAGACATCGACCGTGGCATTTACCGAGGATGTGACAGTGTCACCTGGTGGCAACTCAACGTGTCACTTAAAAGTCACTAGAAGCTGAAACCGGTGTGGCTCAGTGGATAGAGCGTCGGCCTGCGGACTGAAAGGTCCCGGGTTGGACTCCGGTCAAGGGCATGTACCTTGGATGCGGGCACATCCCCAGTAGGGGGTGTGCAAGAGGCAGCTGATCGATGATTCTCTCTCATCGATGTTTCTAACTTTCTATCCCTCTCTCTTCCTCCTGTAAAAAAAAATCAATAATATATATATATTTTTAAAAATTCACTAGAAAAAGTGAAATTGTCCCGTTAATGCAATGGGTACTCTCTTTCAGGAATGCCAGGAACATTAGGGGTTGATCAGAAAAAGAGAACTCATGGACACGGACAATAGCGCATTGAATGCCAGGGTGCAGCAGCGGTGGGGAGGAAGGTGTCAGGCGGACACGTGGTGATGGAAGGAGATTGACCTGGGGTGCTGAACACACAGTCAGTTCAGGGACCACGGGCTGTGGAACTGTGCACCTGAAACCTGTGTAGTTTTTGTTAACCAGTGTCATCCCAATGTATCCAATAACAAGGAAAAAATAAATAAACTCCATACTTTAGCCAAGCAAAAAATCACCAGGAGTTTTTAACATGAAGAGATTAATGCTTCTTCTGATTATATTTCATTATAATACACTCCACCTGTTCCCCGCCAAAACCTCTGAGCTCTGAGCCACTGTAAATTTGACAGTAAAGGTTTTAAAAGAGCGATGGTGAATAAATAGGCTAATATTCTCCTCGGATGCCTTGATGGCGGTTAGGTAACACGCTATTTTAAGCTAAGCCTTGGATATATTTCAGTCCTCCCACCCCCTGCGTCTCTCTCTGTTCCCTCAGGAACCTGCACTGATGGATGTTTGGAAGCCATCAGAGCGATCAAAGTTAAGGCCCACATAGCTGTCACCTCGATCAGTGTGCCCCGTGGCCAAAGGAGCTTCCCAAATACCACCTTGAAAAGTCGATGGAAATCATTGCGTCCCTAAGGATCTTGTCTCAGGATCACTCTGTAAGTTTCAACCTAAAATGCAGGCCTGGTTCAAGGCAAAGTTTTGAAAAAGCTAAATATAATTATCTCCTTAAGTGTCAATGTATCCAATGCAAAGTTACACTTTTTAACATTCACTCAATAAAGCCACTTATTTTTTTGTGGTACATATTAGACATTTACTGATTGGCTTGCTTATTCGCTGGCTTATTTTAGCTACGCACTCCTTTTGAGAGAGAAAAAAAATAAATTCAATATTATGTTCTCCAGAAGAAATATTGGATCAATTGGTTTCTTATTTCTCTTCCATCCTTAAAAACAAAACAAAATAAAACAAAACAAAACATAGCATAATGGTGTGGTCAGTGGCACAGGGATATGATAGTGTGGGGGAAAAATGTAAAAACAAACAAACAAACAAAAAAAAAAAAAACAGGCCGTGGTTAATTTAACCTACTGTGCTCTTTGAAAAAAATTCTAGGCCATAAAATCCATCAATTTGTCAAGTTGCCATCCAGAAAAGTCCAATGTAACATATATTGGTTTTATATTTCATAAGATATATACTTAGAGCTTTGTTTTTTCTTTTCCCAAAGTAGGCATGTTTGGAAATACAAATAACACAGAAGAGGCCCTCTGAGGTTTAATTGTACAACTGCTCTCAAAAACATAGCCAACGGGAACTGGGTTATACACTGAACACAACTTGAGGAACGCCAAGTTTTTACTTATTATTTATTGATTGTCATAAGCATTTTCAAAACAGGAAGAAATTATCGAGTGCCCTTCAACCTGGTGCCACTAAAATATTAGGATTATGGGTTCAAAGTAAGTGTTGGCGATCACCCTTAGAACCCAGAAGCTTTGCCTCGGGGCCTGTGTCTTCTGAAACATGTTCAGCAAATTGCTTCATGCGGGACTCTCGTTCGTGGCAACAGCGTGCTGTGTTGTTTCCACAGCAAAGCCGTGCAAGGCAGCTTCTCCAGAACCAGGAGTCTCACCTGCTTTGTTCTGCCCAGGCTCAGTCTGCTGAACTGTGTCAGTCTGTTACATATACTTCTTCAATGCTTTTGGGTGGCTTTCCTAAACTGTATTGAAATACATAGACAGTTATACATATACTAGTGACACGGTGCACAATATTCATGCATGAGGCAGGGAGCTGGGGGGTGCCCCTCAGCCCAGCCTGCACCCTCTCCAATCCAGGACTGCTGGCTCCTAACTGCTCACCTGACTGCCTGCCTGATCGCCCCTAACCACTCTGCCTGCCAGCCTCCTCGCCTCCAACTGCGCCCCCCTCCTGGCCTGATCGCCCCTAACCACCTCTGCCTCAGCCCCACCACCATGGCTTTGTCCAGAAGGTCTCCCAGTCTAATTAGCTTATTACCCTTTTATCATTATAGATTACAACGCCCCGCACACAATCTGAATGCCGATATTGGCGAGTTTTAGATATATGGTGGTAATCATATCTATCTCAGATAAAAGCTGTTATCTTACACTAAAATATAGCTCTGTTTGGGATTTAATAAGCTGAAAATGTCCCATTGAACAGGAACATGGTAAAATTAAGGGAATAAGCTCAGGTGGCTGTCCATGTAAGCAAGAGTAATTCTGCCCAGGTTTCTATTAACTCAGGGCAAACTGTGCTCAAAAAGAATCTTCCGCCGAAACTGGTTTGGCTCAGTGGTAGAGCATCGGTCTGTGGACTGAAGGGTCCCGGGTTCGATTCCGGTCAAGGGCATGTACCTTGGTTGCGGGCACATCCCCGGTGGGGGGTGTGTAGGAGACAGCTGGTTGATGTTTCTCTCTCATCGATGTTTCTAGCTCTCTATCTCTCTCCCTTCCTCTCTGTAAAAAAAATCAATAAAATATATATTTTTAAAAAAGCATCTTCCTTTCTTTTTTTGAAGAAGTGTATTCACATAATTTTGGACCAACAATATACTTGGGGTTTTTGAATATTCACTGGGCTTAATTGGCTACTGGCTAAGGTGGAGCAATAATTATGGGGATAACATTTACGGCTCTGATAAGACCAGAGGAGAAGGAATCCCAGCACAGCAGCTGGGCATCTCTGCTGTGTGTGGCCCACAGCTGGAGGTGAGCAGCACCACATCAAGGCCAAGCTAGAGACATAAACAGGAAGACACATAGATGAACACACAAGAGGACAGTTTTAGAAACACTGAAATAAATAACGTATCCTTGGATCACCTTTTTAGACACATTTAAGTACTTTCTAGTGGTGCATTAATAAGTGTATAACAACCAGCTCACTGCAGCTCTGCAACTGTGTTGAGTGTCTGCCCCCTGGTGGTTATTGCACATCATAGCTACATGTTGGACAGTGGAATGGTTGGGAAGTTGCTTAGGCTTTTATATATATAGACAAGAGACCCAGTGCACAGATTCGTGCACATTGAGAGTAAATTAATTAGGAGGTGGCTGGTGGGGCAGGACTGGGTGAGATGGGCCAGACACACCCTGGAGCCAACCTTCCATGGTGCCCCTGGCACGGCTGCACCTGGGGTGCAGGGCTCAAAGAGTGTCTACAGAGTGAGTGAAGTCCCTTGGCCTGGCATGTGAGGATAGAGCCAAAACTGGCAGTCTGACACCCCCTACGGGTCCCACAGTGTAAGAGGACACTGTGCAAAGTTGTTGCTCAGCAGCTCCTGTGTTGAGTGTCTGCCCCCTGGTGGTCATTGCTCGTCATAGCTACCAAACAGTTGGTCGTCTGGTTGTTGGTTGCTTAGGCTTTTATATATGTAGATTTCATAGAGCTAATTGTCACAGAATTCTTTCATTCATTTTTGCCAAACACTTGTATTCATAGCCAGTTGGAATTGATGTTATAGTTGCCACTGACAAATGGATATAGTTCTGACCTTAATTTTATTAACATTTCATTTGTGTTAATGGGTAAGTTAAAAGCAAAACAATGAAGGCTTGTTCATCATTAACTGTAGCAACTTCTTTGTAGCCAAGGGTAGGTATTATTCAATGTTGGAAGCATTGTTCTTCCAAGCTGCTTACAGGGTAACAGCTGTAAACACATCCCACTTCAGAGTTGAATTGCATTATTACTGTTTTCTCTATCACCTTAAGTTTATACCCAGTATTGACTCATATCCTTCATTTTACCAAGTTCCTCTCAAATATTTTTTTTTCAGCTTATATATTTTATTTAATATATTTTTGGCCTGTAGGTGAAATCCAGCTCATCTCCTATTTTTGTAAATAAAATGTGGGGGGACACAGTCTCTCCCATTTATTTCTGTGTTGTCTGCTTTCAAGCCACAGCAGCAGCACTGAGTGGCTGAGGCAGAGACTGTACGGCAAGCATCTCAAACTCGAAGCCCATGGCCCTTGGCCCGCATGTGGCTCACAATTAATATTTCTGCGGTCCAGAAAATATAACGGTATGTAAGAAACGTTTTGATAACAATTTTGTAACTTAATTTTTACAATATCCTGTAATACATAATTATTAATAGCGAACTACAATATTTGCTAATGTCTGATGACTATAATCATGTTGCATTCATTTCCCTTACGGTCCTTACCCACAGGCGCACCGTTTCCCTCCACTAATCCCAGCAGCGAATATTTTAGCAGCCAATGGCCACGCCATTAGTCTTGGACTGACTTGTTTGGTGTGCACAACAGGAAATATTGCGCTTTCGGAGAACAAGGGAAATAGGTTTTCTTGCATTATGCTTACTAATTTGTGCCATTATTCAGTGTCTGGTAAGTTAATGTTCAATAAAAACCATTAATTTTTATTAAAATGTTCTATTATTTTATGTTAACGATTACTCATTTATTTCAGCCCTTTATATTCAACATGTCTCTATCAAAGTAAACATACGCTTCAATGAAAATTTTGCGGTCCACATGAACTTCAACTTTGTTTATCTGGCCCGTTTAGCTTTTGAGTTTGACATGCTTGCTGTACAGGAACAGCCCTGACTCCTGAAATAAGCCGGCACTCCCAACAGATGGCGAGACTGAGAATGAGAATGCTCTCCCTGGTTCTGCTTAATGCAGTAGCCAGTGCCCCACATGGGACTACGGGAATGCAGCTATTGTGGCTGAGGGGCTGGGCTTTACCTCTATCAATTTTAGTGAATTGGAAGGGAAATAGCCACATTTTGCTAGTTGCTACTGTATCAGACAATGTAGGTCTACAGTTAACAAAACCATGGGTCATGCCCCGATCAGTAGCATCTGCTGATCGCTAGGGTGCAAATATACCCTCTGTGGGCAATTTCAGGCCACCAACATGATACCACTCAATGACACGTTGGGAAGAAATACACGCTATTACGTAGTATTTCCACCACACGACAGATGTAAGTAGACATAAGAAACATCAATAACCCCAACAGCGTAGACAACAATTAAATCCTAAGAAACAATTAGTTTTGAGCATTTATTACTCTGTTTTTAATTAAATCGATTTAATTTTAAGCACATATCATTTCACAGTAGCTGTATTTTCAGGCTACAAAAAATCCTGAAAAATACATCATCTCTTTCAAGCCAGCACAAACTGGCCTAAGTGGTTTTCCGAGTGATCACACCAGGTTGTTAACATGTGGGAAGTAAACTGAACAGAAAAGAGACGTTGAGGGGCTATGGGAGTGAGAGAACATAAAAGGTGCATCAGTCTGAGGTTCCTTTTGTGAAAGTGGACGTGCTGCCAGACGCCAGGCATTCCTCCTGGTGCAGAGAGAACTGTCACAGACACATGGGATGCAGGTGGGGCTTGTGACCAAAGCATCAGAGGGTTCTTGATGTGATTTGACAAGAGCATCCGAATTCGTATGTCAATTCCATGTGAACACGCCAAAAGCATGTTCCCACACACAGTTCAGTCTGCTCATTTCCAGACAAGGCCACTTCCGCGCCTGTGCCTTTCACCCAAGTTGGTTGCTGCGCATGCACTTTGCTGTCCCAGTTCGCTGAGGAGAACTGCGCAACAGGAGGCCACGTTCCTTCCATTTTGATTCTTTCAAAATGGTTGGCATTGAACTGTGTGAAATATGAGTCGGCATTTAACGTCTAGAGCCGAATGGAGTACCATATTAGTAGAAGATGAAGAGTCTGACCCGCCAGTTGGACCCGTGGTTGACCAGCAGCCAGCACAGTGATGAAAAACCTAAACAAGAGGGGTCACCCACTGAGAGTCAGGATGTTACACCTGAGGAAGAGAAAGCAGATGCAGGAGCACCTGAGGTTCAAGGAACTGACCTGGAAACAGAAAACCAAGAACTGGCGAAACCAGTGACTAGGGGCGGATGTGGAGATAATCCCGAAGGCATCGGTAAGCTATGCAGATCCAGAGCCCACTGGAATGCCAGAAGCAGGAGAAGAGAAACCACCCGTTTAAAGGAAGATGATCTGAAGACACACAGATTATTCTTATGTTGGATACTACACTGTTAAAGTTCTCTCAATAAAGTTTTGCAGCATTATCAAAGAAAAAAAAAGAACAACAAAAAAAAGCACACACACACACAAACACACACACACACACACACACATACAGAAACACACACACACACACTCACACACACACACACACACATACACACACACACTCTCACACACACACACACACATACATACACACACACACACATATACAGAAACACACACACACACACACACTCACACACACACACACACACATACATACACACACACACACACACACACACAGAAACACACAAATAAAAACCCATGTTTCCCCAAATACCACTCGGTCCACATTAGGGTGGGTAACATGGCTTTGGGAAGTTGGATTGTAAAGTGGCTAGCCTCACTCGATATTTGCATAAGCACGTTTGAGAGCTGGACCAATGAGGTGGGACTGAGCTCATAGCTGCTGCATTTCAGGCTGAAACGGGCTGGAGCAGAGGAGAGTGGCTCCAGCGGAAACCCTCCCTGTGCCCTGGGAGCCTGGACAGGGCCAGGTCAACCTCTTGGAAGCTAGTTGTTGATGCTATTGTATCAGACAACGTAGGTCTACACAGTTAACAAAACCATGGATCATGCCCCGATCGGTAGCATCTGCTGATCTCTAGGGTGCAAATATACCCTCTGTGGGTAATTTCAAGCCACCAACGTGATACCACTCAATGACACCTTGTGAAGAAATACATGCTATTACATAGTATTTCCACCACACAGACATAGATGTAAGTAGACATACGAAACATCAATAACCCCAACAGCATAGACAACATTTAAATCCTAAGAAACAATTAGTTTTGAGTTTTGAGCATTTATTACTCTGATTTTAATTAAATCGAATTAATTTTAAACTCGTATAATTTCACAGTAGCTGTATTTTCAAGCTGAATTCATATGTCAATTCCATGTGAACACACCAAAAGCATGTTCCCACACACAGTTCAGTCTGCTCATTTCCAGACAAGGCCACTTCCGCGCCTGTGCCTTTCACCCAAGTTGGTTGCTGGGCATGCACTTTGCTGTCCCAGTTCGCTGAGAACTGCGCAACAGGAGGCCACGTTCCTTCCATTTTGATTCTTTCAAAATGGTCGGCATTTACCATCTAGAGCCGAATGGAGTACCATATTAGTAGACGATGAAGAGTCTGACCAGCCAGTTGGACCCGTGGTTGACCAGCAGCCAGCACAGTGATGAAAAACCTAAACAAGAGGGGTCACCCACTGAGAGTCAGGATGTTACACCTGAGGAAGAGAAAGCAGATGCAGGAGCACCTGAGGTTCAAGGAACTGACCTGGAAACAGAAAACCAAGAACTGGCGAAACCAGTGACTAGGGGCGGATGTGGAGATAATCCCGAAGGCATCGGTAAGCTATGCAGATCCAGAGCCCACTGGAATGCCGGAAGCAGGAGAAGAGAAACCACCCGTTTAAAGGAAGATGATCTGAAGACACACAGATTATTCTTATGTTGGATACTACACTGTTAAAGTTCTCTCAATAAAGTTTTGCAGCATTATCAAAGAAATAAAAGAACAACAAAAAAAAGCACACACACACACACACACACACACACACAAATAAAAACCCATGTTTCCCCAAATAACACTCGGTCCACATTAGGGGTGGGTAACATGGCTTTGGGAAGTTGGATTGTAAAGTGGCTAGCCTCACTCGATATTTGCATAAGCACCTTTGAGAGCTGGACCAATGAGGTGGGACTGAGCTCATAGCTGCTGCGTTTCAGGCTGAAACGGGCTGGAGCAGAGGAGAGTGGCTCCAGCGGAAACCCTCCCTGTGCCCTGGGAGCCTGGACAGGGCCAGGTCAACCTCTTGGAAGCTAGTTGTTGATGCTATTGTATCAGACAATGTAGGTCTACACAGTTAACAAAACCATGGATCATGCCCCGATCGGTAGCATCTGCTGATCTCTAGGGTGCAAATATACCCTCTGTGGGTAATTTCAAGCCACCAACGTGATACCACTCAATGACACCTTGTGAAGAAATACACGCTATTACATAGTATTTCCACCACACAGACATAGATGTAAGTAGACATACGAAACATCAATAACCCCAACAGCATAGACAACATTTAAATCCTAAGAAACAATTAGTTTTGAGTTTTGAGCATTTATTACTCTGATTTTAATTAAATCGATTTAATTTTAAGCTCATATAATTTCACAGTAGCTGTATTTTCAAGCTGGATTCATATGTCAATTCCATGTGAACACGCCAAAAGCATGTTCCCACACACAGTTCAGTCTGCTCATTTCCAGACAAGGCCACTTCCGCGCCTGTGCCTTTCACTCAAGTTGGTTGCTGCGCATGCACTTTGCTGTCCCAGTTCGCTGAGGAGAACTGCGCAACAGGAGGCCACGTTCCTTCCATTTTGATCCGTCAAAATGGTTGGCATTGAACTGTGTGAAATATGAGTCGGATTTAACATCTAGAGCCGAATGGAGTACCATATTAGTAGAAGATGAAGAGTCTGACCCGCCAGTTGGACCTGTGGTTGACCAGCAGCCAGCACAGTGATGAAAAACCTAAACAAGAGGGGTCACCCACTGAGAGTCAGGATGTTACACCTGAGGAAGAGAAAGCAGATGCAGGAGCACCTGAGGTTCAAGGAACTGACCTGGAAACAGAAAACCAAGAACTGGCGAAACCAGTGACTAGGGGCGGATGCGTAGATAATCCCGAAGGCATCTGTAAGCTATGCAGATCCAGAGCCCACTGGAATGCCGGAAGCAGGAGAAGAGAAACCACCCGTTTAAAGGAAGATGATCTGAAGACACTTATTCTTATGTTGGATACTACACTGTTAAAGTTCTCTCAATAAAGTTTTGCAGCATTATCCAAGAAAAAAAAAAAAAAAGAACAACAAAAAAAGCACACACACACACACACACACACACACACACACATACACACACACACACACACATATACAGAAACACACAAATAAAAACCCATGTTTCCCCAAATAACACTCGGTCCACATTAGGGGTGGGTAACATGGCTTTGGGAAGTTGGATTGTAAAGTGGCTAGCCTCACTCGATATTTGCATAAGCACCTTTGAGAGCTGGACCAATGAGTTGGGACTGAACCCATAGCTGCTGCGTTTCAGGCTGAAACGGGCTGGAGCAGAGGAGAGTGGCTCCAGCGGAAACCCTCCCTGTGCCCTGGGAGCCTGGACAGGGCCAGGTCAACCTCTTGGAAGCGACTTGAAGGAAAGAATTCCTAAACTGAAATCCAGGACTGAGTGATACATCCAGAGTTCAGACAGAGGGCCGAGGCAGTTAAAACACGGACAGGAAAGTGAAGAAGACTTAAGAGGTGGATTTCCCAGATCAAATGCAGGTCCCCTTGAAGCTTTGGAAGACAAAAACCGAATAGACACTCAAACAAATAATGATTGAGAATCTTTCAGAACTGGAGCTTCAGAGAAGTGCTAGCAATGGGTATGGCCAACAAAGATGAACACGCTGAGTATTTAGGAGCTATAAATCTACAAGGAAAAGTGAAACACAGAAAAATATGCAAAGGAAATGAACTGTCTGTTCATTTAGAAATACAAAGAATGTTCCATTTCAACATATGCAGGAAATATATCTTTAAGTGATAAGAAGATGTTGTTTCACTCATCTGTTGGATAAAGTGGGAAAATATGATGTCAGTGAGGATATGGGGCAGCGAGACACTTATAGGCTGCTGGGTAGAGGGCAGACAGAGAGGAACTGGGTAATATGTGTTATATCTGAACATACACATACATTTATACCCAAACATGCACATGCATGATATACCTGAATATGTGTGTACATGCTATACACGAACATGTGTGTACACATTATACTGAAACATAAACACATGCCACACATGAACATGCACATGTATGTTACACCCAAATCTGCACATACATGTTGTATCTGAATGTGCACGCTATAAGGAACATGTGTACATTATATACATGAACATATGTGTACATTTACACACGAAGATATGTGTATACGTTATATATAAACATACACGTGCATGCTATGCATGAACCTGCGTGTATATTTTATACCTGAACATGCACGCACATGATCATGACCCAGCGACCTCACCTTGTGGTCTGAGAAACCCACAGACAAGTGCACAGACAAGGAGAATGAGTGCATTTCACAGGAGGCAAAGGTTTGCACAACTTAAGCATCACCTACAGGTAAATGAACAAACTGTGGTCATCTGTTTGCTTCTACAGCAAGACCCATATCAATCAAAGTAAAATGCCTGCACACACCAATATGTATGAAATGTTTAAATAGTGAGAGAATAAGCACATTTAAAATATATAGGTTTATCTATTAGATCAGTTACATCTCAGTGAAATGAGAGGTCATGAGAAGAGAAAAAAAGGACTATTTTACTTTATCTACAAAGTGTTATTTTTTAAAAAAATACAAATATGGCAGAAGGTAAATGTATTAAACATATATATTTATTGTGCTATTCTCTGTATTTTCCTGTTTAAATACTTTATAATTCAAAATGTCTTAAAGAATTCAATCAATATTATCCTGGCAATAAAAATCTCAAATTTTATGTAATTATTCATTAATTGATTTTAAGCCCCTTTGGTATATCAATAAGTCCAAAGAGTAATGTTAGATAAGTAATCTATTTCATAACAACCAAAATGTTAACATTATTTTTTCAATGTATGCATATATATATATATATATATACACACACACACACACACACACACACACTAGTAAAAGAGAAAAATGCTAATTGACTGTACCTTTGTTATACCCACAACCAATCAGAGTGAGTATGCAAATCAAACCAACATGGAGGTTAATTTGCATATGCAGGCAGTGTAGTGTGAAGCCTGCTATGAGGGGAAGGGGGGTGGCGGAGGGAACTACTGTAGTAGTGCTCCAGATGGAAGTGAGGGCTTGCTAGAGCAGAATGTGCTGGCTCTCTGGCAGCTGGTCGTGAAGCCAGGGGTCTATTCTTGCATGAATATCATGCAATGGGCCTCTAGTATATATAGTGTGAATATATATATATATATATATATATATATATATGTATTATTATTATTGTAAAAGCAGATTATATTTTTAAAACTATTCCAAGTTTTAAAAGTTCTTTCACATACAGAAAGTTTTAAAATATTTAGGTCTCTATGTATTTACTGCGCCTCAGTTTGTCCAGGTTTTTGGGGAGTTTTTTTGACATGCTTGTTCTCTTTCCACTTTCACATTAAAACAGTGTGAGGGGGCCCTAGCTGGTCTGGTGCAGTGGACAGAGCCTCCACGGAATCAATGGAAAAATATCCTCTGGTGAGGATTAACAAGAAAAGATAGTGTGAGAGGGCTTTTCATTTAGGTGAATCGAAAACCCCTTTGGCTAAATTTTTCTAAAATGTAAGGAGTTCTTCTTTTATAGAATAGTCACTGAAAAGGAACTCACCACATGAATAGCATCGAACACCTTTTCCAAGACACTGCTCTCAGAGAACTCGCCTGGCCTGGAAGGACTAGAGTCACTCCATCCCCCTCCCCTCTCTGCTTTTCAGTCTCATCATGAAGAACTGGCTGTACTGAATGATTGCCCGAAACTCTTAGCCTGAGAGTACATACTCCATGTTCCTTGAATGAAAGAATAAGAATCAGAGATCTTTTTCTCTGAAATTAGGTTAGAGCGTTTCTCTCTGGGTTCCAAATCTAACTACTTCTGCTATTGTTTGACTCTCCCTTTCAAAACCAATGACAGCAATCAGAGTCAAGGGGAAGGACGCTGATTGGGCGTCTGGGATGACTGTGTCAGCTCTGACTGTGTCAGTTGACTGTGTCAGCTCTACGTGACCTGACAGATGTATAACGCTCCAGGCTCAGACCACCATCTTCAGCTGCTGAATGCATACACAGGCAATTCTAATGTCCCCCTTGATGTATGATTCTTAACTGAAGAGCTAGAGCCATTATGAACCAACTGGACATACAAGACTTTTCTATCCAATCGATGGGCCGAGCTAGGTTGGTCTTTTCCCAATGTTTTCTTTTCACGTCCTAGTATCTTATCAACTGTCAGCGTGGTGCCCAACAGAATCAGTCAGAGAAGGAGAGGAGAGTCTATTTTCCCAGAAACACTTGCTGTGATCTTCCCTCTTCATCATGCCCCCTTTCATTGTCTGCGTTCAGGCTATCAGGATCTTTTCCACAAATGACTGCACTTTTCTCCTCATCAACCGTGCTTCTTTCCTTCTCTGCAGCCTGATGTCCTCTAACATCTCCAAGGCATCTCTCCTCAAGAAAAAGCCCTGGGTTCAGAGGTCAGAGTATAATCTGAATAGAGAGTCATGTCCTTTTCAGTCTGGTTTTCGTTGGCTATTGCAATATATACATTTTTAAATTTTTCTCTCCTCCTCACATCTTTAGGTCCCCATCTTCACCTCCTCAGAGAAAGCAAACCAGTCAAAATCAGGCAGATCTAGCAAGCACTTTCCCGCGTGGTGCTCTTGGCCATGCCGGTCCTGCTGCAGAGTAAGTCCTGTTTCCTTTTCCAGCAGGTAAAATCTGTTTTGTGTGTGTGTGTGTGTGTGTGTGTGTGTGTGTTTTAGTTCCTGTTCAAATAGCACTCTTATTGAACGTTTCTCTGAATACACTGGAAGAAAAAAATTCTCCCTCCTTCACATGAAATCATCTCACAGAACGTTTATATAACCTGCTGTAGAACTTAGCACACTGAATTATACTAAGTTGTTGCCTTTTATATTTTTTTCTAGAGTCTGGCGTCTAGAGGATGGGCTGCTTTATTGCTTTATCTGCCCATCCATTCGTCCATCCATACGTCCACCTTCTTTGAAGACCTGCCCCTCACCAGGCACTTGGTCAGATGTAGGCAGCGGTCGTAAGAGCTGGCGGTAGCTTTTAACAAGCTGGCGGGCTGTGTGGAAAGGCAAAACGTCCGGTCAGTGTTAGTTTGCAGAAGGAAGTGCCGTGGGAGGAAACAGCCTGCAGGGGGCGCCTTGGCCGAGAGCTCCAGGGCTGGGGAGGCAGGGCCTTGGTCCAGGGAGTTTCCCCGGTCAGGACAGCGTCCGGCCGTTCGCTAACCAGTCAGGGTCAGAAATCTAAGGTGACCGGTGTCCCGCTTTCGGCGGGACAGTCCCGCTTTCGCACAATTCGTCCTGCGTCCCGCGGCGTTTGAGGAAACCGGGACTTCATTCAGCGTTACGCCGAGTAAACGGAACGAAACAGACTTGACGCCCGGCCCACGAAGGCTTCGTTTCTCCCGTGTGTGCGACGCGGGCCACGGGAAGTGAAGGCATTTCGGAGGCCTGAAGACGAGGAGAGAAAAGACTGAGTGTTTCCACTCGGCCGCGTCCCCCGGGCCCAGGCGGCGCCGCAGGCTGGGGCCGGTACTAACTAACCCCCCACGGCCCCGTGGCAGGCACAGCGCCACCCCGCGGCGTCTCCCGGGCGCGGCCTGGGCCCCGGAGACCCCCGGGAAGCGCCGGCGGCGCCTGAGGGAGGCGGCCTACCCGCCCCCCCCCCCCGGCCCCGCCGGAGGGCCCGCTGACCCGCGGCCGCGCAGTCCACCCCTCCCACGGCCCGGGGCGCGGCTCCCCGCCTTCCCGCGGGCACCCTCACCACCGGCCGCCGGAGCCCCGCGGAGCCCGTCCCTCGTCTTCCCGCGCGCGGACTGCCCGTTGCTAGGTAACCACCTGCAGAGCCTTTGGTATCCCAGAGTCACCAGCCACTTCCGCCTATCCACCAATCAGAGGCCAGGAAAGCCGTCACGTGGTCCACGGGGCGGGACCAGGAGCGCTTCAGGGCCGCGGTTGGCTGGTGGAGCCCGCCCTCCTGCGCCTGGAACACTCCGAGAGCTGGCGGAGAGGGCGGGGCGCAGGAGGGGTGGACGGGGCCTGGCAATGTGGGGCGGGGCCTGACGAGGCGGGGCGGAGCCTAGTCCGGTTGGGCGCGGGCAGGGAGGGGCGGGGCGCAGGTGGAATGGGCGGGGCCTGGCGAGGTGGGGCGGGGCCTAACCAGGAGGGGCGTGGCCTTGTGGGGCGTGGCCTTGTGGTGCGTGGCCTGGCGGGCGGGGCGGGGCCTGGCGGGCGGGGCCTGGCCAGATGGCGGGGCGTGGCCTGGCGGGCGGGGCGGGGCGGGGCCTGGTGGGCGGGGCCGGGCTTAGGGAGCTGGCCGGCTGCGCCCACTCTGGCCCGGGCTGCGTGTGCGGCGGCGGCGGCGGCGTTTCCTCCCGCAGGTAAGGAGCCGCGGGCCGGGCGGCGGCGGGGATGGCCATCCCGGACCCTGTGGCGTCGCGCAGGCGATGGGTCCTGCGGGCCCTCCAGGGCGCGGACCGGGCTCCGCGCGCTCCCGGGCTGCGCACAGGACGGCGTCCGCATCCCAGCCTCGCACCCACCTGGCCAGCGCCCCGCGCCGCCGGAGCCCCGCATTCCGGATCTCAGCCCTCAGAGACCGGGATGCCCGTGCTTTCTGGGTGTGGGTGGGGTCCGGGGCGAGGCCCCGATGACCTCCCCTCCGAAGAGGGGCTGGATCTTCAGGTGGTACCCAGACAGCGGTCAGGGAAAGAGGAGATATCCGGGAAGACTGAGAAATGTGAGGGGCATCGGAGACCTTGAATTTCATGACAGTACAACAGGTCCAGCCCCCGAAACGAATCAGACTTTTGCATGCAAATACTGAGCAAAATTGAAGCCGACTCCACCCCCAATATCAATTAAAAGCAATTGATTGGAATGACCTTTAATGATTACTTTGCTCATGTGTCAAAAATAAGGCACTCTTGTTTTTGTAACTCCCATATAGATAGATTTACTCATGGGAGTCTTGAACAAGGGTTTGAAGAGAAACGCTACATTCCTGAATCTCATTTCTCTGCCCATCTCCGTCGCCCAGGTTACGGGTCCTTGTTGAATATTTTTAAGTAAAAGGTTTCCCTGAGGCTTTGTCTCTCCACAGAGTAAATTCTTTGGGGGTTTCTGTAGCTCTCTGCAGGCCTCCCGGGCTCATTATTCCTGCTTGTAGATCTCCAGGGGAAAGTCTGCCCACAGAGAGCGATGATGATGCCCCTGGGCCTGTCCCAGACCCCAGCCAGGCCTCAAGGTTGGCTGGAGGGGCTACACTGAGGCTGGGGCTGGAGGGGAGGGCACTGAGGCTGGGGCTGGAGGTTGGCTGGAGGGGAGGGCACTGGTGCTGGGGCTGGAGGGGAGGGCACTGGTGCTGGGGCTGGAGGGGAGGGCACTGGTGCTGGGGCTGGAGGGGAGGACACTGGTGCTGGGGCTGGTGCTCACATCCCTGGGAAAGCTTCCTCTCCTGCTTAGTTCCCCCCCTGGGTCTGGGGGCAGGAAAGTGGCTTGGCTGTCTCTGCCCTGAGGGAGTCCAGTGGTCTGCCAGTCTTGCTGGCTCTGTGATCTGAAGTTAAATGCGGTCACTGGGTGACTGTGGACTCCACAGCATTCTGGGGACCAGGCTTTGGTGAATTGCTTGGAGACTGCTGTTACGATGCTACTTTACTGTCCTTGCGTTACTAGTTCCTGGGAGACTTTTCTAAACTGGAATAAACCAATACCGATTTCCAAAAGCACGCATGGAGGGAAAAGAAAATAATGTATTTAAGTGTGCTCTACAGACTTACTCTGTATAAAACAGGTAGCTGGGTATGGTTATTTAAAGAGATCTCATGTCTCCCTGTATGGATACCAATAGAAATACTTAAAGAACTGTGAATATCTCGGGGGTGCGGGGGAGTATTTATTTAAAAAAATTAAAATTCTTTCTTTCTTTATTTTTTTAATATATTTTATTGATTTTGTACAGAGAGGAAGGAAGAGAGATAGAGAGCCAGAAACACCGATGAGAGAGAGTCATCGATCAGCTGCCTCTTGCACACCCCCTACTGGGGATATGCCCGCAACCAAGGTACATGCCCTTGACCGGAATCGAACCCGGGACCCTTCAGTCCCTGATAAGCCAACGCTCTATCCATTGAGCCAAACCGGTCCTGGCTGTTTTTGTTTTTAATAATTAAAGTCTGATATACCAAATTTTTTTGGCGACACATTAGTCACATAATAACTCCACTGATTAGAAAGCCACAGACTTAATTTAGCTTAGAGAAGAGTGTTTTTTAGTTCCTCTGCTCCGAATAGAGAGACCACCACGGGGAGAAGGTTTTGGTGGTGGTTTTCCATAGTCTCCATCTTGGGGCCCTTGGCCTGGGCATAGGGAAGTCAGCGCAGTTCTTCATTGGCTTAGTGAAGAGTAGGAATCGTTTTGTTTTTGTTGCCTCACCTTCATAGGTCCCAGATGTCAAACATGGGTGATTAGGTTGTCACTGGATAAAGTGTGCACCAGCTCTCCAAAGGACATAGTTGTATTTGCGTCAGCTCTGTAAGGAAGGCTAATGTGAAATTCAGACAGTTTGAAGGCTTTTTCTTCCTTCATCCCAGTATTTATTTGAAATCCGATGGATTCGAGGAAGGTAACAGTCGACCAGATTACTGAATAACCGGTTTACCCAGCCAGTCATGATAATGATGTATAGACAAGCATTACTACTACTTTCTGCAATTGCCAAATTCTCATTCTATATTTTGTTTGCCTATTCCATTGCGCAGGCTGAAATATTAAAGTGGAGTTCTGTAGCTTCCAGTGTGTCTTTGAGAGAGGGACTTGAGAGTATTGTAATCCACAGAAATCGTATTAGGAGATTGGGAGAGATTTCTTATTTACCTGGCTCCTTCTTTTCTTTTGTATCAGAAACAGGGATTCAACCAAGAGTTGGTTGGCTCTTTCAGGCTCCGAGGCCAGCCGTGGTCCCTGATGACCACATGGGCATTGCTCTCTTCCCGCTGATGAGACTACTCACCTTGCTGTGAGCAAGAAGTTAGACAGGGATGGCTGCCGAGAACGAACGAGAAATCCCACACCGAATTACTCTGCAGAGAAACAAAGCCTGAAGGAGAACTCTTTCTTGAGGTTATTTAAACTGTTTAAGAAGGACTTTTAACCTTGGTTTTAAAATATGGTGGGGAAATGCTATAAAATGATCAGCTTTGGCCTACACCTTTCTATATATTGAAGGTGAAAATCCCATCATAAATGATTGGGAAGATTGCAACAATTTTCATGGTAAAACATAGGCTGTCCCGTTAGGAGACTGTGGAGGTTGTTTTCTCTTGATTTCAGAGACTAGACAAACAGAACTGGAGAGAAAAAACTAGAAAGGCCAGACTTTCTAGAAAAGACAGCCTAAAATGGTAGGCCCAGGCCCCCTTGTCAAAGGGATGTCACATTAGCAGCTACTTGAGTGATACTTTTTTTAAACCATAAGGATAAAAGTCTTAACTTGTTATTACTTTACATTCACTTACAAAGTATAATTTAGTGGCCTAATTACCTCCCCAAACTCTGCAATTCTATTATATTCTAATTTAAGAAATCCATAAACTAGTATAATGGAAACAGATAGTAATATAAATCTTATGCAAATAAATGTTATTTGCCATTATTGGGATAGTTGATCATTGTAATGTTGAGAAAATTATCAAAAGGTGTAAGAAATACTTTTCCATGGAGCATCATTGAATACTTGGTTCATAGATTTGAATGCTCAGTCATGGACAACTCACCATAGTTGTCTATGACTGAGCATGGACAAACCTACACATAAGAAAAATAATTTTTCTTATGTGTAGGTTTGATGTTTTCTTGCAGATTGTCAGCATTTTAAGCTGTAAGCATGTACCAGCATCCCTGTAGGTCCACTTTCAATTATGTATAATAAATTCCATTTCATACTAAACACACAAAAAACTTCCTTTCCAATTGGACAGTAGAAAATAAGTCTCATTACAAGGAGCACTCATGTTTCAGATGCTGTAGTAAAACCTTCATTCCCAATAAAAGCAGCTCCACCAGGAGGGTTGAAGTCTTGGTTAATAAGAAATAGGTAATATTTTATTTAGTCTGGTCCTTTAAGAAAGAACATTATGAATAAATCATAATGAAAAGTTATGCCACATTTTATTTACTTATTTAATCCAGGATAGTTTTCCATTGATTTTTAGAGGGAGTGGAAAGGAGGGAGGGAGGGAGCATCTATATTTCAATAATATCTATCATTAATTTTATCAGTTCATCTTTAGGGGGGATTTTATGTTGGCGAAGGTCATTCTTCCCGACAGGTGGTCTATCAAAGTAGAGTAGCAACCGACCCGATCTAGGCATTGGCCCTGCCTTTGCTGATGCAGCCTTTTACTTCCCAAAGCGGAGGATTCATTCCAGGCCAGTCATCATGGTAGGGGTGCACATATTAAAGACATGTTTGGATAGACTGACTTTATGTGGGCTGCTTCTTTTCATTTTAAAGCTTCCAAGATTTGTATTCCTTTGCTGATTTTTTTCCCCCACTGATTTGCCAACATAATTTTTAACATCCTTTGCCCAGAATATGAAAATGCCAGTTTTAGTGACTGTCAAATGGAAACCCGGATTGTCTCAGATAGATAAGCATAAAGGTACAGCCCGCTTAAAAATCTCACCAATACAATCCAACTTCCGAAGCAGAGAGTTAGAAGGTGCGGATGCTCAGGTCTTCCTTCCTGAGGACCGGTCCCATGGACAGAGACTGCTTCTTCTTGCCACACTTTATTACAGAAATAATCCGATATCTTATGGCAAGTATTTCCATGTTTGCATGATAATGTCTCTCCGAATGGAATATTTACGTCTGAGTGAACATAAGTGATTTTACCCCTTTCTGGTATTTTTGGCTGACTTTCAGAATGTCACACTGAAGGTATGTGAGTGACCCTGTTCAAGAAAAATGGATTAGTTCTGCCAAATTAAAACGCATTTCCACATTCCAACCAAGGAGATCCTGTAACCCTTCGAGCACCCAGAGAAATCCAGTTCTTTCGTTCAATTCCGTAGAATTTTCAGTCCGGTGGTTACCATGTGGGGAGGTACGACAGTGACTGTGCAGCTGGACGGTGGCATGCATTCGCTTTGCCACCTCTTTAAGCCAGTTTCATGGTCCCGCATATGATGCCCGCTTTTGTGGATCAGATTGGGATTCACACTGGGAGACGTGGCTTATTGTATGGCCCAGACTCTAACTACTGCAACGACTTGCTCCTAATCCAGGGTTTTAATGTAGCTTAATACTGTGCTTACCGTGACCTATTTTATAATCCAAGCTCTAAAGACATGGGGACCTGACATATGTTGGGAATGCCTCGATAGAGTCCCTGCCAGACGCATGGGAGGGACGCTTCAGAGTGATGGAAATTGAAGAGCTGACTCTCTGCTGGGAGAAATTACCCTTTGCAGAAATCCTCGATTGCTTTCCTGTTTCTGGATGAAGTACGCGGCTCTCCGCTTCCCTGGGCACATGGATCCTCTGGGAATGATGCTGCAAAGCAGGCTGACAGGCCCTGCAATGCTGACCCGCTGGCTTAGCGTTTGATCCAGGAATCTGCGCCCTGGGCCCGTTCCTCTGTGAATTCTGACACAAGAGACAGAGCGCCCCACCTGGAGATGCGCTGATGTAAAGCCTCAGGCATCCCTGATTACGGTGGTTTTACTTTCTCCGGGAGAAAGTGGTCCTTCAGGGTCGTGGACACCAGACAGAGGAAGAAGACCCCAAGCCAGTGAACTGAAGACGAATGAAAATAAAGTCTTCTCGTTTTCTGCAGTTTCCAAAGTTTTCTAACGAGCACATGTTGGTTATGCAATTCCAAAAATATATTGGCATAGCCGAGAGCCTATAGTGCATTCACATTTTAAACACTGATTTTCAACAAGACGTGGTTAGGGTTTTGATTTTTATTAATACAGGCAACAAATTTCTACTAAGAAAATGTACACTGCTTGAAGAGGGTAAAGGTTCAACAGGTCTACGTGGAATCTCTGTATCATGATGCCTGTGAGCTTTGAGGACACATTCTGTATGTGTTGGCTGATTTTTCTTTCTATTTCTCAGACCTGCCAACGAGCTTCAGGCCAGGCCTTTGCTTCTGCTGCTCCCTCTGCTTAGCTCTCTGGCAAGATAGCTTTGTGTTTTGCCTCCCCATCTCCAAATATTTGCTCAGAATCAACAATTTAAAAATTATAGTGTTGGCCCTAGCCAATTTGGCTCAGTGGATAGAACATCGGCCTGCAGACTGAAGGGTCCCCGGTTTGATTCCGGCCAAGGGCACATACCCAGGTTGTGGGCTCGATCCCCAGTAGAGAGCATGTAGGAGGCAGCCAATCAATGATTCTCTCTCATATTGATGTTTCTCTCTCTCTCTCTCTCTCTCTCTCTCTCTCTCTCTCTCCTTTCCTCTCTGAAATCAATAACAATATATACTTGGTATTAAAAAAATTATTATAGTGTCGGCTCTATCTCTATGATTGCTTACCCTTTTCCCTGGAAAACTATGGAAGGGCAGGCTTTCATCTGCTTGCACAGTGCTTTATCTTCAGGGCCTGACTGGCACATAATTGGTGCTCAATAAGTATTTGTTGAATAAATGAACTGAGGAGTGATTATTATAATTTTAGAAAATATAAATAACAAATTCTCAACTATTAATTAGCTAGCTATTCACCTTGTAGTCTGTATTCTTTTAAATTTCTTTTGTTTTGTTTTTTAATTTTTTCCTTATTAACTTATTACATCTGTGTCCTTATAACCCCGTTGGTCGCCTAGCCACTCCCCCACTCATGCCTTCCCCCCTCCCCTGGTGTCTGTGTCCATGCAGGCTCATATGCATGCATACAAGTCCTTTGGTTGATCTCTCCCTCTTACCCCCACCCCTCCCCTGCCTTCCCTCTGAGGTTTGAGCATCTGATTGATGCTTCTCTGTCTCTGGATCTGTTTTTTGTTCATCAGTATTGTTGTTCCTTATATTCCACACATGAGTGAGATCATGGGACACTTATATTTCTCTGACTGGCTTATTTTGCTTAGCATAATGCTCTCCAGTTCCATCCATGCTGTTGCAAATGGTAAGAATTCCTTCTTTTTTACCACAGCACAGTATTCCATTGTGTAGATGCACCACAGCTTTTTAATCCACTCACCTGCTGATGGGCACGTAGGCTGTTTCCAGACCTTAGCTACGGTGAATCGTGCTGCTGGTTTTGAATGCTGATGTGTGTGTCTGTGTGTATAAGATTATGTGTGCTGCCTCTTTGCATTATGTAAGAGTGGGATTAAGATGTTTCACTTATTTTCCCAGAAGGGTATTCCGTTGACCCACAAGCAGTTATTGAAAAGTCTCTTCTTTCCCCCGCTGACGTAATATATCAGTGAACACTATGCAGGGATCTCCTCTGGAATCAAATGCTGTGCCCGTGATCAGCTGTGCAGCCTTGTATCCCTGCCACAGTCTGAGCTGCTACAGCCCTGTGGTCAGTATGGTGAGCGAGTACACACACTTTCAGCTTTGCTCCTCTTCTGCAAGACTGCCTTGCCTATTCCTGGCCATTTCATCTCCTTATGAAGCTTAGAGTCCGCTTATCCGCTTACCCACGCCACACTGACCATTCTGGGATTTGATGTGACAGCACCGACTCTGTAGACTAACCTCTCAGAGGATCTGTTTGGTGTGTGGCATTAACAGGCACCCACTGTGGCTGACCATGGCCGTCCTTAAATCGCACAGTGCATATTCTTTTTTATTTTTTTGTTAATCCTCACCGAAGGATATGTTTTTCATTGATCTTTAGAGAGAGCGGAAGAGAAAGGGAAGAGAGAGAAACATCGATGAGAGAGAAGCACATCGATTGGTTGCTTCTTGCATGCACCTCGACCAAGCCCAGGCTGGGGAGGAGCCTGCGTCTATAGACACTTATGGCGTGCAGAGGGTTAAGACGTAGGCTCAGATGGTTCTTGCTGAAAGGACACCATTATTAGGTCATTTTCCCCTCCAGCCCCATGACATTACCAGAAGCTCTCCATAGCTTACTCGGTATTTTATTTAGGCAAATGCTGTTGGAGAAAATGTAGCATCCACCGCACCCCCCAGCCCTAACCCATTCATCAATGAAAAGGTGCTTGGTTAGGCTCTTTGGACTTCTTTTGAGAATTTTCATAATTTTATCCATCTTTTCTAGTTGCTCTCAGTGGATGAACTAGAATATATATACTTGTCCACCATAGCTGGGGACAAGTATATTTATAAATAACAATACATATATTCATTTAATTTGTCTTTATTGTTGAAAATATTACAGATGTCCATGCTTCCCCCCATTGTCTTTTCTCTCCCTCTCGCACCCCCTTCCCAGGCCTTCACCCCACTGCTGTCTGTCCATGGCGTGTGCATATAAGTTCTTTGGTTGGTCTCTTCCCTCCCTGCCCCACCTTCTCCCTGAGAATCCTCGTTCTGTTGCATGCTTCCATGTCTCCGCATCGCTTTTGTTCACAAGATCTCTCTGCTACGTGGAATCTAATGAATAAAAGAAACTGACAAACGAAATGACAATCTTTCAAAAATGAGGAATCATTCTGACTACTATTCCAAGCACGCTTTTTAAACCGTGTCCCTGCTCTCTAGCTCTTCCTTCTGACATTTTAATGGAGGTTTTGATGTAGGTGGGGTAGGTGAATTGCCCGAATTGCAATGACATACATAGTGCTTTTGACAGCTGCCTTCCACTAATTGTGGTTCCTCCAGAGGAGAGTTATTCCTGATGAGAGGAGGCAGGCAGGCGATCCCGGGTCTGCGGCACCCTGCGCGCCACCTTCAGGAGGGAGGGGTGCGCTCCCTGTGCCTCTCTCCCAGTCCTCTCGTCCCCTCTGACTGTCCCACCAGGGCTCTAGGCCAGTCAGAGGCGGCCAGAGGCAGGGATGGGGAAGAGTGTTTCTGGGCCAAGGGGGAAACTTTAAGCAGGCGGTGGTACCATCCTGGAATGTCCTCTGTGAGGCTTCAAGCAGGCGGGATTGACAACGTTTCTAGAGAGCAAGGAGGGGACTTCTGCAGAGAGGGCCAGGCCCAGTGATAAACTTGCAGCCAAAGGCTGTTCTCACTTACCTCCAGTGACATTCACATGCCACACACGTGTGTCTGTCTCTCTCTCCCTCGCTCTCTCTCTCTCCCTCGCTCTCTCTCTCTCTCTCTCTCCTCTCTCCTCTCTCTGTCAGAACAGCTAGTTTGCTTTGGGGTATGAGAAATGGAACACTCACATTATTCAGGTGGTTTTCTTTTTCCTTTCCACCACCACCCCTCTCCCTTCTCCCTTCCTCTCCCCTTTGCTTCCTTGTTCCTTCCCTGAGGTGCGAGGGTTTGATGAGTCCGGCCAGGACAAGATTACGCAAAACCTGCTCTACAGCAGTGGGTGATGCCTCTAAGCTTTAGGGGGGCTATTTTCTTTTAAAATATATTTTATTAATTTTTTTAATAAGTTTTTATTGTTCATATTATTACAAATGTTCCTTCCCCCCACCCCACCATTGCTCTCCTCCACCAGGTTCCCACCCCACCCTCTGTCCTTTCCCCACTCCCCATTGTCCTCATCCATAGGTGCACAGTTTATGTTCAGTCTCTTCCCACATCCCCCTCTCCCCTCCTCCCCAAGAATAGTCAGTTCACTCCCCTTCCATACCTCTGATTCTATTATATTCAACAGTTACTATTGTTCATCAGATTCTTTTCAATTCCCTTGGTTTTTAGATTCACTTGTTGATAGTTACATATTTGTTGTTCATAATTTCCATCTTATTAATTTTTTTACAGAGAGGAAGAGAGAGGGTTAGAGAGCTAGAAACATCGATCAGAGAGAATCATCGATCAGCTGCCTCTTGCACACCCTCTACTGGGGATGTGCCCGCAACTAAGATATATGCCCTTGACCGGAATCAAACCCGGGACCTTTCAGTCCGCAAGCCGACACTCCATCCACTGAGCCAAACCGGTTTCAGCTAGGGGGGCTATTTTCAAGTTCAGCTATCCTTCCAGGACTCCCAAGAAATCTCTTCTTTAGCATGGCTAGTAGATAACTTCTTCTGGAAGTGAATAAAACTAAAATGAAGTCAAGTGGGTGTGGTTTTGATTCTCTGCTGAACATCTTAGCATTCCATTCAGTCCTGTGCTGTCTGTAAACCATTTCAGGTGCTGAGGTTAGCAGTCAGCTGAGCTGGAAGCAAATAGATCTATAGGACTGACCTTGTTCTCGTACAGCTGTTAACCTAGAAACTTTCTTCCAGCTATCTTTCCAACTAGCTGTCTGTCCAACTCCTAAGGGTGACAATGAAACTAATTTTCTGCTTCCTAGTTTGTGTGTTTTTGTGCTAACTCAGTAACTTCTAGTAGAAACTCCCCTGTTTCTTGCAAAACTAAGATTTTTAGGATAAAAACTGTAAACCAAATAAACTATTTGATACAGCGTTTTCTCAGCTACTGTGCAATAACATTATTGTTTTATGTATTTTTTTCTTGGTTGCATACTGGCGTCCATTTTCTGGTTTAGCATGATTTGTACAGACACTGTTCCTTGGAAATCGTTAACTCTGCTGTGACTGAAATGTGTGTGCACGCTCCCTTCTTGTCCTGAGCAGCCTTCCTCGAGGCAGAGCTGGTGAGCTGCGTGGCTGAACCTCATTGTTGTCGCTTTAGGTGCTGCCTTGCGATGCCGAGTGTCCGTTTGCCTTGATTGAGGTAGAAACAGCCTATGGCTTGGATGACTTACATTTCCAGTTGGTTTGAGCAAGATGATTGGTATGAAGGACTGCAAAGAGTAAGCCATATTTATGTTGTAGTTATGATTTTATGCTTTTTTTTCTTTTTATTTTTTTAAATTAATTTCTTTATTGATTTAGGTATCACATATTTGTCCTCAAACCCCATTCCAACCCCCCATCCCCACCCCACTCATGACCTCACCCCTCTATTGTCCTTGACCACTGGTTAGGCTCATATGCATGCACATAAGTCCTTTGGTTGATCTCTCCCTTTTATCCCCACCCTCCCTCTGAGGTCCAACAGTCTGACCCATGGCTCCTTATCTCTGGGTCTATTCTTGTCCATCAGTCTATCTTGTTCACCATTTCCCCTAGATGAGTGAGATCATGTCCTACTGGAAATATACTTATAAGAATTGAAAATGAGACAAGCAATAATCGTTATGCTGAAAGGCATATGAATCAGTCTGTAGTGAGCTTCTTTCTGGGCCACCAGTTCTTTTAAGACCAAATTTCAATGTCAAACAGTTCCTTATGTGTACATGCCAGCAATGATATTTCGGTTCTGGATGGTGGGCAAATGGTGGTAATGCAGGTCCAACCCTCTCTGGTTTGGTCATGGGCAACTGGCTGTGATACACAGCTGCTGACTGCTATTATGGTAAGGCGTCATCAGCGACTTATTTCTCATGCAATTGTTTCGGTTACCGCATCATTTACATTATGGACAATTTTGCATTGCCAAATTTTGAGTGCAAGTAAGATGTTTATTTGATAGGTTTAAAAGCAGAGTAAGAAGAAGATATGTGCCAATAGTCCTAATCGCACATTGAGGAAAAGGCATTTTTCTATCCTGGTTTAAGATGAATTCCTAGCGTTTTCAGATTGTCTTTAGGCTTAAATATAAAGTGGGGCAAAAATAGCTTTACAGTTCTTCGTATGGAAAATAAAACAATAGTAAATAATAATATAAGAATTCTGTGTTTTGCATACTCACAACTGTAACCCTACTTTTGACCTACCCTGGATAAACTAGAATTCTTTTTAATTAAGTTAATATATAAAAATAGCAGTAATTTCAATGAAATAATTTTTCATAGTGAAATGCACTCAATGAATAGATGCATATAATAATATCTATAATAATAATACTATATATATATATATATAAAAGCCTAAGCGACCGATCGTTTGACCAGTAGCGATGACATGCACTGACCACCAAGGGCAGACACACAGGCATGGAAACATGGAACTGACTGATGAAGGGAGGAGCAGAGAGGGAAGGAAGAGCTTAACCAAAGATCTTATATGCATACTAGAGGTCTGGTGCATGGATTCATGCATCCGTGGGGTCCCTTGGTGTAGCCTGTGGGGATCAGGCCAAAACCATCAATCCAACGCCTTCTGCCGTTCCTGCCTGCTGTTCCTGCTCACTCCGTGGGCCCCATTGTGCCTGCTGCCACCACCGTTCAGTAGGCTTGCTGCTGTCCTGCTGTGGTCTCCAGGCTGCAGCGGCCATCCGGGCGCCCTGAGTCTGGCACCCGGTGGTCAGCTGAGTGGTGCTCCCGCTATGAGAGTGCACTGACCATCAGGGGAAAACTTCTGCATTGAGTGTATGCCCCTTAGTGGTCAGGGCACATCATAGTGACCAGTTGACCGATCCTTTGGTCACTTAGGCTTTTATATATATAGACTAGAGGCCCAAGGTCCCTTGGCCTGGCCTGCAGGGATTGGGTCAAAACTGGCCCTGTGCACAGATTCATGCACTGATGGGGTCTCTCCGCCAGGCTAAAACCGGCAGTCTGATATCCCCCAGGGTTTGCGAGAGGCTGCAGGCCAGGCTGAGGGGATTTGTGCACCGGGCCTCTAGTAAGTTATAAAAGGAAATGTCAAAAAGTCTCTGAGGAAGAGGGCTATGTTACATTTGATAAATTTTTAGGCAATTAGTTAAGTTTCAAAAGGATTTGCATTGTTACTATGGCAACTTTGGCATAGTATGTTGAAAATAACTATCCAGATGTGTTATTGCAATAGTACAAAACTGCTCTTTAAAAATGCACCTTATCAAAATGGATTTGTTTAGAATAACATGATTTCTCTTAGACTTTTTACCCTTTTAATGAATGAATTATAAATTATTCAAATTAAGGCAATTAATGAATACATTTTTTCATTAATGAGTGGAACATTTTCCTGTAGTTTCCCCAGGGAGTGTTTAGGGAGTGATCAGGCTGGCAGGCAGAGGCGGTTAGGGGCAATCAGGAAGGCAGGCAGGCAAGCAGTTGGGAGCCAGCAGCTCTGGATTGTGAGAGGGACGTCCGACTGCCCATTTAGATCCAATCCTGGGCAGCTGAACACCCCTCGAAGGGTCCCAGATTGGAGATCCCCCACCCTTTTCACCAATTTTGTGCACTGGGCCTCTAGTAAGGATATAAGTTCTTTGGTTTATTTCTTCTCGTTTTGCTTAATTATCTCTTTCACTGTAAATCTTCAGCCATTTAAAAGCCTCTTGCCTACTTTTTAGAATTATTTTTCTTCATCTGTGAACCAAATTGGTAAACAGCTCTGGAGCCAGTTAATATGTAACTCTGGAGAAAACCCCGCAGACTGTGAAAGCTGAGCATTCTGCAGGTTTGAGATTGAGAATTCCAGTCCTACTGCAAATCATAAAATGTTTCCGTTTATGAGTTTAACACATACTCCAATCCCCCTGGACACACACACACACACATACACCCACACACACTGCAATGCCAACATCCTTTGTATTATGTCCATGCATTTTAAATGTCATAGTGCATTTCTTATGTTGGAACAGGAGGCTTTGTTTCCAGGCCATCCATATTTCCTCATTGGGAAGGGACATGAATGGTCATCTAATTTGGAGGAAAGAGTGTCAGAGACCAAGGAAAAAAATGCTTTTTATGAAAACATGTTTTCCCTTATGGTGTCTCTGGGGCAGCTCATGGAGAGTGTGAAGATTCAAGCCCCTCCTCCCACCCCCAGCTCCGGGCTGCCCTTTGCTGACACCCCAGCCTTTACAGATGAGTTCCTGGGTCTGAAATGTCCCATGACAATAGCTGTTGTAGGCATGGTGTGACCCTAAAATTACCACATTGTCTTCATGAGCATGAGCTTCTCCCGGCTCAGGTTTCCATCAGCTCTTACCCAGACCTACACGAGAAAGAAAGATTCTACCCTAAATAATGAAAACGTGCACTTGAATACTGACTTTTATTTTCTCCAAAAACCCAGCTGTTACTTTTCTGGTGAGGTGCCTGTGGATTTACACCCTGTATGATCAGCGTGCAGCGTGGCAAACCTGACAGTAGGTTGTGTTTTAAATATTCACAAGACGGATTTTTGAGTTAAAACTTGTAATGGAGATTTGTGGTGTTTGAAAACTCGCATACAGGCGTGAGTTTGATCTTTAGAGCACCACATTGGCCTTTCCCTGGTACACATTGATGGGATTCTTGTTTATGGCATATGTACATGCTTCTACAGTCTCACAGACACATACGCAAACTTGATTTTAACTTTGTTGTAACGTTATAACTAAATAGCTGTGTTTTAAATGTTATTGTGATCATTTCATTTCATAATATTCCTGAATTTTCAAAAGTGAGCCCTCATAGCGTGAAACTAACTGCAATTACAGTGTGAGTGTGAGTGAGAGAGAGTGTGTGACTTTGTGAAAGTGTGTGTGTGTGTGTGTGTGTGTGAGAGTTGTATGTGAGTATGAGTATGTGTGTAAATATGTGTCTGAGTGTGTGTGAATGTATGTGAGTGTGTGTGAGTGTGAGTGTGAATGTGTGTGAGTGTATGTGAATGTGTGTGAGTGTATGCAGTGTGAGTGTGTGGATGTATGTGAGTGTGAGTGTGAGTGTATGTGAGTGTGTGTGTGAATGCATGTGAGTGTGTGTGAATGCATGTGAGTGTGTGTGAGTGTATGTGAGTGTGAATGTGTGTGAGTGTATGCAGTGTGAGTGTGTGAATGTATGTGAATGTGTGTGTGAGTGTATGTGAGTGTGTGTGTGTATGTGAGTATGTGAGTGTGAGTGTGCGAGTGTGTGTGAGTGTATGTGAGTGTGTGTGTGAATGTATGTGAGTGTGTGTGAGTTTATGTGAGTGTGTGTGAATGTGTGTGAGTGTATGCAGTGTGAGTGTGTGAATGTATGTGAGTGTGTGTGAGTGTGTGTGTGAGTGTGAGTGTGTGTGTGAATGTATGTGAGTGTGTGTGAGTGTATGTGAGTATGTGAGTGTGAATGTGTGTAAGTGTGTGTGTGAGTGTATGTGAGTGTGTGTGTGTGAATGTATGTGAGTGTGTGTGTGAGTGTATGTGAGTGTGTGTGTGAGTGTGTGTGAATGTATGTGAGTGTGTGTGTGTGAATGTATGTGAGTGTGTGTGTGAGTGAATGTGAGTGTATGTGAGTGTGTGTGTGTGAATGTGAGTGTGTGTGAGTGTGTGTGAGTGTGTGTGAGTGTGTGTGTGTGAATGTATGTGAGTGTGTGTGTGAGTGAATGTGAGTGTATGTGAGTGTGTGTGTGTGAATGTGTGTGAGTGTGTGTGTGAGTGTATGTGAGTGTATGTGAGTGTATGTGTGTGAATGTGTGTGAGTGTGTGTGTGAGTGTATGTGAGTGTGTGTGTGTGAGTGTGTGTGAATGTATGTGAGTGTGTTTGTGAATGTATGTGAGTGTGTGTGTGAATGTATGTGAGTGTGTGTGTGAGTGAATGTGAGTGTATGTGAGTGTGTGCGTGTGAATGTATGTGAGTGTGTGTGTGAGTGAATGTGAGTGTATGTGAGTGTGTGTGTGAATGTGTGTGAGTGTGTGTGTGAGTGTATGTGAGTGTGAGTGTGAATGTGTGTGAGTGTGAGTGTATGTGAGTGTGTGTGTGTGAGTGTATGTGTGTGTGTGTGAATGTATGTGAGTGTATGTGAGTGTATGTGAGTGTGTGTGTTTGAACTAACCTGTCCTCAGGCTGGGGAAATACATGCCATCCCTCCGCAGGGCTGCGGTTGCCGGCTATGACACCAGCACTCGGCATGGTGCGGCAGCTCGGCGTTCCTTTTCCCAAAGCCTTTCTCCATCGGGTTCGCCGTGAGCCGCACCGCCCGGTGCTCCAGCTCCAGGGCACGCATTGTATCGGCACAAAGACCATAGTTCTGAAGCAACACGTCTCTAGAGCAGATGTGCAATTCCATAAGTGGTTCAAATAGAAAATGAAAGGCATTGTAGCATAGAGAGAGACAAGGGGACACTGTTTCTCTGAAGCACATGATCACCTGCCACCTAATGTGAAGTCTATCTTTGGGCCGGGCTGTGGGACATTCTACAGGATTCCTGTTTAACAGGCAGGTGCATGTTTCAGATGGACTGAGCTGAGCAGGTCTGCTTCCAGGAGTGCAGGTCCACTCGCCTGGCTGATTCATGCCAACCACAGAGATGACAGAAGCTGTATCTCCTCAGAGACTCTAGGCATCACTTCATAGAGGCTACACAGTGCTATGTGCCAAATATATCTTATAATAATACTGTCGGGAAATAACCTGGAAGTTTCAAATACTTTCAGATTAAATACATAACTCAGATTTAAAAGTCATAGTATTAATATTTAATAATTCATTATTTTAAAATATTTCACTGAAAACGTTAGATTTTTTTTAATAAAATGCTTTTTTTTTTGTCCTATGAAGTATTCTCATGGCTGGTGTGGATGATTATTCAGCTGTGAGTTTAGGAAGGACCTAAGTTGGTGAACCCTGAGATTGAAAGGGCATACACATTACATGACAAAACAAAATGTTTCTATTCTCTATGAAAATTAAGAAATAGTAAATTAGGATACACTGGTAGTTAAGGTAAAAACATATGAGCATGGATTTCAGAGTAATTTATTTGATTTTAACCCATAAAAATGGAGCTGAGGGGCTTCTAGTTTCTAGTCAGGCGTGTAAGCAGCTCAGAAGTCCTCACTTGGGCCTAAAGCAGTAAAACCCAAAGGAACAGAAAGTGGACAACTCTTCTCATTCACAAGAGAAGCGAGGTCACAGGACACTGCGGCCCCCACATCTGCAGCCATGGATGGACAGACAGACAGACACAGAGGACCCCTGCGCTGCCACACACAGTGTGTGGTCTGCGTCTCGGCTCCCTCCGGCCCTGTTCCCAGCGAGCAGCATCGCAGCCCAGCTCCAGCTCTCCCTGTGCAGTGCAGGAGGCAGGCGATCCGCGATTCTCTCTCATCATGGATCTTTCTCTCTTTCTCTCTCTCCCTCCTGCTTCGTCTCTGACATCAATAAAAATGTATAAAAACATCTGTATGTTTCTGCTTGGGAAGCTCCATGCGCCTGGCACCATCAGGGCCTCCCCAAAGGTATCGGAGGGGGGATGTGCACCCTCCGATCCACACAAGGCCTCTCACTCCCCGTGCTCCCCAGCCCCTGGCCCATGTCCCTGTCCCTTAGCCTGTGACAGCCTCCTGCTGCCCTGATGGAAGCGGCCTGCCTTGGTGTGCGTAGACATGTGCGGATTTAAACTCTGTTCTCTGCACGTGCCCATTGAGCTGGATGGCAATAGCAGAACACTGCTTCAGGGCCGAGAGGTGAGGATGGAGGGAGACGGCGACATACGAGGAGAGGAAGGTCATTTCGGGATGACAGTAACGGACCTTCCCCCCCGTTCTGTCCCCAGGCCAACATGTCCCGGGTGCGGCAGGTGGGGCTGCTGGCCGCCGGGTGCCAGCCCTGGAACAAGGACGTGTGCGCGGCCAGCGGGGACAGGTTTGCCTACTGCGCCACCCTGGCCATCTACGTGTACCAGGTAGGTACCCGCTCCGCCCGGCGTCCCCTCTCATTGGGGCGGGGAGCAGGTAAGTCATGAGTATCTTCCTCATCGTCCGGTTCTCCCGTTACCGCGCACTCCGGCATCCGGCAGAGTCTCACTCAGTGTTTTTTCTAAGTGACTTTTTTAAATCCCGAAACACCAACTCATTTCAGTTAAAAGTGTGGGGGGAAAATGTTGCTTTATTCTTAAGTAAATTTCCTTGCAATTGCTAATAATGTCGTCTATTGAAATTTTGGAAATAACGGTGTTAATTAATCTAGACACTGATGAGTTTCCCGCAGTGGAGATAGGGTTTTGTGGGGTGCATTTCTCGAATGTATGGCACTGTCAGCCCGGGTCCATCAGCTCGGCTGGTTGCAGCTTCGTCTGAAACGCCAAGGTTGAGGGCTCAGTCCCCAGTCAGGGCACATACATGAACCAACCAGTGAACGCATGACCGAGGGGAACAACAGATCAGTGCAAAGTGCAGCTCCCATAGAACTCACAGTTTCCCACCCACCATCCCCCACACGGAAGACGGCAGCAAGCTCCATATATACAGATATCGGATCATAATGAAGCAAATATAACGTTCAGTGTGCGTAACAGATCCATTTGAAAGGTTATAGAGAGACACGGGCCCATTTCTGGGAAGGGGCATGAGTTATTTTGATGCCTTGGTCAGAAAACAGGTCTCTGAAGAGGTGTTTCTGAACTGGGACTTGGGCAGGGGGGCGGACACCTGTGGGCAAGTAGGGGAGGAGGGCATCATGGCCCCGGGCTGCAGGCAGAGGCCCTGCAGCAGAAATGGTTTGGCCGTGGTGGAGAGACAAGGGCAGAGTGGACCAGGAAGAAAATGCAGCCAGATGATACTGGCCAATAGCAGAGGGTGTTCAAGATCACATTAGCAGTCAGGAGTTTCCCGTGACTGCACGGTGAAACGAAGATTGGGATAATGAGTAACTAACATCATAATGACCAGTGAAACCCCCGATAACAACGTGAAAAGTTCATTGCATGTTAAAGGAGAAATAATAAAATGACACAATATAATCCCAAATATGTCAACAATGATAAAAAGATCGATTGGCTCACTAATGAATGGCACATTTATGAAGGGAATAGGAAAATTAGGCAATTCCTTTTGTCCATATAAGAACACAGTATATGCCCCATCCAAAAACAATGATCTAAAATAGGTTCATTGCTTCAAAGACTTTGCACATCTTACTAATGTAATAATGAGAGTCGGTTTATTTAACCTAACTGTTTTTATTTAAATATAAGTGAAACATTGCAGTAAAAATACTTTGAGATGAAGCGTGTGTTCCTCCTAAATAGATATAGCTATAAAAATATGATAAAAATTCAGTTATGCATATTTCAATGTACATCATTTATTTTTACTTTGTTTTTAAAATTGATACATTTCATTTCAATTCTCTCATATTTTTTTTTTCAAAGTAGTTTCTGTCAGCTGATCGAATATACCCGAAAGTAGACCAAGGCTTGAAAAATGTGTTCATATTTTGTTATGAGAGATCTGCTCATTTTCATCGAGGTAGCTTGTGAAAATGTGGTTGATGGAAAGCGTATGATCTGAAAAGAAGCACTGAAATGTTTTATTTATGTATTTCTTTTAGTTGGATCACCGTTATAATGAATTTAAACTCCACGCAATTATGTCCGAACACAAAAAAACTATCACAGCTCTCTCTTGGTGTCCACATAACCCCGATCTCTTTGCGAGTGGCAGTTCCGATAACTTAGTGATCATTTGGAATGTGGCAGAACAAAAAGTCATTGCTAAGCTCAACCACACAAAAGGTATCTTTGGAGCGGGGATGTGTCGTGGAATGGGACGTGTGTATTTCAGCGGGCAGAGGGTTTTATTTCCGGGAGCTCAGGCTCTGAAGGAGCCCAGCTCTCTCCCGGTCAGCGGCACAAGAACCACCGCTCACGCCCTGGCTCATTGCTGTGTGTGTGCACGTGCAAGTGTCCGCCCAACGGACACGGAATCCTATGAGAGATGACACTCAGTCCACAGGACCATCAGCACCAGTACCTACCATGTCACTTTGTTAGAATTTAAATAAAACACGAACGTCTCCAAAACACAGGGTGTGGCAAAAGTAGTTTACAGTTGTTGGTACCTGAAATACCACACTAGTTAATGACTAATAATATAAGAGTAAACTCTGTTTTGCCTATTCACAATGTTCACCTACTTTTGCCCCACCATGTAAATATAAAAATAATAATTAGATAAGATTTTTTAACGGGACAATTGACCTTGCCTAAGCATTGCTCCGTTCCAATCCGAATGCCCTGCTGGATGGGTTTCTGTCCTCCAGGTCAAGGCAGAAAGCCCTGGTTCAACCAGGGGGGCTCAATGAAGCGAACAGTATCACTACGCCGCTCCTCCCATAGAATCAGACCCTGCAGTCATGGTGAGGTTAGGGCACTCAGACTCCCCGTTAAATGTCACAATAAGGCAATCTCTTGCTGAGCACCATGTGTGGCTCAGTTAGTGATTATGAATCTGGAAGCTACTGCTGGATACATTTTCCACATTTGGCTTCTTCCCTGAAACATTCTGATGATGACTGTGAGGGAGAGCACGGAGGAGTGACGATGTCACTAACTTTGTCTTGCTTAAGGGTTCTTTATGGCATTCTTTCCTGTGTGCAGTGACAATGCTGAGACCCCATAGGCCATGGGAGGTCAGTCTTGCTTCCAAAATAATAGTTATGCCCGTTGGAGTCTTCGGATACGTTCAACATATTTCGCTTATTGCTTTTTCCTTGTCTTTCAAATGTAGGCCATTAGGAATGTTGAAAATACTGGTAAAATATACCAATTTCATTACGTAAATTTCATTTTAAAAATATTTGCTGAGCCCCAACTGGTTTTGCTCAGTGGATAGTGTCGACCTGTGGACTGAAAGGTCCCAAGTTCAATTCCAGTCAAGGGCATGTACCTTGGTTGTGGGCACCTCTCCAATAGGAGGTGTGCAGGAGGCGGCTGATCGATGTTTCTCTCCCATTGATGTTTCTACCTCTCTATCCCTCTCCCTTCCTTTCTGTAAAAAAATCAATAAAATATATTCAAATTTTTTTAAATGTTTGCCAAACAAGGTTAATTTTTCAACTAGAAAAATGCAAATTTTATTTCCAGTTTCAGACTCCCTGCTTACTGCTTTTACTTCCACAGCCAGTGAACTTCAGTATTAGTAATTTGCTGTAATCTGTGAATATTTAAAGATATCTGAATTTTCAGTGAGCTTCCACTGATGCAAGTAAAACTTGCCCTTCAGGCTTTCCATACATGAATCCGGAAAGCCGACTTCCTTTTGGTGCGAGCTTTGTGATGTATAAAAGCGTGGAGCCCACCGGTGGCTCAGCTGGTGGCATGTCACCCCATGCACCAAGAGGAAGCAGCCTGGATTCCCGGTTTGGGCACATCCTTCAGTGCAGGTTCAACCCCATGGAGCAACCAATTGATGTCTCTCTCTCTCTCTCTCTCTCTCTCTCTCTCTCTCTCTCTCTTTCTCCTTTCCTCTCTAAAAATCAATAAAAACATGTATGCTCAGGTGGGAAATTTAAAAAATTATAAAAGCCATCGATTGCCTCAATCAAGATTTTTCATGTTTTTCTAGTCCTGTGTGTTTCTCCAACAACCACAGACCCTCCCAGATTTCCCGGTATTGTTTATTTTTTAAAAATATATTTTATTGATTTTTACAGAGAGGAAGGGAGAGGGATAGAGAGTTAGAAACATCGATGAGAGAGAAACATCGGCCAGCTGCCTCCTATACACCCCCCACTGAGGATGTGCCCGCAACCAAGGTACATGCCCTTGACCGGAATCGAACCTGGGACCTTTCAATCCGCAGGCCGACGTATATCCACCGAGCCAAACCAGTATTGTTTATATTAATAAACCATGTGTTTCCCTGGTACTTTAAATCTAGCTTTGTGTGAAGTTAATTTTAAATATCACAATAAGTACACCTAAAATTCTGTCCATGTTTTATGTGACATAAACCAAACATATCACACAGTGTCATTGTTCTCATGAAGTAGTCACAGTCTACAGGAGACCATGCTATCTAAATGTTCCGCTCACGTACAGGTGAGACTGTGTGTTGTATGAACAGCCAGTTTACCCCCTGCTCTGCCATCCGCCACCGGCTGCATCACCCCCACTCCTGGAGGGAGAGTTTTTCACTCACCAGCTGCGTGTGCCATGGCTTCCTTTGCCACTGAATACACAAATAAAACTCTTCTCTCACATTGGCAGAATGATTAAATAATTTTGGTAGGTAACAATTTAAATCAAGTGTGCATACCTTTTCCTCTGAAATTTTCAAAGACATAGCAATAAATTCCTCATACTATTTCTAAGTATCTTCTTAATTTAAAGATCAAAAACTTTGATATTTTATTTTCAAAGAGTTATTGTGAATATTTTTGGTGACTTTCATTTTAAATAGTTCTCTTGAAATATCTTACTTTGTTTTTCTCTTTCTTTCCAGAATCCAGCTAAGCAAAGTAGAAGTTTGCATGTCAGTTTTTTAATATTAGAACTTCCCCATCCGGCAGTTGAACTTGAACCTGCAGCTGTAGTTTTTACTTCATCATTACTTTTTCCCAATAATCAAAAAATTAATTTGAAGGAAAAATGTATTAATTGGTTTAATTTTAAAATATTAAAATTGTCACCAACTTGAGAAATGTCACAAATATGCTGTCAGAAAACAAAAACTTTAATGGTGGATAATTATGTGCCCTACTTATCTCCGAGTCTTGTTGGGAGAACCGAGTGAGTGAGCACGGATAGAGCTCCGAGAAGCACTTCATACGGCAGGCCCCTGCGGTAGAGTTTTCTGTTGTAAGGAGATGGATGGCCTTGGTTCCTGCCCCTTCTCTTCCTCACTGCTCTTCTGGAAATGTCCATTCAGGGAGCCAGCATTCTCATGGTTTCTCATGTTCTGTGGTGGTTTGGTCATACAGAGTGTCTCATCCCTTACTGGGGAAATTCTGCGTCTGTTAATGTACCCTACAACTACATCATCTTTTTAATTGACCTCATTTATATATTCACGTATTCATTCATTTAATACACCTGGTGGAGTTCCCCTTACATGTCCAGCCCTGAACGAGGCATAAGATTTCCAGTTTCTGCCCTTTGGCTCGTTACAGACACGGATTGACTTTACGGTCAGCAAACAATGACATAAAATTGCTTTTGTCATTTCCTCTTCCTGGGAAATAATGTTCATCTCATATATTTAAACTCCATGGCGCCTTTAAGATATAGTCTAAATCCTGTTTACTTTCCAGAACAGTAGCCCAGTGGTTCACAAACCCTGTGAAATTCAGTCCCCAGGCCCTAATTCCACTTCATCCGATGCCCAGCTTCAGTCTGGTGATTCTGATGTGATTGGGCAGTGTCCCTGCTGGAGGAGTCACCATCCCTGTCTTGAGTCATAAATCCACCGAAACCCTTATTTCACTTGGGATCTATTTGGTTGCAGGAACAGTGAGGAGATTTACAATGAGATGTTCCATTTTGTCTTACAGTGTAAAGGGGGCGTTTACATACATTATTATATTTTCTTTTTCTCTTCGGTGAAGTAAGTGGTCAGATGATGGTAATTGTGTCCAGCGTATGATGAGGAGACGAGGTTCAGACAGAAAGTGACTTGTTTAGTTCACCTGAGGGAAAGTTAAGGTTTGATTCTAAACTCTGATAAGATTAGATTATAGCATGAACTCCATTGTTATGAAATCCTTATAGTAACGTCGATTTTTCCTGCATGTTATCCTTATCTTCCCAGTTTTTATTTAAGATCCTTTAAAGCAGGAATTGTCACCTATACTAACTTGTATAGGGAATGCGTAGAGCGGGTCTCCCACCCAACACTTGGGTTAGAATGAACTGCTCTGGAAAGCACACAGTTTTCTAAAAGAGAGAACTCTGTGCCCTTCTTGAAATCAGAAGCGTGTAACCATAGTAGTCGTTTAAACCTAACTGGGTGCCGTCCTTTCACCGACCGAGTGCCCTCCGTGTGTTCCCAGCGGCCTCAGGGATCAGTTTAAAAACCCCGTTCCCAAGCCGGAGGCCAGATGCTTATAAACCACGGCAGACCCTCCTCATTGCTGCGGGACTCGCACGGCAGATGCCGCCGCCGGCAGCGCTGGCCGGGGCCCTCCGCTGTGACCGGGGCCCTCCCTCCGCTGTGACCGGGGCCCTCCCTCCGCTGTGACCGGTTCCTCTGTTGCAGGGACGCCCGCCTCCCTGAGCTGGTGCTGCAACGCGGGCGAGGCCGTGGCCTTCGCCCCCCGCAGGGGCCCGCTGCTCGTCTGGACCATCGCGGGGCCGGACAGCGGGGTGACCGTGCACCGGGACGCCCACAGCTTCCTGTCTGACATCTGTACCTTCCGGTGGCACCCGCAGCGGAAGGGCAAGGTCGTGTTCGGCCACCTGGATGGGAGCCTGTCGCTCTTCCAGCCAGGTGAGGACGCTCAGCTCCCAGTGCTCTCTCCCGGGCGCAGGTCCCCTCTCAGGGACAGGCAGAGAGCCAGCGGGAGCAGGATTTCCATTTTAAAGTAACAGCTGTGCGAGCAGTACCCAGGGTCTCACTGACTCCACGGGATCCTGGGAAGCTAATTTACGTCTCAGGCCTGGCCAGGCGTTCAGCCCAGCTGGGCAGAATCTATTCTGTGCACCCCGAGCCAGGCATGCGCCCTGTAGTTTTGCTCTTTAAGTCAATTCCTTGCTTCTGCACGCTCACTCAGAAAACGGCCTCGTGGATGAGAACATAGAGCTGGAATCCTGGATGGGCTCACCAGTCAGAACTATTCTCCCACTGCGTGCAGGATACCATGCGGACGCCCCAGATTCCCCGCCAGGCCTGTGGTCCTGGGTGAAAAAGAAAGACAGCTTTTTAGACCCCGTTAGTCCATAACACTGGTTGAAGGAAAGGGTCTGAACGTGTAGTTTATTTTTGAAATTTGAACGATAACAAAATGTACATTGGAAACTCCCCCGAAGGGCCCCCGCCCTCACCACAGCCCTGCTGGCACCCAGCAGCGCGCCGGCCGCACCGGCCTCTCTGTGGCCGGGGCTCCTGTTCGCACACCAGGTCACGTTCTCAGCAATGTCACGGAGACCCCACGCCCTCCGAAGGGACACGATTCCACCGCTAGGAACCCAGCTAGACTTCCTGCTCGCACGCACACCCAGGGCTTTAAGAATGGACGCACGTGTGGTGGAGCGAAGGCGAGTAAAGACCGCGGGCATCCAGACCAAATTAAAATTCAGGGAGTCCTTACTGCCGGCCGGCGGCTGTGCTGCCTTCCAGACGGAGGTCAGAGAGCAGCCCGGCCCTTTCTTTGTGCAAGACCCCCTTTTAAGCACAGTAACCACATCCTGTTTCTGCAGAGCAAGCAACCCAAGACAAAACAGCTTTTCCCAAATAATGTCAGGGCCATGCTATTGATGACCATGTTAGTACTTACACAGGGCCATCCTGTTCTTTAGAAAGCTTGCAGTGTTCTGTCTTGCGAAGCTATTTTGTGAGGTGCAAGGGGAAGGGGCCATGAGACCGTATCTCAAGGCCTGACCTGCTGTCAGCACTGTTCACGGCCTCTCCGGAAGCATGCTCAGAAATCCCCGCTCTCCAACATACACACCATTAGGGAAGGTGGCATCTGGCCATGCCTCCCCCTTTGGCGTAGACAGGAGCGAATGGGTCCTGGAAGAAAATGCTGCGTTTGGATTCGGACAAGACACTGGGCTGTGAGTTTGAAGCGTCAGGGCTGCAGCCTTACTGCTTAGCGCTCAGCTTCCTGTCCCCGAGGAGCCCTCCCTCCCCCCTTGTGAGTGACCTCCTGGCCCCCAGGGGCTGGGTCTGCCTAACCAGACAGAAGGTCTGTCCTCCGCTCCCGCAGGTGCCCACTGCCCAGCTTTCTCTGTTTTGGAAGAAGCAGGAAAGGGAACTATTCATGGAGGACTGCCCACAATAAGGCAGTTCACCCATGATTTTAAAATGGTGATTAGTAGTGTGTTTGCATGTTTGTGTGTGTGTTGGGTGGAGGGGAGAAGGGTGGGTAGGTGATCCAGGTGGCTCAGCCAGTCTAAGAGCACCACCACCTTGTTCCGTATTACCTGTATTTTCATGTAAAAATCCTCACCTGAATAGAGGGTTCTAGGGCCCAAAATGTGGGGAAACCACTGCTTTACCCATCTCCAGAGCCAGCTCATCAGAGAATGGTCTTACCTTCGTAACAGAGCTGTTTGAATTGACTTGACTCTGCTATGGCCCCGGGGAGGGCAGTGATCAAGTCGGCGTTGTTTTATCTGAGAGATGTTGGTGGTGACATTGTCCTCACACAACACTGTGTCCCCGCTGGAAACGCACAGGGAGAGGCGCTTATTTTCGGTGTCAGTTCCAGGAAACCTCGTGCTTCTCGGAACATTGTTCTGTTTGTCATTTTGTTTTATTTTTATCCTGTTGTGCCACCTTTCATGGTTTCCGTCCTCTTGGCTTCAGCCACCAGATCTCAGAGTCAAAATTTCAGCAGCTTGTTGGTTTATGCATCATCCTCATTATTTTATTTTTCAACCGTAATTCTCCCTGCCCCAGTTTTTGTCTCTCATACAGAAGTTGTCAACCTCATCTTATCAGTTTATCGCATGCATTTGTCCTTATCTGACAACTCCAGGGGCCGGATATTTGTGTAAAAAATTAGGACACAAGCAATAGCAAAATAAATAATAATGTAAACTCGAATATTATCAGCGGTTATTCTAACGACTGGCTTTACATTTATAGATTAATTTTTCTATCTTTTATAATAAAAATGTTGATATCTGATAGAACGGAAAACAGTGACTATAACCCTTTATCATTTTGACTGTAAGATGGGGCTTTGAAGCAACATGATCTAGATGTTATAACATTTTCATTGTAAATTTTACCATGTTCTTTGTTGCTTTTTTTTTTTTCATATCCTCCTGGAATATTTTTAATAAGTCATAGATGCTTTACTAAATTTTATTAGTAAAATTAGTAAAGTACAACTTAGCTTCATAAATCACTTTTCTGCCTCTTTTGGCCTTGTAATGACCCACTATGTTAATATTCATTATTGTTACATAAAATAGCAGTTTGGATGATGTTTATTTGGGGGAAGAAGAAGCAAACAAACTTTCCTTGATGGTTATTGTGAAAATTTGACAAATCCAGATAAAAGAAATCTCTCGTGCCCTTTCTATGACTATATGTGCACTAGGTTCTGACTAAAACAATAACTATTTAAGACCCACCTTGCATTTACATAATATTATATTCTGATGAAGTTAGGCAGAAGCTGTAAGGTTTTCAATTCATTTCATAACATCCGACAGAACTAAGGGAATCTCTTTTCTCTGCTTTTATAACCTGAAAGGTTGGAGAACTGTGCACCGATGACAGAGCTATGGTATCTTTCAGTTGTGTAATTTTTTTAAATAAAATAGGATTTTAACATGGAGAGCACGCGGGGATAACTGGGCTCTCCGTGAAGGTGGAGTCTCAGTGTAGTTTCACGGCCTTGCTTTGGAGCATGAGAGCGTCCGCAAAGTGGATCCCATGGGGTGCACTGCAGAAGCGGATTCCCCCCATGGCCAGTTGTGTAAGTGATTGGAAGGAAAGGAGGATTGCTTGATGGGCCTTGGCTTCATTTACTTTGTTTTTTGTGGGGTTCTGTTGTTTGGTTAATCCTCACCCAAGGATATATTTCCATTGACTTTTAGAGAGTGGAAGGAAGGGGAGAGTCAGAGAGAGAAACATCGATATGAGAGAGACACATCGATTGGTCGCCTCCCACATGACCCACAGCCTGGGCCAGGAATGGAGCCTGCAACCAACGTACATGCCCTTTGACCAGAATCAAACCTGGGACCCTTCAGTCCGAGGGCCAATGCTCTAGCCACTGAGCCAGACCAGTGAGGGCGGTCCCTGGCGTCATTGAATTCCCCTTGTTTTGCCCCCTGTGTGTCCGGCTGCCCGTGTTGTAGTGGAGTCAGGAGGGAGTGATGGGTATGACAGAGGTGGGACAAAGAGTGACAATAAATAGAGATGTGCTGCTCATGCTATCCCTGCTGTTCTAAGCACTTTCAGCAACTCACCCACTTAATCTTAAAAAGACAAAACTCTGCAAGGCAGGTATTGTTATGTTCCCTGTAAAAACAAACCTTAGCACACGGAGATGACGTGTCTTGTCCAAGAACATGGAGCCCTAAGTGGTGGGAGTAGGCCGGGCTGGACCCAGAGTCTGTGCTTTTCATCACAACTGGACGTTCTTCCTTCGGTGAGCCTTGCCCTGTCTGTGCTGTGTCACTCGGTGGAATGGTACTTGATGACAATGTCGTGTGTATTCTTGTCTTTTCCTTACAGTGTTTCAGGAACAAATAGGGCCAACCTCCCAGGTACTAGAGATCGCCAACGCAGAGCAGCCCCGTCTGACCTGCGTCACTGGGACAAACCCTAGCTCCCCGCCGTCACATGTCATCAGTAGCTTCTTATTCCCATGCTGCTGGGGTCCGTGGTGTGAGCAGAGAAAACAGCACCCTCTCAGTTACTGACCTTTCTCTGAGAATGCCGTTTAAAGTCACTTTCTTCGTGTTTTAACAGGTAGTAAAAGCCAGAGACATGTTCTGAGGCCCGACTCTCTGGAAGGGACGGACGAAGAGGACCCGGTCACGGCCCTGGAGTGGGACCCGCTGTCCGCGGACTACCTCCTGGTGGCCAGCCTGCACCACGGGATCCGGCTGGTGGACGCGGAGTCACTCTGCTGCATCACCGCCTTCAGCCTGCCCAGCGCCACGGCCTGTGTGCAGTGCCTGGCCTGGGTGCCCAGCGCCCCGGGGATGTTCGTCACCGGAGGTGAGTGCGCCCACCGCCCGCGGGTTAAACGGGCGTGTGTTCTCTAATCCGGTCAGGCAAATAGTACCCCTTCCTTGGTTACTTCTGTGCAAGACTTGTTAATATTGCACGTTATTATTTATTATAGTAAACTAGCGGTCCGGTTCATGAAATTTGTGCATGGGAGGTGGGAGGTGGTCCCCTCAGCCCAGCCTGCGCCCTCTTGCAGTCCCGGACCCCTTGGGGGATGTCTCACCTGCTGGTTTAGGATGCTCCCCGAGGGATCAGGCCTAAGCTGGCAGTCAGACATCCCTCTGGCAGCCCAGGAGCCCTTGGGGGATGTCCAGCTGACGGCTTAGCTGCAGTCGGACACCCTTAGTGCTGCCGAGAAGGCTGGAGAGGCTCCTGCCACGGCCACTGCACTTGCAGCCGTCAGCCCAGCTTGTATCTGGATGGAGTTCCCCCTGTGGGAGTGCAGTGACCACCAGGGGGCAGTTCCTGCATTGAGCGTCTGCCCCCTGGTGATCAGTGTGCGTCATAGTGACTGGTCATTCCCGGAGTCAATTTGCATATTACCCTTTTGTTATGTAGGAGTGTACAGTCTTATTATTTGAAGAAGGCCCATTAGTAGTGCTAAAAATCTTGCAAGCTGAAGATTCTCTTATTACTCTTATGTCCAGGCATTTTATATCTCAAGTAAAACTTGTTCACATGATGCTTTTTTCCCGCTTAGATTCTCAAGTAGGCGTTCTGCGCATTTGGAATGTTTCAAGAACAACACCGATTGATAATTTCAAACTGAAGAAAACAGGATTTCACTGCTTACATGTACTGAATTCTCCACCAAGGAAGAAATGTAAGAGTATCATCAGAGTCTAATACCTTAAAATATTGTACCTGCTGCTTCCAAATGAAATGGCTGATGTGATGATAGAGGCATAGCAGATATGTGCTAACTGAAAAGCCAATTTAAAAATCAGCCTTTGACAATGTCTGTGCTGAAGGAACCATGAAAGACACACGAGTTAAACTTTTCTGTCGGGCCTTACTACCTCTAAATCCTGGGAACCGGGGTCTGGGGATGCTGAGACCGGAGAAGTAACATTCTAGAGGCTGAGACTGTGTATATCCTGCAATTCCGTGTGTGTGTGTGTGTGTGTGTGTGTGTGTGGTTATTTGTTTCCTGGTTTAGTTCAGGGGTGGGGAACCTTTTTTTCCACCAAGGACCATTCGGATATTTATAACATCATTCCCGGGCCATACACAGTTATCCACTGAAAAGTTAGCCTGCGGTATTCGGTCAAACATTTCATTAACTCGTCCCTAATCCCTAGGCAGGGCCAGACCACATGACTTTTCGGGCCTTATGTGACCCTCGGACCATCTCTGGTTTAGCTGCTGTGACTTGCATAGCACAGGATGGCTGAACTGTCACTGATTCGCTTCTCTCACGTTTGTTTTCGTATTACTAAAGCGGTGCATGTGTATAAGAGGAAAATCACCAAACATGAAGAAGCGCATACCAATCTTGTCATTTGTGAGTAATTCCTTTTAGGGAATCTATTGCTAGATGTCTAGTCTTTTACCCCGCTTTTAAAAATGCAGCCAAGTGTGGAATAAGAAAAATATGTGAAAATGAAGAGATTAAAATACAGACTACCAAATTCTAAAAAAAAAAAAGATGACTTACAGATAGATAAGTACATAAAGGGTATCAAAACCACCCAAATTGTCAGTAAATTAAAATGTTATAGCAGTGAGTCATGGACTATATTAGTTTATACCAAAGGTCAATAAAGCTTCATGGAATCAAATGCCTCTTTTATCAGTAGAGGTTCATTCTAGCCTGGACTTCCTGTCATTTGAATTGATTCTGAGAAACAGCATTATCCAAATGAATGCAATACGGAAGGCGATTATATTTGAATGAAAAAGGGAGCATACTAAAAAGGAGAGAATATCTGGGAAATATTTATCTATATTCCAGTATGTAATTAACATAGGTTGGTCTGATAATTTACAGTGGTAGCATTATTTTGGATTATGTTTGCAAATCCTTGTTCTAAGGAAAAACTTCTTGAAAAGAAGACACAGTAGGAGATACAGACTAGGCAGGAAATAACTGAACATGGGGACACATGCAATTGAAAGTTGGAGAAACGGAAGCATATGAACAATAAAAGTGAACCTGAGGAGGAAGAGAGAAAATCTGAGATGAAAAATGTGCAGCTGGCATGGCTCAGTGGTTGAACATTGACCTAGGAACCAGGAGATCACAGTTCAGTTCCAGGTCAGGGAACATGCCTGGGTTGCAGGCTGGATCCCCAGTAGGGGGTGTGTAGGAGGCAGCCGATCTATGATATTTCTCTTTCATCGATGTTTCTGTCTCTCTATCCCTCTCCCTTCCTCTCTAAAAGTTTATAAGAGCATATTAAAAAAGTAAGTTGTAAAAAAATGTATGTCAGGTCATTATGGTTCTTAATTTGGGTGCTAAATTAAAGTGAATTATATAATCTCAAAGATAATTATTTTCATTAGCATAGCAATTACTAGAGAGTTGTGAGCTTTAAAAGAAAAATCTCACTTGCATGTGTGTCTATGTGTGTATGGAAGGGGGAGTAAGCTAATATATCAAGATTTTGAAAGAAGATTCTAATTAAAAAATAAGCATTCTGCCCTAACCAGTTTGGCTCAGTGGATAGATCCTTGGCCTGAAGACTGAAAGGTCCCAGATTCTATTCCAGTCAAGGACATGTATCTTGGTTATAGGCACATCCCCAGTAGGAGGTGTGCAGGAAGCAGCTGATCAATGTTTCTCTCCCATTGAAGTTTCTAACTCTATCCTCTCTTCATCTCTATAAAAAATCAATAATATATATATATATATATATATATATATATTAATAAGCATTCTATGCTTTATTCTATGGGGAGATAATAAACCAGATATTCACAGCATATTGTGATTCTTCACACACTAATTTTTATCCAGGTTGCTCACCCTGCATTTTATACACCTCTTTTCAAAATAATATCCAATTTTCTATATTAGAGGGTGGGATAATATCTGTGCTAAAGGAGTCAGTAGGTTTACAGTTGTGAGTTCTCAAAGCCCAGAGTTTATTATTATACTAGAGGCCTGGTGCACAAAATTCATGCATGGTGGGGGGGAGTGTCCCTCAGTCCAGCCTTCACCCTCTCCAATCTGAGACCCCTTGAGGGATGTCCAATTGCCCAACTACTCTCTCACAATCCAGGAATGCTGGCTCCTAACTGCTTGCCTGCCTGCCATCCTGATTGCCCCTAACACCTTCTTCCTGCCAGCCTGATCACCACCTAACCACCCCCCTGCCAGCCTGATGGATGCCTAACTGTTCTCCTGCCAGCCTGCTTTCCCCTAACTGCCCTTTCCTGCAGGCTCAGTCACCCCCAACTTCTCTCCTCTGCTGGCCTGGTCACCCCAAATTGCCCTCCTCTGCAGGCTTGATTGCCTCCAACTGCTCTCCCTTGCAGGCCTGGTGCCTCCCAACTACTCTCCCCTGCTGGCCATCTTGTGGTGGCCATCTTTGTCCAAATGGAGGCATCCATCTTGTGTGTTGGAGTGATGGTCAATTTGCATACTATTTTTTTTTAAATATATTTTATTGATTCTTTACAAAGAGGAAGAGAGAGGGATAGAGAATTAGAAACATTGATGAGAGAGAATCATCGATCAGCTGCCTCTTGCACACCCCCTACTGGGGATGTGCCCGCAACCAAGGTACATGCCCTTGACTGGAATCGAACCCCGGACCCTTCAGTCCACAGGCCCACACTCTGTCCACTGAGCCAAACCAGTTTCGGCGCATACTACTCTTTTATTAGATAGGATAGAGGCCTGGTGCATGGGTGGGGGCCAGGTGGTTTGCCCTGAAGGGTGTTCCGGATCAGGGTGGGGGTTCCCTTGGGGCATGGGGTGGCCTGGGCGAGGGGCCTGTGGCCATGCCCCCTGGTGACCCAAGTGGAGGCCCTGGTATCTAGAATTTATTTATCTTCTATAATTGAAACTTTGTAGCCTTGAACAGAGACCCAGCTGGCCAGTGCAGATGGGAAGCTTGGCTTTCTCCATCACCAGGGGCAACCTAAGCTTCCTGTTTGGTCCAGCTCTGTGGCTGCCGCCATATTTGTTGGGTGAATTTGCATACCTGCTCCTGATTAGCTGGTGGGCATGGCTTGTGGGTGCAGTGGAGGTACAGTCAATTTGCATATGTCTCTTTTATTATATAGGATTATGACTGATTAATTACTGTAGTAGTTATAAACCTCCTTTGCCTCCCCCCCTTCCCCAACCCTCCTCACCCCTGAATTTTAGAAAAACTGTAAAAGTACTCCTGAGGCAGAAATGGGATTGTTGCCTACAGTTCACAGATCCCAGTTCTGGCCAGAGGAAATCAATCCCTGAGGTGTCATCCGCACACAGGAAGCTGCTTCCATAAATGTTTACCTGCTGATCTTTCTCTTTTTCAGTTTCAACCCAGCCTTCCACCCCAAATCACTACACGTCCTCCACGAGCGAGGCACTGCCCCCCGGCCAGGCGTCCTCCCTGCCCCCCGGGCACGCCCTGTGCTGCTTCCTGGACGGCGGCGTGGGCCTGTATGACCTGGGAGCCAGGAAATGGGACTTCCTGAGGGACATGGTATGTCTGCGCCGTCCCTTCGCTCACACGCGGCACTTACTGTGTGACGCTCATGGTGTTTACTTTTACTTGGATATTAATACTGTTAACATTTATTTTTGTAAAGAATCAGCCTGGCTGGTGTGACTCCGTGGTTGAACAGCTTTGACCCATGTACCAAGCGGTCATATGTTCAATTCCCTGTCAGGGCACATGCCCAGGTGGCTGGCTCAATCTCCAATAGGGGGCCTGCAAGAGGCAGCCAATCAGTGATTCTCTCTCATTATGGATGTTTCTATCTCTATCCCACTTCCTTCCTCTCTCTCTAGAAATGTATATATTTTTAAAACAAATCATATCATTAGGACTTTGCCCCTGGGGTGGTTGAAACATTTTTGGAATGATGTACCAAATGAGGACAAAACTATTAAGAATCTTTAAGCTTTAAACATGAGAGTCTAGGGAACATCTCTGCCTGCGTATCCTGGTTGCCCGCATGGTTGGCAGTGTTCCTTTGCCGTGTGGACCACGCCAGCCCCCGTCCAGCGCTGGGAATTGCATTGCTGCGCCACGTTTTGGAAGCAAAGAGAGAAAGAGAACAACCCTTTCCTAGTCCGTCTCTGCCAGCTACTCCGGCTTTGGTGTTTCCCGTCTGTGAGTGAGGAAGGCAGATGGACGAAGTATTTCTAAGATTTATTTTCTATTATTCAATCATCATAATTCTATGATTTTACAATCTTCTGTTCTTTTTAAAAATTGTTTTTATTGATTATTTTGCAAGGAGAAGGGAGAAGGAGAGAGAGAAACATTGACGATCAGCTGCCTCCTGAGCATCTCCCAGGCCCGAGCCCTGACTGGGAAGTGAACTGGAGACCTTTTGCTGTAGGGACGATATTCAACTGACTGAATTCAGCAAACTGGCCAGGGCTCTTCTGTGCTCTGTCCACCCAGCCTCCACACACAATAAAATACAGTCTCATGGAGGACTCGCGTTTTTGCTTGGTTTTAATTTATGCTTTATCTCCACTACCTAACACAGGGCCTGGCACATAGCAAGTCTTTATTAAGTTTTGTTGCATGAATGACTCCATGCATAATGAATGAGCGAGCGAGTGACTGTAATCATGCATATTGTGTTGTAATTACTATTTGTCAAGAATCATCCTTCTTAATTTTCCCTTGTTTATTAAATGCCCATTTCCCCCCTACAGGTTTGAATTATACCAATCTAGACATTTAAGACTTTTAAATGTTAATTGTTTTTCCCTGGAAAAACTTATAAAGGACTCTACAGCTATACTTGCCCTTCTTTAAAAAAAAAAAAAAAAAAAGAGGGAAATAATCAATAATACTGTTATTTGAAGCCTACTTTAATTTTATTCTCAAATAAAAATATGGAACATTAGCAAAAATATTGTTTAACAATGTGTAGCTTAGTTATATAGAAACATTCCTTTTATAGATACTATTTTGATTGGTATTATTTGATTGATGTTTTATAGATATTATTTTGATTGAATTTTTGTTTCCTGTAAGCCTTTCCTTCCATGGAAATTTTTCCCTGTGTGGGAAATTTCTTCCATATTTCCAATTACCGTCTACTTTTAAAATAATTATGAAAGGGAAGAGAGAAAAATATAACAAGTGTTTTAAAATTCACATTAGTAAGGATGTTACACAATCTAAGTTCAAAAGACTTTCTATTGAGTGCAAATCCTCATATTAAAACATGTTTTATTTTAAAACACTATGCTAAATTTATAATTCCATCAAAACTAAAACATTTTTTTAAAATTTATACTTAACCTTTTTAAAAATTTCTTTATTGATTAAGGAATCACATATTTGTCCTCATCCACCCCATTCCCATCCCAAACCCCTCCCCACACATGCCCCCACCACCTTGTTGTCCATGACCACTGGTTAGGCTTATATGCATGCACACAAGTCCTTTGGTTGATCTCTCCCCCTTACCCCCATTCTCTCCTGCCTTCCCTCTGAGTTTGACTGTCAAACCTAAAACATTCCTTGACCATAAATTATTTCACTGGCTCTTCCCACCTTCAAAGTGCCTGTCAGTCAGCGAAGACTTAGTTTTATTCTCATAAAGTCGCATTGCTAACGCAGACCCAGATGGGGCTGCAGGACAGTCACCAGCACAGACATCCCACGCGGTGCTGCGTGCACCAGGCACCTCCAGACTTTCACGTTATGTGGCATCAGAAACCCCTTCAGAGGCTTGTGAACAGGCGTCCTTCCACGTGGATGTCAGCTTGATTGAAATGAAGGGAAATGCTTCCATTTCTTCCTTTCACCCCTGCAATCCTGCTGCTAAGAAGACAAGAAACAGTCACTGCTTAGTCTTGCTATATGATGTTTCCAATGAGATCTGAAAGCTTAGCCCTGAATTAACATTGAAGAAGGCACCTGCAGGCAGGCCCTGCCCTGAGTGACATGAGGATGGGAGTAGCACCCCCCTGCCCCTGCCCAGCCCCTGGGGCTGCACCAGGGGCAAGGCTGCACCTACCTACTCTCCCTCTCCCCTCCCCTACCCTCTCCCAAGGAGAGGCACCTTGGCCTTGAGGCCCTGGTGTGGTTTCCTGAGGCCGGGCTCTCTGGTCTCGCTGCTGGATGCACCTGAGTGTAAAGGCTCCTCTGTACCTTTAGGGCAGGTGTGGGGGGTGGAGAGAGAGCCCGCCTGTCCCTGTGTTAATTCTCCCCAGATCCTGGCCTGTTGTAGTGGCTGCTGCTCTGAGTAGGAGGGGAGGGTCAGTTCCCATCCCCGGCGCTGGGGAGGCAGGCATGGCAGCTGGCTGCTTACCTGACTCTCCTCAGGTTCCCACAGGCACCTGGAAACTGACCTCCACTTGCAACTGTGTGTTTGCACACATCCGCACCTCCCGCCACACAGCCTGCGGGGTGTGTGTGTGTGTGTGTGTGTGTGTGTGTGTGTGTCTGGGACGCATGTCACCCTGTCAGGGAAACAGGACTGGAGTTCCAAAGAGTAAACTTGCTAGGAAGCTTTGGGACAGTTTGAAAACTTGGTTAAAAACCAAGACCACGCCAGACGCGTCCTCTGTCACTTGAAGCTGTGAAGTCCTTTTGGAGTGTGTCATTGCATGAAGAAAGCAATAATTCCACTGAAGGATGTCTTCAGTTTTATCTTGTCTTTTATTATGTTCCCAGCATTACATAATAACTGATAAGAGTTCATTGCTTTGTAAATTCCTACCATAGTCCTCTGTGCATGACACATATTCAGAAAAGATGTGCATTGAATGGATGGCAGCTGAAATTGGGCTTTTGGGCATTTTGGCTTAGTTGCTGACTTAGGGAACTGGGGCTGGATAAATCTGGGTCTGGGCGGTGTGCACAGCCCCAGCACGGGGATGCCCCACAGGGATGCAGGCTCTGTGTCTCCACTCGCCCTCACACGTTTGCACTCGTATTTGGAAACCCTGGTCCAGGATTGGACTTGACTGCACACTGTGGGTTGCTTGCCCGTCCCCTGGGTTAGCTCAGGGGCTGTGCCTGGTGTGCTGCCTTCCTAGGGACACGTGGAGACCATCTTCGACTGCAAGTTCAAGCCCAACGACCCCAACCTCTTGGCGACCGCGTCCTTCGATGGCACGGTGAAGGTGTGGGACGTGGACACGCTGACCGCGGTGTACACGTCCCCGGGGAACGAGGGGGCGATCTACTCCCTCTCCTGGGCGCCGGGTAAGGAGCACGTCACCCAAGCGGGGAGGACGGTCCAGTGGCCTCCGGACTTTTATTTTCCTTTGAGTTACCTTCTTCCCCTCCATGTCGTCGTCTCCCAAGCGCCAGGTAGAGGCCCCGTAGGAAGGACATATTTGTTGGGTGAGTTTTGGGGAGATTTTCTGAGTGGCCTTCCCGCATGGACACCTGGATTTCTGGGCCCTTTGGTATCACGTGACCAAAGGGAAAAGCCACGGCCAACCAGGCTAATTGGGACCCATCTCCTTGAGTTGCATTTGTATAGGCATGTCTTTAACGATACAGTGTTATCTTTGAAGTGACCGTTTTCCTTTACAGTGTTATGCGAATCAAATACATGAAAGTGTTAAACATTTGCCTTCTAACGTTACAAAGTGTGTCTTCTAGGTTACGATGCAGAGTTTTCCCTGATGCAGCTGCTTTGTAAACATGAATGGTTATGTGTCAGCACAGTTCACTTGTGACCTTGTGATGAATTCTGTGGATTTTCACATTAAAAAAAAAAATTTTTTTTTTTTTAAAGACTGCTTAGCAAATCTTAAGTCTCTTTCAAAAATGACATGTTTGGGAAGCACATTTCTGGCAAGCATTTCAGATAACGTCTTTTACATCGTTTGCCAAGGTGATCTGGATTGTATTGCTGGAGCCACGTCCCAGAACGGTGCCTTCGTTTGGGACATCAAGAAGGGCAGAATGGTGCAGCGCTTTACTGAGGTAAGGGGTTATTTCCCGGTGGCTGAGTAGCCTGTCTTAGGCTGCTCCCATGCTTTGTATCTTAACGTAATAGAGAATCACCAGGTGGCAGTGTGTCCTCTGAATTAGAACAGAACCCGAGAGGATGTCTGTGTGTTAAAACGAATTCTGAAAAGTCAGTCCACCTCCAGTGGCACCAGGTCTTCGCAGGAACCTGAGTCCTGCCGGGTTATCTGGGCAATAGTCCGTGGCCGGAAGAGGCTGAACCCGGAGCAGGCCCAGGTCAGCGCGCCAGGCCTCCCGCTGGTTAGCTGCCGATGGAGGGAGGATCCTGTGTTGCCCGAACCGACTCTTCACCGCTGGGACGGGAGTCGGTTATAAGTTCCTTAGGTTTCCTTTTGATCCTCAAGTCCTTCTAGCCCATGACAAGCCCAGACCTCTCCACCTCCTGCTTGTGGTGTCACAGATGGTGGTGGGGTCCGTTGTCACCCAGAGTTGATGGAGTCCCACTCATATTTGGGAAACACACATGATCCCGTGACAGCGACTTAGATAGGGATCAAGGGAAATGCCACCGAATCTGGGATTGCCTCTTGCTACTTTGAAATTTCATTCGTTTCAAATGATTGCTGTTAATGTGTATTAAGTATAAAACCTCTATAAAACCGTATATATGTTTGAGGCTTTAAAACCATTTATACAGAAGACTTACCCCTTTGAGGATCAAGCAGCCTTAATCTCCAGGGTTGGAGAGTGGGGATTTCCAACACCAGGGGGCAGCGTTGCCCTCAGCAGAGGAGACTCCCACAGAGGCCCGGGCTCAGCTCCTGCCCTTTCTCCATGTAACAGCCACACTCCCCTCGAGCACTGACTTCCCCCCTAGCTAGAACAGCAGCACCCCGTAACAAAGGGAACAGGAGAAGAAAGGACCCAGAAGAGGAACCCTCAATACCAGGCATTTATTTACCCCAGGGATCAGATCTGTTGGACTGTTTTTAGGCATCTTGTGACCCACAGTAGCCGTCCATTAGTGCTAGAGCCGCCCCAGCCCCACCCCAGAGCCCAGCATCATAGCACCATATTCCTGTCGCCTGGATCCACCGTGTCTTTCTAGTGAAGACCGGTATCAAATGGCTCAGATCTAGGAGGATAAATGTGGGGGAAATGAGCAACGCCCACTTGCCTTAGTGGTCACCGGGCCTCACACAGGAACAGCAGGATGTTGGAGGGCCGAGGTACCCTCATGGGTGAGCGGAGCTGACGGGGGGGAGGCGGGGAGGAGAGGGAAGGGGTTAGGGGACCTGTGCTCCAGGTGACAGGGGTGGACACGACCCTATTTTGTATCCATTTTTGTAAGCCTCCCCTTTGACCTCCAAAGAGTTTTGTAAAAACAGCAGCTAGAGGTCGCCTTAGTCAAACGGCCATGAAACAGGTAAAAAGGCATGTTCTCTCCCCTAAAGCAGCCAACAGCTCAGTGCTTGGAAGATTGAAATGTCTTCCGTCAGTTTTGGAAATGGGGTGTCCCCGTTGAAGGATGACACGCCCGTGTATGACATCCCCTGGAGTCTTACAGGTTCTCATCACAGCACTGGGCCTGCGTCCCTTCAAAATAGACTCGCCCAGGCCGTGGCATTTTGTGGAAGAGCCACACTCCAGGGGGCAAAGAGCCGCCTGTGGCTCGCGAGCCGCAGTTTGCCGACCACTGCGCTAGGAGCTCAGCAAGCACCTCTGGCTCTCGGCCCGGTCCGCAGAGGAGAGGCAGAAGCCACCGATCCATGCTCTGAAACAGTGATCCTGGGTGAAGTGTGGAACAGGGCACACTCAGAGTGCGCATTCTCTCCCTGCCGTGGTGTGGCCCCAGTGCTAGCATCACCCACAGCCAGCGCCTCGTAGCAAGATAGCTCTTAGACGGAGCAAGCAAATAAGAGAGCAAGAGGTGCGGTATTTCTTATTGATAGGTATTTTGCATTTTTTGAAGCACGGAAACAACGGGATATTCTGCGTTGCCTGGAGTCACAAAGATTCCAAACGGATAGCGACCTGCAGCGAAGACGGTCTCTGGTGAGTGCTGCCGCGGCTGTCCCGTCCATCCACAGAGCGGCCTCGGGCCCTGCCGGTGCGTCCTGGCAGCTGGACACGCACGTCCTGTGAGGTTCACGTGTGCACACCTGTCATCAGTACCACGTAGAAGGCCACACAGGCCTCTGCTGTGTTGCTGTGATGCGTCAGTAATAAATAACCATGAAACGATGTTCAAAAATAAGAAAAAGAGCCCAGCCAGCACGGCTCAGGGGCTGAGCATCGAACCTAGGAACCAGGAGGTCACAGTTCGATTCCCGGTCAGGGCACATGCCCGGGTGAGGTGTGCAGGAGGCAGCCGGTCCATGATTCCCTGTCATCATGGATGTTTCTTTTTCTCTCTCTCTCCCTCTCCCTTCCTCTCTGAAGTCAATTTTTTAAAAAATGAACAATAAATAAGGAAGAAAACGGAACCGGCCTTGGCTGCACAGTGACAGCACCGCCCCAGTAACAATGAAAAGAGAGTGCATGGCCTCAATGAGGCATGAAGGGCTTTGCATGAAGAGCCTGAATGTTTCGCCTCAGATGCTGGAGGGGGTGGCGGGTCAGGGTTACAGCAGCTCGGGAGCTACTCAGTGCTCTAGAAACTTCTTCCCAGTTTGGGAGGTGCTGTTACTTAGGAAAGCACAGGGATAAGGGAACACATGTGGGAAAAGCATTTTATAGAAGCTCGGTTCTCTGACCCCATGTCTCAGAACACGTGCTTTCTCAATTCGGTTAAGCCTTAGGGGAAGGCAGGTTTCCAGAATATACTATGCAAGGCGGAAGTTGCCTTTGGGCAGAAATAGTGTTTTAACCTGAAGATGCCGCTCAGCCGCGGGGGCCGCTGTCTCTGCGGTGAGACAGACTCGCCTGGTTGCTGGACGGTAAGCACCAGCTTTCTTATTCTCACTTTTTCATTTCAGTGGGAAAGGTAGTGCGTGTGGAAACTTAAAAGTTCTTCAGCGGGATATTAAAATTTTCGGAAGTAACAATATTAGTGATATTTCCCTTGAAAGAACTATTTGCAAATTGATACAAACCAAAATAAGAAAGCTGTGCCTATGTGTTTGTTTGTTTTTAAGTTTTACTCTTTATTTTATTATTATTATTTTTTAATATATTTTATTGATTTTTTACAGAGAGGAAGGGAGAGGGATAGAGAGCTAGAAACATTGATGAGAGGTTGGGGATGTGCCTGCAACCAAGGTACATGCCCTTGACCGGAATCGAACCTGGGACCTTTCTGTCCACAGACCGACGCCCTATCCACGGAGCCAAACCGGTTTCGGCTGCCTAAAGTGTTTTTGATGGGGTCACACGTGTCCGTTCAGGGCTGTGTTTATTTAATGACGGAGCACAGTCAGTGACTAAGCACTTATACACACGGGTCACCACCCCAGCCCGTAATCTCAGAAGTCTGGTGGGCCTTACGGTGTCTTAGGGGGGCTGTTCCAGAAACATTTTAAAGCCTATAATACATTGGTTTGTACACAACTTACTTTTTTCTTTCTGAAGGAATCAGTGGGCCTTGCATTGTGGTGTCATGTATATGGTATTGCAGGTAAAGCACACAGGGTCCTTTTAGGGAAAGGGGGTCCTTCACATTTCTACTTACATCACTTAGAACATGCAGAGGAATATGACAACATGTATGTCTTGGACTTGGTATGATGGGACATGTCACCAGCATTAGAGAGGAGTTATTTTAAATATAAATTCTGAATCTAAATTCCTAATGCACATGTTAGCTATGTCGTTATGGTTTACAATAGTTGTATACATTATGCTTTTCCTCAATAAAAAATTCTATAAGAAATCATTTCTCAGTGAAAATGTATCCCCTTTAATGGGTATACCTAGATTACCGTAACCAGTAATATGTGACATAGATAACATTTACATAGATTACCGTAACCAGTAATGTGTGACGTAGGTAACATTTACCCAGCACGTTCGAATGTGCCCAGTGCTGTGCAGGCAAGGCCCCTCTCCTAACGCTCAGGCTGGACTGAGCCGTCCTTTGTTCCCCTGAACGAAGCACTCACAGTGTCTGTTTCCAGTTACCACGCTGCTCTCGGTTTCAGCATCATCCGGACCCTGGACGGGAGAGTGCTACACAAGTACAAGCACCCTGCCGCCGTGTTTGGCTGTGACTGGAGCCAGAACAACAAGTGAGTCCCTTCCCCCTGGAACCAGGAATCGTTGCCTCCCTGAGATTTCAATCGCCACCGAGTTCAATGTCACCCCCGGGGGACTCCCTCACTCTTCAGGCAGCATCCCCCTTGCCTAGCCCGGCATTGCTTACTGGGTCCAAGTGTCTTTTTATCTCATGGTTTGTCCTTGTAAGACTTAGAAACATCAATTCCCTGCTTTCAGAACAGAATTCTGATGCCTTGGGACAGTGGCCGGCAAACCGCGGCTCTCGAGCTACATGTGGCTTGCGAGCCGTGGTTTGCTGCTCTGTTGACTAATGAGTTTGCCGACCACTGCCTTAGGATAAAGTGTGTGGCTAATTAATGAAAAATATAAATCAGTCCAATCTAGAGGGTGGCCCCCCAAAATGTATACACACACTTGGAATAACTATATAGGAGTGTTGTTTAAAATGCATGTCATTTCCAAAATTGAGCAGTCAGCTCTCAAAGTGATACCTTTTTGTAGCTCTGTGTTCTTAGCCAAACACTTTTCAATACACAGATTCCCTGTGTCTGACCAACATAACCGTTCCACACTCTCATCTCTCAGTTACATAGGTTTAATAGGCATTTGACAGTTGAAATTAAAACTAGTGATTAATGCAATATGCTTTGATGGCTAAGAAAGGTTTTTCTTTTCAAAAAGTCCTTCATACTTAACTATTATACTTTCTACCAAGCCTGCCTAATAAATTTCATTTTTATTTTTAAAGATTTAAAAAAATACTCTAATTGCTATATTCATATTTTACTTAGCATGTTAGGAGATAAGTAACACCTTGAACTTATAAAAGTTTATCCATAAGGTATCTCTGAATATTAATTTTAATGTTTATATGTACTCTCTTTGAATGTTTATTATTTCATCTCTAAAATTTTATACTTAGGTATCTGCATATACATATATATTTATTTATACATGTAAATATTGTATTATGCAAACAATATTGAAACCAGCCCTGTATCAGTGGGCTTGGGCAGATGTAACCAGCACATCTACAGCTCAGCATTCCCGTTGGAAAGCTGGCGTGTTTCTTCACATAGGACTGTATAATACAGTTCTCACAGTCCCTGTGACAAAGGGCAGCCCACAGTTCAGACCTGTGCCCTGTGATGTGGCCTCTTGGCCTCTAGGGTGTGGGAGCTGCTCTTGGTGGGTAATGGCCTTGGGGGACTGTTCTGTTGGGCCCAGGACCTCACCGTCTGCCTAGGAATCAGACTCCCTTTGGAAACAGTATCCCAAGCATGATCACTAGGGCATAAGCCGTTGCTTAGCTTATTCTCACGCTCTTGAGAATGTGAGACAAGGCCATTTAAAGATCAGATCCACATGTTATATTCTAGTAGGTCCTTAGTTGCCTCTAGCAGTTAGAACAGTGGTTCTCAACCTTTCTAATGCCATGACCCTTTAATACAGTTCCTCATGTGGTGGCGACCCCCAACCATAAAATTATTTTTGTCGCTACTTCATAACTCTCATTTTGCTCCTGTTATGAATCGTAATGTGAATGTCTGTGTTTTCCCATGGTCTTAGGTGACCCTGCTAGCGGTTCTCAGCCTGTGGGTCACTGCTGTAGAGCCTAACATCATTGGAAAACACAGATATTCACATTACAATTCATAACAGTAGCAAAATGACAATTATGAAGTAGCAACGAAAATAATGTTATGGTTGGGGGATCACCACCACATGAGGAGCTGTGTTAAAGGGTCGTGGCATTAGAAAGGTTGAGAACCACTGAGTTAGAGCATCTCAAGCCAAGAGAGAATCGGCCGAAGGGCTGTGACCCGCCCTATATGGCCAGCCCTCGTTTGTGGGTGATCCCAGCGGGCCTTCCCAGGGGAGCGGTTTGACCCGGGCCACCCCTGGATTGACCAGAGGGCCCGGCGGGTGTAACTGACAACCTGCTTACCAGCAAGCAAGCACATCTCCATCACTCACCACTGGGACCCGCCCTAAGTACCAGTAGTTCTGAGAAATAGTCAGGAAGTTCTTAATCTGGACGTTTTGAAAAAAGAACATACAGAAATAGAAATACTGTTATCTCAGGTCTAAGATGCGTAAAATAAAAATGTAACTGGTTAGAGGGGAGCAGTCAGAGAGACACATTGTTGGTATTAGGGCAGTTTCTGCAAATTATGATTTTACTTGTGTGAGATTTAAGTCTCACGTCACAAAGGAAGCTAAAACTGCTACTGTCCGACGTTAGAACTGTGTGCGTTTAAAAATTATCAGCCACAAGTAACACCACGCTTTTCACGTTTTCCTATCTCCACGGGCCACCGACGGCCTTCCAGAGACATGATCGCCACGGGCTGTGAGGACAGAGGCGTGCGCGTCTACTACGTGGCCACCAGCTCGGACCAGCCGCTGAAGGTGTTCGGCGGGCACACGGCCAAGGTCTTCCACGTGCGCTGGTCGCCCCTGCGGGAGGGCATCCTCTGCAGCGGCTCCGACGACGGGTGCGTGGCTTCGGTCCGAGTGTCCCGGCCCACTCCCGTGGCCCGGCGGGGTGGGAGTGTTTTAACTATGTACTTCACAGGTGGGCATTAACAAGTGCCTGATTGCTTTCAATTTAATTTTAAAAAAAACCAATATAGTCTTCTCTATGAAGGTGTGATATCAAACAAAGCACATTAAATATATATATAAAGAAATGAGCACCCAAAAGTAGAATTGATACACCTGGGTACATTGTGCTGTCCTAGAATAAGGGGGAAAGAAGTCTTTTTCTAGAAAGCAGAAGAGAGATGCCTTAGAGAAATACAAATATATATAATGTGTCTCCTTTATAGTGTCATATAATCTTAGAAGTGTCAATAGTTTGGTATCATCAGATTGATATAAATCAGTAGCTAAAAAATTAGTATGAATTGTCTAAGCAAAGTTGGCATTTTGGGGAGTCTTAAGTTGATTTTTAGTTCAAATTTTATTTTAGTTACATTTGCACTTTGTTTAATCAATAGATTCAAATCATATCATGAATCCAGTTATATTTAAGTTTTGTAATGATATGAGAGTGATTACACACTGATTAAGCAACTTATTATACTGACAGAAACATGGAAGGATGACTTACTGTACTGATATAATCACAAATATGAATTGATATTTCAGGTAATATCCATTGCCATATAGACAGTATTTTCATGACTTACAAAAAATTTAAGTGTTTTTAAATTGTCATATTCCTGTTATTACTCATATTTTTCTTTGGTTTTATCTGTTCTGGGTATTTCATTTTAAGAAATAAATTCTTTAAACATATAAACTGAAATAGTACATGTAGTATCATTAGCAAATGACCAGTAAAAGTCAGGAGAAAAAATACTCTATTGCAGTACGCTAGCTCTGGCCTAATTGTTCATTTCCATCTTCTATGAAGAAGAGAGTCTTAGCATATCTTGAAACATAAAATGCTTTTTTAATACACTGAGAAGTAATCATTGTGCTCCAATAAGAATAGGCTAATATTTCAGGTAGATTATAACTCCAATGGTATTATACCCAGAATGCTCTGTTCCAGGTCTGTTCGAATCTGGGATTACACTCAGGACGCCTGCATCAGTGTCCTCAGCGGGCACTCGGGGCCTGTGCGGGGGCTGGTGTGGAACCCCGAGATCCCGTACCTCCTGGTCTCCGGCAGCTGGGACTACACGGTGCGGGTGTGGGACACACGCGAGGGGACGTGCCTGGACACCGTGTCCGATCACGGCGCAGACGTGTATGGTAAAGTGTTTCCCCTGCTTTCACACTGTGCCCTTCCATGGCACAGTGTGTCATTGCTGAGCAGGATAGTGTTCTTAAGAAGTCTTGCACTGTTTCATTTTTAAATAACATTCTCATTAGGAACACAGACAAAAAAAAAACGTCATCAGAAACTTGCAGAATATAACTTTGGTTTACATTGTGGTGTCTTTACCTGCAGGTGTACTTGTGTTTATACACACACGCACGCACACACACGCATGCACACACACATATTTGCAAGTGTGACGTGGATTTTTCTTCCTCTCTTCCCCTCAGTCCAGAGATCCGTTATAAAACAGGAAATCAGTAACGAAGTAGATGTAATTGATTTAGCCATCACTCTACCTCTATTCTGGGATATGTAGAGTGGAGTTTTGTTTTTTAATTTACTGAGTTGGGCATGGAAAATCACATTTCTTATCCTTTGCTCATCACTTCACTCTCACTTGCTGGGCCCAGTAGGCCAATTCCAATGGCACCGATGGTTCCTCCCAGGAAGAGCCCCTAACCCAGCCACGCCTGTCCACTTGCTTCTGCCCAGTGGCCTTTTCCCTGGGGCAGCGTGGGACCGAGCGTGAGAGGGAACCGCACTTCCGGTCATTTTACCTCGAAGGGCCTGCCCTTGTCGCTAGACCTCCCATGGAGTCACAGAGGGCTGTGTGCTGCGTCGGTATTAATAAACCGAGATGTGATTCCAGCATTGTCATCCAGGGCCGTTTGCTTTCCCACAACGATTCCATTTCTATCCATCATTCATGGGATATGCTAAATCGTTTATTCCATTCTTACGGTGTTTTCAGTCAAGGTGGAAACACTTCTTCAAAAGTGCAATCCTGTGTGCGTTCGCTGAGGCCCGAGTAGATAAAACGTATTTTCGATGTCGACTGCAGTGAGGGCCGTTTCTCCTCCCTTCAGGCTTAACGTGCCATCCCAGCCGCCCCTTCACCATGGCTTCCTGCTCCCGGGACTCCACCGTGAGGCTCTGGTCGCTGGCGCCCCTAATCGCCCCGGTACCGATCAGCATCCTGGCGGACAGGCCGTGGAAGGAGATTATCGGGAACACTGGTACTGGCAGCATGCATGAGCCTGCTTTTTATTCGTACTTATTTATTTACTTACTTTTAAACGTGTTTTTATTGATTTCAGAGAAGGGAGGGGGAGAGAGAGAGAGAAACTTCAATGCTGAGAATCATTGATCGGCTGCCTCCTGCACGCCCCCCATTGGGGATGGAGCCCACAACCAGGGCGTGAGCCCAGTCTGGGAATGGAGCCGCGACCTCCTGGTTCATAGGTCAACGCCCAACCGCTGAGCCACACCAGCCGGGCCAGCTTTTTATTCTTAAACCAAATCTCCCGACAGCCTTTCCTCACTGCGCGGTGTCTGCCCTCAGATGACGCCATCCTGCCGGGCGCGCCGCCCGTGCTGTGCGGCAAGGTGTCGCGGGCCATTAAGCAGGACGCAGAGAAGCCGGGCGGGCACCCGCGTGGGAAGAAGCTCCGGTGGCTTTCGGAGTGTCTGTCCGTGAGTATGACAGGGGCGCGGTGTGAGCGTTTCCCCCTGCCCGACCCGGGTGGTCACAGCCGTGGCCGTGAAGCCATCACATGTTGGCATGTGTCACGGGTTCGATCCGTCCCTCTGAACATGCCTGCGCAGTGTAAGCAAGCAGGTGAGCCCGGAGACGGGCGGTGGGAGGCGGCCTGGCCGTTCCTCCTCACGCTCAGTTCCAGGCGCCTGCTCGGCGCGGTGCAGGGGCAGCGCTGCGGGTTTCTCCCTCCGAGCACGGCCTTGGCTGCTGACTCCGCGTCCGCTGTTAGCCTCCAGGCGGCGGTGACAACCTGTGGGCCTTGGTGGCGGTGATCGAAGGGCAGGACGACAGCTTGCTGCCTCACAACTACTGCAAAGGCATCATGCACCGGAAGCACCTGCTCAAGTTCCGCACCGTGAGTGCAGCGGCGTTCTCCCTATCCTATCTAATAATAGAAGGGTAATATGCAGATTAACTGTCACTCCAACACACAAGATGGCTGCCCCCATGTGGTCAAAGATAGCTGCCCCCATGTGGACACAAGATGGCTGCCACAAGATGGCCAGCATGGGAGGGCAGTTGGGAGGGACCAGGCCTGCAAGGGAAGGCTGTTAGTTGGGGGTGATCGAGCCTGCAAGGAAGGGCAGTTTGCAGTAACCAGGCTGGCAGAGAAGGGAAGTTGGGGGTGATCAGGCCTGGAGGGAGGACAGTTGGAGGCAGGGACCAGACCAGCAAGGGAGAGCAGTTAGGGGCAATGAGGCTGGCAAGGAGGGCAGTTAGAGGTGACCAGATAGGCAGGGGGTGGCAGTTGGGGGGGGATAAGGCTGGCAGGGGAGCAATAAGGGGTGACCAGGCCAGTGGGGGGGTTGGGGGTGACCAGGCATGAGAGTCTGACTATGAGAGCAGGAATGTCCTGAGAACTGAGGAGGCAGCAGTAGTTCTAAGACAAACTTCGAGAAACCCCACAGGTCACCTGGACCTGCTTGCGATGCTTCCCAGTACCTGCACCTGGGTGACAGGGATGCGGGGCCACGCTGGGTCTGGCCTCAGAGGCCTGGCAGGCTGTCTTCTGAGCTGTCTTATTAACCTGGTTGTCCTGTGGAGATCTCGGTGGATTGTCATGCAGAAGTATTCGTTACCTCACACCTGGGTGACCCACAGCACCCACCACACACCAGGCCTGGGCCCGGGGAGAAGAACTAGCTTAGGATCGCAGTGCAGTGTCCGCGGTGAGCTTCCCTGTCAGCTTGGAGGGAACTGTGACAGCTGGACGCGTCTGACGGTCGCTGTTCCCTGTTGACTGTACAGGAGCCAGTCCAGGAAGTCAGTCACTTACCGTCAGTCACATGACAGCGGCTTCATGAGCCGCCCCACCCTGCTGCACCTTCCCCTCACTGCCTCCGGCCTCGGGCCTGTGTCACCACCAATAACCCAGGAGCTTTAGGGACAGTGTGAGTTCGCCTTAGGCCACCCTGGTCCACCCACCCACACTGTGAGGGGCAGCCTCCTTCAGAGAGAAGTGCTGGCTTCAGGTCTGCTGCCCCGGCCGAACGCTTGTCAACTGCGTGTCCATAGGGTGCTCTCACGGGCGGGTGCCTGGCACACAGTTCAGGACAAGGGTCTTTTCTTTGCCCCCAGTCCGAAGCCCAGGAGCTGACCACAGTCAAGATGTCCAAGTTCGGAGGGGGCATCGGCGCGCCGACCACGGAGGAGAGGCTGAAGGAAGCCGCGGAGATCCACCTGCGGCTTGGGCAGCTCCAGCGCTACTGTGAACTCATGGTGGAGCTCGGCGAGGTGAGACCATGGAGGGAGGTGAGGCCATCGGGGGGAGGTGGGGGCCATCGGGGGGAGGTGAGGCCATCGGGGATTGTGGAGGCCATCAGGGGGAGGTGAGGCCATCGGGGGAGGTGAGGCCATCGGGGGGAGGTGGGGGCCATCGGGGGGAGGTGGGGGCCAGGGAGGTGGGGGCCATCGGGGGGAGGTGGGGCCATCGGGGGGAGGTGGGGCCATCGGGGGAGGTGGAGGCCATCGGGGGGAGGTGGGGCCATCGGGGGAGGTGGGGCCATCGGGGGGAGGTGGGGCCATCGGGGGAGGTGGGGCCATCGGGGGGAGGTGGGGCCATCGGGGGAGGTGAGGCCATCGGGGGGAGGTGGGGCCATCGGGGGGAGGTGGGGCCATCGGGGGGAGGTGGGGCCATCGGGGGAGGTGGGGGCCTTCGGGGGGAGGTGGGGGCCATCGGGGGGAGGTGGGGCCATCGGGGGGAGGTGAGGCCATCGGGGCGAGGTGCACAAGTTTAGCCATGCACAAGTTTAGCCTTGGTTAGTTGGGGACTGTGTAGCGGACCTCTCTCTGGATCTCGCTGGTCCCTGGTCTGTCAGGTGTGGGCCATCACAGTGGGTCTTGGGCTCAGGGACCTGCTAGACAAGAACTTCCCACCCCAGGCCTTCACTCAGAAACTCCGGGGGGAGCCAGTCACCTGAGCTTTTGTTTTTGTTTGTTTTTTTAAATATATTTTTATTGAGGGAGAGAGAGAAACATCAGTGAGGAGAGAGATCATGGATCGGCTGCCTCTTGCACACCCCACACTGGGGGTCAAGCCCACCACCAGGCCTGTGCCCCCAGGGGATAGAACCTTCACCTCCTGGTTCCTGATGGCACTCAGCCACTGAGCCATGCCCGCCGGGCTGATCTGAGCGTTTCTAAGCCTCCCGGTGCCTCTGGGCAGGAGGAGGGCTGAGAACCACTGCCGGAGGCTGGACTCTGGTTCCTGGAAAGGCACCTCTGGGGCTAAGCTGCCCGGGGTCCCCTCCTGAATGCTGTTTGTGTGCCCCGAGTCCCGCACTGGCCGGAGTTCCCACTGAGGGTCATCTGGTGGCACAGCCTGATTCCTGATTCTGATTCTGATTCTTTTTATTTATTTATTTTTGCTTTGTTTTTTGTTTTTAAAGATATTTTATTGATTTCTCACAGAGAGTAAGGGAGAGGGATAGAGAGTTAGAAACATCTATGAGAGAGGAACATCAATCAGCTGCCTCCTGCAAAACCCCCACCAGCGATGTGCCCGCAACCAAGGTGAATGCCCTTGATCGGTATCGAACTTGGGACCCTTCAGTCCACACACAGGCTGATGCTCTATCCACTGAGCCAAACCATCCAGGGTCACAGCTTGATTCTTAAAGAGGACGGAGCTAAACAGAGTTTCCATGAGAGGTTCGGATGAAGCTGCCCTGTTAAAATCCTACACAAGTCGGGACCGGTTTGGCTCAGTGGATAGAGCATCCGCCTGCAGACTGAAAAGTCCCGGGTTTGATTCCAGGCAAGGGCATGTACCTTGGTTGCGGGCACATGATTCTCTCTCATTGATGTTTCTAACTCTCTATCCCTCTCTCTTCCTCTCTGTGGAAAATCAATAAAATATGTATATATTTTTAAAAATCCTACACAAGTGCTTATGCCGGAAGGTGGGTGGTGACTGACAGAGCAAAAGGGGGCGGGCTCTGTTCCTTGATCCTGGTGCTGGTTACATGAGTGTAGCCAGGGTGGAAACTTACTGAGCTTTTCCTTTTTCTACATGTGTATTTACTTCAAGAAAACTCTCCCACCCCGCCAAAAAGCAAAAACAGCAAAACTACAATGATGTGGGCTCATTTCATACTTGATCATTTTTTTTAAATGTCCACGTTGGTTAATTTCATAATTACCATAATTATGACATACAAGTAAGGATACTTTTAAATAATATAAAGTAAAGCTAAGCAATAGTTATAATAAAATATATCAAAATGGAGTTTAATGCACTTTTTAATTGCTTCATACTTTAGAGACAATTACTTCCTGACCTTAAATAATAAAATGTGTCATTTAAAAGCATTGTTGAAAGACACTGCAAATTAAAAAGTGTTTAATCTAGGAGCAACATAAAGATTTTACTTGTGAAGAAGTAAAAAAATAGTACCCTGTTAAAAAAAAAAAGTTCTTTTGTTAACAAGGCACTACTAGAAAGAATAGCATCTATTAAAAGCCAAAGAGAAAATAAATAAATTTTGATAGAACAGTATAATTCTTTATCTTTATGAATTTTTTAATTTTGGTATATATAATTTTAAATTATATTTAATTTAAATTTAATTAAAGACCCTTTAGCCAGGGCAGTTTTATCGATGGACTAATGATCTAGAAATGTGCTTAAAATCCTTTAGCAAAATGGGTGTCCTTATCATTGTTCATTATCACCTCCTTACAGATCACTTATTTCTGCAAGGTGAGTACTGTGAGGTTAGAAAAACATGTAATCTTTTCACTTACAAGACCTGTTCTTACTGAAAAACCTTGGTGGCATTAATTTAATCTACATTTCAACTTCTTTTTCCCATTTCCTCCCACTACAATATGGTTAATTCTCCCTTTAAAATGTATTTAAATTCCCTTTCTTAGGTAACATGATTATGAATTATATAACATTTAAAATTACCTGATTAAATGTTAACATTATTTTTAGGCTAAGCACCAGTTTTATAGCCTTACTTGCAGTAGAGCACTGTTCTGAAAAGCCTTAATTAAAATGAAGCTTTGCACACTATCTGATGGCTCAGTTGTTTGGAGTGTCACCCCATACTCCGGAAAGGTTGTGAGTTAGATTCGCAGTCAGGGCACATACCTAGGTTGTTGGGGTACATAACTCATGGCCGACTGATCGATGTTTCTCTCTCACATTGATGTTTCTCTTTCTCTCCACCCTCTCCTTCTAAAAATGAATTTAAAAAACATATCCTTGGGTGAGGATTAAAAAATTTGTTAAATAAAATGAAGTGTTGATTTAAGTAGTGATCTTTCAGAATATTTTTCCCTCACTTCCCTTCCAGACTTGAATGTAATAAACTCCGTCCTTTGAAGTCACAGTCACAATCGGCCTTAGTTGAGCAATGAGCTTCTTTATCAGGAGTCTGATAGTTTAAATATGAAGACCTGTGTTACCAAGTATAAAGGAAGAATTTATAATAAATGTAACTTATAAAAATGAGTAAGGAGAGAATAGGAACATATATATTTGTTAAACATAACAGTGGAGTAAAATCTCAGTGCAAATTACTTTGAACGTAGGACATAGAATACCATAGATGTCGTGTTGGACGATGAGTTAATATATTTTTCAAACTAAAAACCCCCTCCCCCACCATCACCTTCTTTCTCTCTCCCTCCCCCTTTTTCTAGCTCTTGTCTCTCTGTCTGGGTCTAGTTCAGGATTTTCCCTGCTAAATGATACAATGTACATATCATTTCATTTTAAAACTAGAGACCTGATGCATGGAATTTGTGCAAGGGGCTCAGCCCTCACAGCTACGGTGGCTTCCTTCAGCCCTGGCAGCCCCAGCTTAGTCCAGAAGGTCATGCAGGAGGTCATTGGCTGTCCGGTCTAACTAGCATATTAAGCGTTTATTATTACAGACTAGAGGCCTGATGCATGAAATTCGTGCGAGAGTAGGCCTTCCTTCTCCCAGTTGCCAGCACTGGCTTCCCTCGCAGCCCGGGCTCCATTGGGAAGCTCGTCCAGAAGGACGTCCGGTCTGATTAGCATATTATGCTTTTATTATATAGGATATGGTGATATTTATACTCTGTGGGATGAATGAGCTAGAAAAGTAACCCTGGAAATGCTGACCCTCTCTAAATACCCTCTAAAATCTCGTTTCACCAATGGGAGTTCATTAAAGAACACGCCTGCTGGGCGTGAGACTGTGTGTGGGGACGGCTGTGTTTCTGCTCTTCTCCCTGCTGCAGTGGGACAAGGCCTTGTCCGTGGCCCCCGGCGTCTCGCTGACGTACTGGAGGAAGCTAACGCAGAGGTACGGCCGTCCGTGCCCCAGAGCCCTTCCAAGCATGTTCGCGCAGGAGCAGCAGGGGCAGAGGACGGAGCTTTTGAGATTCATACTTCATGTTCTTTTAAATAATAACTGGTTTCGTGTCCTCTGACACAATAAACTGATCGGTTGCAAGTCATTTTGCTGCCCTTTTGTTTGACCTGCCATCCGATAAAGTCAGCGCAAGGCCAGTCCCCATCTCAGTGGATGGGACGGCAGGTCCACGGACCCGCCCACTGGTCACTGTGCTGCTATGGGAAGGTAAGTGGTGAGATTTTCTGAAGGTGCCCAGATGCTTGTGGGTTACTTGCTCAAAACAATTTTGCCTTCACCTCAGGAAAAGCTCCTTTTCATTTATCCTTGAAAACTGACGCCAGCCGAAACCGGTTTGGCTCAGCGGTAGAGCGTCGGTCTGCGGACTGAAAGGTCCCAGGTTCGATTCCGGCCAAGGGCATGTACCTTGGTTGCGGGCACATCCCCAGTAGGGGGTGTGCAAGAGGCAGCTGATCGATGATTCTCTCTCATCGACGTTTCTAGCTCTCTATCTCTCTCCCTTCCTTCTCTCTGTAAAATATCAATAAAATATATTAAAAAAAAAAAAAGAAGAAAAAAAAGAAAAAGAAAACTGACGCCAGATTTCCCCTGTTCCGCGGTTCACATGGCGGCCAGGAAATGCTCTCTCTCCCCAAGACTCCCAAGTCTGCGTACTACAGACCCAGCCATTGTGTGTGATTGGCAGTCTCTCTTCCTAGTTCCAAAGGCCAATGAGAATACTGTTCCTAATCAGCTGTAACCAAGGAGTCGGGGTCACAGGGTAACAAGAGAGCTGTTGGGAGGAACCCCATTGACCCTGAACATTGGGGATGGTGAAAGGTGAGCTGGGAAAACAACCTGAAATGCAGCTACTGCTCCTGCCCAACGGCTGGCCATTGGAATGCGATTTGGTGCAAATGCCAACACCAATTAGATAAACCAAGTTCCTGCTCAACACAGCAGGTAAAGCATTACGAGTGGGAGGAACCAGGCTGGTCTTTGGGAAAGTACCTGGGACGACGGTAGGGAAAGAGAAGCAGAGACAGACAGACAGGCCTGGGTACAATAGAGACAGAGGGACCCCCCCGGGAACCCTTTGGAATCTTCAGTGTCAGGATCCCCCACCCATGCACCTGTCTAGAACGTTCCTGGGTCACTTATAGTACCCCCTTTCCTGACCGTAGTTTATGTGCTGGCATCGTTTTTGTTAATGATTCATAAGCAAGTTGCCTTTAGAAGCTCTCTATTCCTCGTTGTGTTCATGGTACCATTTAAATGTCTCTTTAACAAAGCAGACGCACACACATTTATTAATTTATTATTGCAGACACATCACTCCAACCTCTGCCTGTCTTCACATGGCATTATTCTTGAGTGTCCCTGTGCCCAAATTCCCCTCTTTTTATAAGGATATGCCCCATATCATATTTAGAATCAGTCTTAACCCCTAACCCATTATAACCCTATCTTAATTATATTGACAAAGACCCTATTTTCAAATAAGGTACTACTCACAGATACCATGGGTTAGAATGTCAACATATCTTTTGAGGGACACATCTGAATCCACAACATAAGACTATTTTCTATTCATTCGTTCAATAACTATTTATTTAGTGCTTATTATGTGTTAATCACTATGCTAGGCCTATAGAATACTGTTTAATGAGTATTTATATCTGGCATTAAAATGAAACTTTTCATTTTTAATGAGACCGAGGGACCCCTGGCACTGGATCTAGTCTACAACTCACCCTCAGAAAAATATATATCGCTTGTGTAAATAATAAGCTGCACTGGTTTTAAGGCCTGGCTCGGTCAGTATATTTAGAATCTGTATACATGTAGTGGTCTAAGGGTAAATAAGTACCTATAGTATCTATTATTTCAGAAAAGCTGTCTCCTGTCTATGATTTGATCATAAAATTTGTCTAAAAAATGATACACAGGAAAGCTTTTATGACATCTGCCTCCAAGTTTAGGCATTTCAGAAAACCCCAGTCCTCCCGAGAACCTGGAAATGCCTGTGTTGTAAAGAGAGGAACGGTTCTCCTTTCGCAGGAGAGCCGACCAGCTGATGCAGGAGGACAAGGACGCCGCCATCCCGTACTGCATGGCCGTGGGGGACGTGAGGAAGCTGGTGCGCTTCTTCATGGCGCGGGGCCAGCTGCAGGAGGCGCTGCTGGTGGCCCAGGTACAGGCGCGGGCACACCGCACGTCGGGGGGAGAGGGTCCTGCTGACGGAGCACCGTCTGGACGGACAGAGCCAGGGCCGCCCCGGGGTGTGAGTGGCCACGCTGACCTGGCTTTGGGCCTCATGTGCTCAGGCTTCTCAGAACCCGGAGCCTTTGCTCGCCGCTGAGCGTTGCATGAGCTTAAACAGTGACTGAGCGCTGAGGCTCCACGTTCACACAACAGCGTTCACCTGCTTTTGTGTGTGTGTGTGGTGTTTTTGGTTCTTTCAAATTCTAAGGTGGCTCCAAATTCTGGCATAAATTTCAAACATGATTTAGGTATCCTTTGTTCAGAATGCGAGTCTGAAATGTGTCCCTCACCCACAGTCGGCCAAGGATCACTTAAAAGTGGCAGTGTGTGCCCAGCCCTGGTGCGAGCATCGGCCTGGGACCGGGGCTCATGGGTTCTGTTCTGGTCAAGGGCATGGACCTAGGTGCAAGCTGGACCTCTGGCCTCAGTCGGGGTGGGTGTGGGAGACAACCAATCTGTGTCTCTCACCTCTCTCTCTCTCTCTCTCTCTCTCTCTCTCTCTCTCCCTCTCTCTCTCTTTCTCTCCATCTCCCTCCTACCCCTCTCTCTAAAAATCAATGGGAAAAAAATCCTTGGATGGGGATTAACAAAAAAAAAAGGGGGGGGGGGATTGGGGGGAGGATAGTGCAGTGAAGGCCCGGGGAGCAGGGAGGAGAGGAGGGCTCCGTGGGGGAGGGGAGAAGGGAGCATCTGTAATACCGTCCACAGTACAGATTACTCTGTAAGAAGAGTGATGAGTTTTCCTTCCTCTCCAGGCTGCGTGTGAGGGGAACACGCAAACCTGCCGAGCGCCCACCCCGCCCGGGGCCTCGGGGCCGGAGGACGCCCGCGGGGAGGACTTCGCCGAGTGAGCCCGCGGCGCCTGGGCCCGTGTCTTCTATGGGGTCCCCTTAGGCGCAGTGCAGGGCCTGCCGCCCACCCTCCTTTCACTCAGAGGCAGTGGCTGCTCGGCCCCTGCATTTCCCTCCAGAGGGGGGCCTGCGGCCGCTCCGCCCGGTGCACAGGAATGGCAGACTCGTGGCGGCCTGGGCACAGCACCTGAGCTCCCGGAAGGCCAGCACCCACGTCCTAGCGGAGCCGCCTGTGGGAGCAGGGGGTGGGCTCACCATGTTCCCTGTGGCCGGTGCAGACCGTGTCGGTGACCTTGTCATCACCCGGGCCATGTTAGTGACAGAATAGCATGCCAGCCTCTTGCGAAGAAGCCCAAAGAGTCACTTTCGGAAAAGCAAGAGGATTAGAGCTCTCCGTTTCTTCCCTCTCCCAACCTCGTGCCTGCCTTCCCCCTCTCCTCGGGGCTCCCGTTTGGGCCTAGAAAATGGGGTGTGGGAGCGTTCAGGACCCTTAACCGGGTAAGGGGCCTCAGGTGCCGTCAGTGACGTGTTGGGGACCAGTGTTCTTGGTTCCTGGTTCTTGGTGGCTGCCCTCTGCCAGCCAGTCCTGCCTCTGCAGCCCCAACACACACCCCCAGCCTGTCCCCCCTGCACCGGGAAAAGCCCCAGTCCCCCTGCAGCTCTTCCCGGTCACCGCCCTGTGGCCCGGTCCTCACTGCGCCCCCTGTGGCCCGGTCCTCACTGCATCCGGAGGGGAGATAGACTGAAAAGTAGGCTTTTCCCTGACGTGTGGGGGACTGTCAGCTCCTCTGCTAAGGAAGACGGCTCCCTGATCCTCCCTCAGTCAGGGGTCCAGCTAGGTCCCTCCTCTCCGCTCCCCGCCTGGGACACGGGTGCGGGGTCCCCCGGGGCGCCTGCTGAGCTAGGCTGCCCCCCTTCCCCAGGCTCCTGCACACGGCGAGCGCGCAGCTGGCGGAGTGGCACTTCCAGGGCGGCCGGGCGGTGCGCGCGGCCTGCTGCCACCTGTCCGTGGACGACGTGGAGGTACAGCGCTGGGGGAAGCTGTGGAGGAGGGGGGATGTGAGGGAAAGGGCGGGTGTCTGAGGGAGTCATAGCCGGTCTGCACGCGTTCCAAGCCCCAGGGTGACACTCCCCACCCGAGCTCTGCCCCGACACTTTTAAATCCCATCACAAGCTCCTATTGTGACTAGCCGACTTGAAGTGTCACGGGTGAGGAGCAGGAGGTGGTAAAGGATGGATAATGGCTGCACTTGGGCTCCGTCCCTGACATTGAAAGAGCTTGTTTCCCTTCGGTGTGTTCTTCACCGGTTACCCTCTTAGGGTGACTCCCACCGACCCACTGATGGAACCAGGGCGGCCCTGAGCGTAGATGCAGACGCGGGGTCCCCGGCTCCTGAGAACACTGGCTTCAGGGACAGTTGATGCTCATCATACACTGTTTATGAAGCTTTTAGGAATCGACACTTTGCCCAGCCAGGTGGCTCAGTGGTTGAGCTTTGACCCATGAACCAGGAGGTCACGGTTCGATTCCTGGTCAACAGCACAGGCCCGGGTTGCAGGCTCGATCCCCAGTGTGGGGCGTGCAGGACGCAACCGGTCCATGATTCTCATTACTGACGTTTCTATCTCCCTCTCCCTTCCTCTCTGAAATCAATACAAATTTATTTTAAAAAATAATTTACATTTTTTAAAGTATATTTTTTATTGATTTTTTTTTTTACAGAGAGGAAGGGAGAGGACTAGAGAGTTAGAAACATCCATGAGAGAGAAACATTAGTCAGCTGCCTCCTGCACACCCCTTACGGGGCATGTGCCTGCAACCAAGGTACATGCCCTTGACCAGAATCGAACCTGAGACCTTTTAGTCCGCAGGCCGATGCTCTATCCACTGAGCCAAACCAATTAAGGCGATAATTTACATTTTTTTTCTTATGGAAACTGAAGGACATATTGAGGACATTGCAGAGAGACTGTTATTAATTACAAAAACACGGGCAAGCGCTCTAAATTCTTAAATTCTAACCTTAGAGAGTATCGCCTGTGTGTCCCTTTATCAGCTTTTCCACTTGAAGTTGCAGTCAGGCCTCCGCACTGGGTAGAAGTAGTGCAGGGATTCTGTAAGAGGGACTGGGCGTGGGCCAGTGCCCCGGTGCTTCCTGAGCGGGCGGGAGCGTGGCGGGAGCGGAGACACTGCCCCGCCTGCGTCTCTGACCCGGGCGGTTGTTCCTCCCGCTAGCTGGCCATGGCCTCCCTGCTCCGCGGGAACGAGCTGGAGCTGGCGGTCTGCGTAGGCAGGGTCCTGGGCGAGGCGGCAGCCCCTGCCACCCACCACGCCCTGGAGCTGTTGGCCAGGAAATGCATGATGATCCCAATGTGGTAAGAGCTTCTAAACGTAAAGAATTTTTTTATTTTTTTTATTTTTTACATATTTTATTGATTTTTTTTACCCCCCTCCCTCCCTCCCACACATCCCCTCCTTCCCCAGAGTTTTATGCCCATTGGTTGTACTTATATGCATGTATACAAGTCCTTTGGTTGATCTATTATCTCCCCCAGATCCTCCTCCCTTCCCCGCTGAAATTTGACAGTCTGCTTGTTGCTTTACTGTCTCTATATCTATATTTTGGTTCATCAGTTTATAATGATCTTTATTATCCACAAATGAGTGAGGTCATGTGGTGTTTCTCTTTCGTTGACTGGCTTATATGGTGATGGCATGCATCTTTTCAGGCGTGCCAGTCGCAGTTGATCGCGTGTTGGGCGTACACGGGGTGTCCTATCTTTTTCTTATTATTGGAAGCTAATATATATTTGATACCTGCACTGGACTAGGACAGCACAAAGAGGAAAGCTGCCAGAGAATCTCACTCATGAACATGGATGCAGAAATCTGGAACCAATATTTAGCTAACTGGTCAGTCCTACATAAAAAGAATCAAGGGTAACTTGCTTGTATACCAGAGAAGTGAAGATGGATAACTTTAGAAATGCAATTAATATAATTCAGTTCATCAATGGAATAACATAGGAAAAGCATATTATTGTCCCAAAGATACGGGAAGTCATTAGATAGCAGTATTGATGTACAATCATTGTATTAAAATCTCTTAAACTAGAAATGTACTTAATCTGGTAAGGAATATTTGTAAAAACCTACCACAAACGTTCTTTGTATCGGTCAGTAGCAGGAGGTGCCTTTTCTGAGAGCAGGGATAAACAGTGCAGGGTCTCCTTTTTCGGTAAAAGGGGAGACTGTGAGGGGAAGGGGGTGAGAAGGAAGAAGTGGTTGCGGAATGGAACCTCCCGGGCCCATCGGAAGCAGCCCGGCGGGAGCCCATGGTTCTCCAAGCCCATAAGGCGTCAGGAGACAGTCGTGTGGGCACCTTAGGACTATCGGGACCGCACATTCCCGCATGTCCAGTCCTGCACCCCGCTCCTCCTTCTCAGACCCTGTGTCTGGGTTTGAGGTTTGGGAGAGAGTCACTTTTCCACTGGAGAGAAATAACAAAGACGATTTCCCGGGGGCTCGGCCCAGGCCATTGCCCTGAACTCGGGCACCGCTGTGGGAGACAGACCCTGGGAAGTGGGGGTGGGGGGTGACCTGGGCTTCCCGGTCCAATGGGCTCCCGCTCCCCTCTGCAGAGCCCTGTCCTCAGGGCCAACCGCGCTTGGTGAGGGAAGGACTTTTAGGAAAGATGTGGCTGTTGCTGTCACTCTGAAGGTGTGTGTTGAATAAAGATAGTTTTAGACTTCAATCTTCTCTCTCACCAAAGTACTCAGCGCCTTGAGACATTTGGATGAGCTTGTTTGCTCAGACTTTGGCCTCTCCCCGCTGTACGCCCCTTGCACATGCCGTACGCCCATTGCACACGCACCACCTTAAGATGAGCTCTCAGATGGGCCTCGGGCCTCAGCGCGGTAACAGCCAGGATTCAAGGCCATGTGAACGGCCTCCAGAGCGTGCACTGTCCCCAGGGTCTCAGCCAGTTCTGCTGCTGTAACAAACACCCAGTGGCTTTGAACAGCAGAAAGGCATTTCTCAGGGTTCTGGAAGCTGAGACCTTCAAGACCCAGGCGCTGGCGGACTGGGGGTCTGATGGAGTCGGCCTCCTGGTTAACAGCTGGCATCTTCCTGTGGCCTCGTCTGTGAGGGCACCAGTCCCGTTCCAGCGGCTCTGCCCTCCTGACCTGAGCACCTTCCAAGGGCCTGACCTCCAAGTACCATCTCCTTGGGGGGCTGGTTTCCACGCGTGACTTTGGCGGCACACACATGCAGGCTGCAGCAGCCATCACACTGCCCGCCTCCTAGGGGGGCTAACTCAGGAACACTGTCCACTGCCTTTCCGCCCGCGCATGGGGCTCTCAGTGAGCCGGGCATCCCAGAGCTGTTCTCTGTGACCCACGTGGTATGGGGGGTAGGAGAGCCTCTTCTCCCCACCAGCCCGCCGTGGTCCCCCCACACTCCCATCTGTGTCTATAACGCTGACCCTTTGAGAGACCCAGGCGTCCCTCGGTGTAGAACTGCAGTGGGCAGTCACCTGGTCACCCTGGCTTCCCTCAACCCATCCTGAAGCATGAGATCTGTTCGGAGAGGTGACTGCCCCAAGCTAAGGAAACGTGGTGTGTGTGTGGGTGTGTGTTCATGTGAAAGCAACAAAAAACCAAACAGGAATAGATAGTGAATTTTTAAAAGTTTTAAAAATCTTTCAACTGACTATAAGGTGCTTTTAATATAAAACAAACGCCTGTTCCCCGGAATTCCGGGAGTTCTTTCTGTATGTACCTGTCGATGCATAGATATTTGTGCCGGAAACCAGAGCGACATTCAAATTCCAAAATAGTTGATGCTGATCGGGTTGTACCCGGGGAAGGGGGTCTGTAAGTCCAGTGGCTATTAGCAGTAGAGCTCCTTGGATTTTAGAGAGTAATTAAGATAGCAGCAGCATCGCAATAGAAAGTGTGTAACTTCCTAACCAAGAACCCTTCACATGTCTGTGTTCGCTGGTTAGAGTTGGCATTGCCTGTCTATGGTATTCATATCCAGAACTATTTTCCTTCTAGCTTTCCATCTGATGAATACAGGTACCATCCACTTTTATAGAAACTGCTTAATTAAATGTTTATATTCTACATTATTGGGAAACCATTTCTATATTAAGAAGTTATCATTAGCCGATACCAGTTTGGCTCAGTGGATAGAGTGTCTGCCTGCAGACTGAAAGGTCCCAGGTTTGATTCTGGTCCAAGGGCATGTACCTTGGTTGCGGGTACATCCCCAGTAGGAGGTGTGCAAGAGGCAGCTGGTCAATGTTTCTCTCTCATCAATGTTTCTAGCTCTCTCTCCCTCTCCCTTCCTCTCTGTAAAAAATCAATAAAAATTTTTTTTTTTAAAGTTATCATTAACTATTTTCACGTTGTCTTACAGAATGCCAACTTATTTCCACAATTTATAGCATATAAAACTCAACTATAGAGGAGTGACAAAAGTTCCTATAACCTAGGCACAAAAGCACTGTGGTTTTATATTTAAAGGTGTATAAGTGAACTGTGGCTCTCTACAATATAAAATAATAGCTAATTCAGCTAAGCAAATTAAAATGCCTGTTCTGATAGTGAAATTTAAGTGAAATTTAAGATAATTTATTTGGTCCATATCATTACTTGTAATATGGTTTACTAAATTTTCAGTAAATAGTGATTTCACCTAATGAGTGGATAAAATTAGATAGCATCGTTGTACATTTTACTGTATCAGGATATAATTCAATACAGATTTTTTGTCTGAAGTTGATAGGAGTTTGAGTAGAATTTTAGAGTGTCATTTATACATTATAAAAGCAAGTAATTTCTATATTCTCATGGACATTATTGAAAACTGCTATTAAATGTTAGTGTCAAACAACAAAGTCATTCGTAATTTTAGCAAGAATAGATGAAGGACTGTTAATTTGGAAATTAACATATTCAAAGATTTACCTCTGCAATGATAACAGAAAATCAGACACAACAAATTATCTCTATTGTTGTTCTGTGCTCATTATATTCTTGGTTAAATATCTCCTAACGTTTTAAAAATAGCTCGTTCACACCAATGGCTGATCTAGATTTCTCTGAAGGCTTCACACGGAGGGGAAGCAGGGTTTGTCTCAGCCCGAAGCACACCCCTCCTAATTCACACTTGAAGTATCGCCTCTTCTGAAGTCGTGCTGAATGTTTATCAGTTTCTTGAAAGTTGAATAATAACATCTCAAAGTATGAAAATCAGTGTTTTCTCAGTTATGATGCATGCAACCAAAAACGCTTCATACTTTTTTATTTAAAAAAAATATTTTTATTGGTTTCAGAGAGAGGAAAGGAGAGGGAGAGGGAGATAGAAACATCAATGATGACAGAGAATCATGGATCAGCTGCCTCCTGCACTCCGCCTACTGTGGATCAGGCCCGCAACCTGGGCTGTGCCCTGACCAGGAACGAAACTATGACTTCCTGGTTCATAGGTCGATGCTCAGCCCCTGAGCCCCGCCAGTTGGGCAAACAAAAATATTTTTAATGTAAAGCTGCTGTACCTGCAGTTTCTTACACTCCTTAGTTTTAAGTGATTTATTCCATTGATCACATCTTGAAAAATGTAAATCAGAAAACTGCATTTGTGTGAGACTTCCCCCGAAGCTGTGGTCAGCAAACTGCGGCTCGTGAGCCACAGGCGGCTCTTTGGCCCCAAGAGTGTGGCTCTTCCACAAAATACCACGGCCTGGGCGAGTCTATTTTGAAGAAGAGGCATTAGAAGAAGTTTAAGTTTAAAAAATGTGGCTCTCAAAAAAAATTTCAATCGTCGTCCTGTTGATATTTGGCTCTGTGGACTAAGGAGTTTGCCGACCACTGCCCTAACGTTTCACAGGTAGGCCGAACGCCCAGCTTCTAACGTAACCTAAGTGCTCCAATTGTCCACGGCTGGCCAGTGTTCACTTCCCAGCCTGGAATCCATTCCAGAGCACAGACCTAATTCAGCTCGGTGTGCCAGGCAATTATTACATAGTGACGGAATCCATGGTGAACATAGGAAGACTGTCCAGCTTTAAAGACCATTTAGAGCCTGGCCGGCGGTGCTCAGGGGCTGAGCGTTGACCCTTGAACCAGGAGGTCAGGGTCTGATTCCCAGGTCAAGGCACATGCCTGGGTGGCAGGCTCTGTCCCCAGCAGGGGGTGTGCAGGAGGCAGCCGATCCATGATGCTCTCCCTTCCCCTCCTCTCTCTGAAATCAATAAGAACATGTTTTTTAAAAGAACTGGTTAGGCATTTCATCCCACGTTTTTGCTCCCAGCCCTTCAGTCCCTGGGATCTGTGCCGAGAGGCTGACAGTTGAGCAGGAGGTCAGTGCTGTGTGCAGCGAGGACTGCGGGAGGAATCCTGAGCCTCCTTCCTCCCACATGGCTCTGGTGTTGGGTGTGGTTTTTTTGTTCTCACGGGCATTTCCCTTTTGGTTATGCGACCAGGAATTTGGCCGCCGACCTGCTCCTGATGATTCCCGATAATGAACTTCAGCTGGTGAAGCTCTGTGCCTTCTACCCCGGCTTCGAGGAGGAGACGAAGGGTCTCCGTGAGAAGGTAGCTGGGGACGCAGCACGTGCCTGAGCTCCTGGCAGGGTCAGGGGCAGATCCAGGCGCTAGTTCCTCTCTCACAGCGCAGGCAGTGCACTCCCCCTCTTTCATTGGGTGATGTGTGATAAATACTGCTGACTCTTGGGCAACATCCCACTTATTATTATTCATTGTTATTGCTATTATTGTCATACCTTAAAGGCCGTTTCATAAATATATCTCAGTACACGTTATTTGATTCGCATCTATTCTGAGCAACTTCCATAAGAAAGAACCATGAAACTGATTTAGTACTCACTCTGCTATACCCCCCTACACGTTTTGGTGGTATTGTCCTCACCCCGGTTATTTTCCAGTGCAAGCTGCCCACCGAGGAAGAGTGCATGCAGCTAGCGGAGACAGCGCACGCGGGGGGCCATGTGTTTGAAGCTGTCATGTACTACCTGTTAAGTCCGGAGCCTGAAAAAGCCCTTCCTGTTGGTCTTGACTTCGTCAAAGGTGAGTGTTTAGTTGTAGAGACACTTAACATCTACTCACTTATTTCACGTTTTCATTCATACTGCTAACAGCTTTCACATCGAGCACCAGCCACCCCACCTGGAGAAAGGAGACACCGCTGACTACATGGCGTGGGGCCTGGGAGAGGGTCGGTGGGCAAGTAGATGCCTGTGATCTGACCCCAGGCTCAGAGAGGGTTCGCCAGGAGGGGGCTGATCATATGGGTTCAGCAGTGGGTGAGCAAACGTGAATACCGTTACCTAGAGACTCTTGACTTCGTTCTGTCTTGCCAGAACACATCTGTAGAGCAGACTGGACTTTGGATGCCATTCATCCCGTTCTCGACCTGCTGAGTTACATTCGTACTGAAAAGCTACTCCTGCACACGTGCACCCGGTGAGTCCCTTCCCCCAGAACCCATCCCTGTAGCCACCTGGTGTTCCACGGTGGCTCTGCGAGTTTTGGTGTTTAGATCAAGAAATAAGATCAGCCGAAGCCAGTTTGGCTCAGTGGATAGAACGTAGGCCTGTGGACTCAAAGGTCCCAGGTTCAGTTCCGGTCAAGGGCATGTACCTTGGTTGCGGGAACATCCCCAGTGGGGGGTGTGCAAGAGGCAGCTGATTGATGTTTCTCTCTCATTGATGTTTTTAGCTTTCTATCCCTCTCTCTTCCTCTCTGTAAAATCTCAATAAAATATATTTTTTTGAAAAGGAAATAAGATAATCTTAGAAGGACCCGAAGAAAAAATTACATTTTTATTCGTTGTCATTTTAAGAAAAAAAATGCAGAGGTCAATTTGTACCAGAAATCATAAATCTTTGTGGCTTCCTTTACTAATAGTGTTTGTATGTTTATGTATGTATGAACACACACATGCACACATACACACCAGTTCAAATAGGGCTAATTTAAAGCTTTTGGGTGGCTGTGAACCTCTAATCCCTGAGAAACTGATGGTCTTACCTGTTAACTCTCCATGTGTGCACGGCGTGCTGGGTTGGGGAAGAACTGAAAGGCTAGGACGTCAGACATGAGGCCGCCCCGGGAGACAGGCGTCATGTAAGACGGGGGTGGGAACCTTCTCTGCCAGGGCCAGTTGGATATTCATAACCTCATTCGAGGGCCACATTGATTTACCAGCTTTAAAATTAGCCGGCTCTATTTGGTCAGACATGTAACTAACTCACCCGTCATGCGTTGGCAGGGCCAGACCGAATGGTTTCACGGGCCTCACAAGGCCCGTGGGCCAGAGGTCCCCCGGACCCCGGGTTTAAGGTCACTGTCCCATGTGGCTGAGGTCGTGGGTAATCTGCACGAGAGGCCGTGGCCGGCCCCTGTTGCTTGATGCCGCGGGCCGGGGATCCCTAACCTGACCGGGAGCGAGCACATGAGGAAGCAGCGGAGCTACAGGGAGAAACAAGACGGCGAGGGTGAGACGGCGTTGACGATCCGTGTTTTGACCCGAATTGTCACAGCGCAACGCCAGGCTGAGTTACCCGATGAAGGCAACAGCCTCGAGTTTAGGGCATTTTCTAAACGGAGTTTGTGGTCAGCGTCAGCCGTTAGACCAGAGGGGCGCCAGTACAGTCACTGCAGAGGAGAATGACGTTCCAGGCTTCCAGGTTCGGACTTCTTAAACCCAACCGTCTTCCCCGCAGGGCGCGGAACGAGCTGCTCATCCTCAGCGGCTACGCGGGCGCGCTGCTGGCCGCCAGGAGGCAGTACGCGGGCATCGTCCCCGCGCTCTACGAGTACACGAGGTGAGGGCCTGCGGGGGTCCCCAGCACTGCCGCACGCGTCCCTTTGTCCGTCAGCCTGGCGCCGTCACTCCCAGGACGGTGGGTCCTGTTGCCGTGGGCCCTGCCGCTTGGCTCAGCTCTGTCCGTGGAGAATGCAGCCGCCCCCCGTCCTCCCCGCTGGCTGACTCTGTCCCTGCTCTCCGGCTCGCTTGCTTACTCCCAACACTCACTTTAGTGCAGACACACACTGTGCGTACAGCCGCCGGCGTGGCCATCGGCCAGCAGAGCTTGGCTTCTCGAACCGTCCTCCGTATGTTATGCAGCTCCTGTGTCCGTCCCTCACTCCTCAGCCTGCCACCAGCCCACAGCTGTGGGCCAGCTAGGACTCGCCAGCACTTACAGGCGAACTACACAGTGAGCACACACGCACACGCACACATGTTCGGGTACACACATACATTTTTGAACAGTCGTCGTTAACCCTGAAATTGCAGCTGTTCATTCGCTTTTCTGGTGCCTTTGTCTTCGATGTGAGCGGTTGATTTCTCTCTCTTGTTGCAGCCAGCTCTTGAAACGCCGGGAGGTGTCCGTGCCTTTGACCATCGGGCGCCTCTCGGAGGAGCTGGAGGCGTGGAGGGCCTGCACGCAGCCCGTGCCCCCGTGAGCGATGGGACAAAACTCTGGGGAGGGTGGGGATGTATGGGGGGGGCGGCATGATAAAATATGTACACAGATAATAATTTAATTTTTAAAAAAGTAAAAAAAAGAAGAAGGACTCTTGGTTTGTTTGGCAGATGTTCAGTAATCGCTTACAGTGCTGCCTTTTTTAAAGTCCTTCGTGTTTACTGTGAATTGAGTCTAACGTTGATGTGGCATCATCTATGAAGGGCGCTAAAAAGCCATCGGGACTGTGTCTCATCTCAGCCTGAACCGTTCTGTGGTTTTGCAAACATGGGAGTGCCATGTGTGTTGACCATACAGATCCTCAGAGGACTCCCCCTGCACGCCGGCTTCCGAGGCACAGAGAAGGGTGCACGCAGCCCTGCTCCGGAGACTGCGGGCGGAGCCGCTCAGAGGCATGGTGGGGCCGGACTACGTGACGGGGTCGCACCTGCCCAGCCACTCTGACGCGCACATCTCCTGTCTCACGGGGCTGAAAATCCAGGTACTGTCTGACGGCGGGCAGAAATGACGCATTTCCAGCCTCTTATCCGTGTCCTCATTCTTTGAAATGCGATTCTGAAATGACTGTCCTCTGGCAAAAGTAATGGGTGCCGATCCGGAGGCCTGAGGCCCAGCCAGAAGACCCCCTCAGCTCCCGTGGTTATGCAGACGGTCTCTCTCCGCTTATAATAAACTCAGAGAGTCCGCGGCTGCTGTTGTTACAGTAGGAACCCACGTAACAGGCAAAGGATGTGTCTGCTCAGTGACAAATGTTTGAAAATGCATGCAGATTCTGTCCTCGGGGACATCCCCTAAGGGAGACAGTCCACAGTCACCATGGCAGACTAGAGGCCCGATGCACGGAGATTCATGCAAAAAGGGGCTTTCCTTCCTCTGGCTGCCGGCACCGCCTTCACTGCGGCTGGAGCTGCCTTCCCGCCTTCCACGCTGCCCGGAGGCCCGGAGCAGCTGGGCGGTGCAAATGCCTGCATCCCGCCCTGCCACTCCATCCCTGTGTATGCAAATTAACCTGCCTTCCTTGTTAGATTAATTTGCACACTCACTCCTGATTATATATATGTTATTGGTATTTTTTTTTTTTTACAGAGAGGAAGGGAGAGGGATATAGAGTTAAAAACATTGATGAGAGAGAAACATTGATCAGCTGCCTCCTGCACACCTCCTACTGGGAATGTGCCCACAATCGAGGTCCATGCCCTTGACCGGAATCGAACCTGGGACTCTTCGGTCTGCAGGCCAATGGTCTATCCACTGAGCTAAACTGGTTAGGCCATTTGTTGTTGTTGTTGTTTTTGTTTGTTTGTTTGTTTTGCATTTAGTTCTTTAGAACTGCCCTTGACATAGGGACTAACTGATATAACTAAATTACAGATTTGCTGGCAAATCACGTTTGGCATGATTTTAATTACACACACACACACACACACAAACACACACACACAAACACACACACACACACAAACACACACAAACACACACACACAAACACACACACAAACACACACACACACAAACACACACACACAAACACACACACACACACAAACACACACACACACACACACACACACACACACACACACGGCTGGTTCAGAGGTTCTGGCTTGAATAACTTCCCAGCCGTTATGATTAAACATAAAATATGCTTAAGGCTATGATGAGACATATGCCTTTATAAAACGGTAACTTTGCAGTATTTAGCAGATTAACACTACCTGTTATCTCTGTTAACACTGCTGAATTGAAAGATCTCAAATTATCAAACTAAATCCTATTTTGAAAGACATCAGGATGTATTTAACAGTAAGATGTTTTAAAATGTTCCTACAGTGGTTAGCAGTTCAAAAAACTAATTTTCTCATACTTTTAACATTTGCATTGGATTTATTGGGGTGACAGCGGTTAATGCAATGATATCAGTTCCAGGTTGTACAGGGTTCAGTACATCACTGCATATCGTATTGTGGGTTTGCCACCCAGAGTAAGTCTGTAGTTTTTCATTTCCTGTCAGCCCTGTGCAAACATCTCCCGTGGGTTTTCTGTGGGAGGGATGGTCTCTGTTTAAAAACCTGTTGCAGATTTATGCTCTTCTTCCCTCCCCTCTCCCCGTGTGCAGGGCCCCGTGTACTTCCTTGAAGACGGGAAATCCGTCATCTCCCTGAACGACGCTCTGATGTGGGCCAAGGTGAACCCCTTCTCGCCTCTAGGGACTGGCATTCGACTCAACCCGTTCTGACGGCAGGCGCTACCCCGGCTTCGCTGTGTCTAAAACGCCTTTTATTGGTTCGTATTGACCTTGGTTGCTCACGCGCTGAAGGTTGGGAAGGGGAGAGGGGGACGTTCGGAATAACATTAATTTTATTCATTAACTTCAAAAAGTAAAATATTTATATGTTTTTGAGAAAAACATAGGTGTCTCCTTTATAAAATAAAACAGCCATATTTGGGAGGAAGGGACTATTTGAGTTGTAAAGGACTGAATGGATAATCTAAAAGAGCCTGTAAAATGCTCACAACGAGCAGGAGGAACCCAGGTATTTACTGCTGAGACATGAAAGGGTGTGACGAGGAACAGCGCTTGGATGCAGTACAATCCGACTGACCGTTCGAAGGACCAGGTTTCTCAGGCATCAATAAGGAAGGAGTGCGGGCCGAGCGTCCGCTCACAGACGCCTACCTTGTCTTCTATTGAATGGATAGTCAACCACTGGTTTTAGCTCATCTTTAGTAAAAGTTTACAGTTATAAGTTTAATGTATACCAATATATAGATACACACTCAACATGCTTTATTAATCCTCATTCAAGGATATTTTTTAATTGAGTTTTAACGAGAGAGGAAGGGAGAGAGAAAGAAAAACATCGATGTAAGAGAAACATACATCCATTGCTACTTTTACACCCACTAACTAGGGATCAAACCCACAACCTAGGTATGTCCCCAGACCGGGAATTGAACCTGCAGTCTTTTCAGAAGAGACAATGCTCCAACCAGCTGAACCACACGAGGAGACCATTACCAAGGGTTCCATCTGAAATTCAAATGTCCAGTTGTAAAGGAATCTGTTATATAAGCATGAAAAACATTGGGGAGGGGGTAAAAAACAAAATGCAGTGGTATCTGTATGAGAATTTGCATTTTATGATAATCGACTGTTTTAAGAGACTCGGTCTGTATAGATAATAATTTTCATTAATGCATGTAATATCGACATAATCTCTAAAGATTTATATTAATATAACTGAATTTATTTGGTGAAATTTAGTTTGAAGTAAATTTCCTGTAAGTAGGATGTTAAAATTTTGTATATATTATGTAAATTCATGATTTTAACATATTAATTAAAAGAGTAAAGCTATAAGAAAGAAAAGCCTGAGGCATGACCATAAGCAGCTCAGTTGTTCTAGAATTCTGACTTTGAAATTTATGAAGTGAATGCATATCAGGAAGAACAGTCCTTTTATACTCAAGTCGTTGTGTGGAATTTGTAATATAGATCTTTTTGTCTAATAATCCTGGTTATTATCTCTAAACTTGTTGCATTTAAAATATTACTTTAACAATTTTCTTAAACAGCTTCTTAAAACAGAAAACAATATATAATATAATACCTATCTACCACATTGACCACTTCTAATTCACCATTAAATTTCATTTTATTAAAAAATTTAATATTATAAATAAGAATGTTTCCAACTCAGAGATGCAGTAGATAATATAAAGTGTATCTGAGTTTTTTTTTTAACCTTTGGTGATAAATATAACTCAGAATTGTTTATTAATTGGCTTATGTGTACTAAAATTTCCTTACTTCAAAATGAGTCTAAATCCCACTATATTTTTCTTTATTTTGTTTTAAATAAAGAAGCCTATCTTTTTTGCTTTAATTCCTTCAAAAGATATCACTGAGTTTAAATTATACATATATAAATAATCACATTTTGTATTTTAATGAATGCAAACAATATTTTGTGTATAAAATGAGAAAAAATAAACACGTAGCACATGAAGAGAATGGAGAGTAACCCAGGTTCTGTCTGAAATCTAAACTGGGCAGATCAAGTGCAATTCCGCTATGCTTTGACATCTACCATGTTCTGTACCTTAATATTAATTTTAACTATTAATTCTTTGCAGAATTATAAATGTCATTTGACTATGTCAATCTGTATATATTATTGTACCTTAATATGAAAAAAAGTAATTTTTAAAATTTGTAAAAGCATTTTCCATTGTTAGATTTTATATGCATGAAAATCCAATAAATAAGATGAGCTTATTTTACTGTTTGAAGATGTCCATAGCGTAGACAAATCATTTTGCATTTTTAAACCCGCCTTTATGAAGGAAGTCTCATGAGACAGTGAATGTTGAAAGCATTGGGAAACATTGTTCTCTCTGACATGACCAGGTGTTTCACGAAGTTGCAATATCAAGATTGTGTACATCGTGTGAAAACCTCTGACTTTCTTGTCAATCAGTGAAACATACATGTATTTCCACAAGACCATCCAGATGCGCTCAGGAACTTGGTTGCGTTAGCAATGACTGCGTGTTGTTGTACCGTGACAAGAAAATTATTTTTTTTTTGTCTTCAAAGGTATTCTGAATAGGGTAAATACGTCACACGTTGTTTGTAAGATCCGGGATTTCCTGTTGAGTGCACTCATATGGCGGGAGCTGTGTTTGTGGTGCACTCCTAGGACGTGCTCACCGTACCGTGTCTGTGAAACACGTGTACTTAAATAAATGAAAAAGCGCTTCCATGCTGAATTGAGACAGCAGGTGGCTGTGCATGCAGTTGCCTAGATTGTTATGTGTGTACATGTTCCGGGTCCCTGGTTGTAGTCAGTACCCATGAGAGCCAGTGAGGCCTGGTCCCCGGCAGGCTGAGCATCCGTCTGTCCCGAACGCCCCGCTGTCTCCCAGGTCGCTGCAGGGGCAAAGGGCTGAGTGTCCATCAGCGATGGCCCTCCGGGGACGGGGGGACCTGCAAAAGCCACTCCATGGACATCCGGGGGAGACCCTCCGCCCGCAGGAAACCCTGCCTCCGGGGAACCGCCAAAGAGGAGAGAGGAGGGGGTCTTCATCTCCCATGGCCGGGGGAGCATTCTGCCCCCTGATGGACAGGACCCGCTCCGGAGGCTGCCTGGCCACGGGGAAGTTCCTTCCTTCCGTCAGAGAGCCTCTGCGCTGGCGGCCTTCCTCAGGTGTGCCCCCGCGGTGGCGTCCGGGCACACGCATCCTGGGGGTCCTCACAGCTCCCCACTCTGACGTTCCCGCTGCCCGCACTCACTCCCTCACCCGGGTGAAGCCCCCCGCCCCCGCCCGACCATTCCCTGGTCCCCCAGCTTCCGTGGGGCCCACAGGGGCCGGGCACCTGCCCCAGGCCGTGAGGGATTGGCTTTCTCAGGAGGCTGGACGCAGTGTCCAGAGGACAGAGCAGCGTGATTGACTGATTATCCCGATCCGGTCCTTTCTCTGGCTCTTCATCTGACTTCTCTCTAACTCCTCTCCTGGGGAGCGGCCAGACGTGGGTTAGCAGTGATCCCACTGGCTTCGGCCTGAGATGTGTCCTGTGAGGGGGCAGGCAGCAGGCGGGGAGCCTGTGGCTGGTTAAGGCGTGCATTTGGGCTAAGTCCTTTATTCCAAACCCCTTCCTGAGAAGTCACCTCTTCCGTTGGGGCTCCCTTCACTTTTACTATGCATGCTCTCCCCCAAATGTAAGACCAGCCACGGACGTCTCAGAGGCGGAAACGCCAATGGAACTGCGCCTCCCACTGCGGGACCGTGATCGCCTGTAGCTGGGATCGGACCCGCCCGGTGGCACTAACACTGTCCTCTGGGGGCCAGAGGGGCTGGGAATGAGCTGGCCGCCAACCGGAGTGGTGCCAGGTGGAGAAAACGGCCCAGGTGTAGACATAAAATCACCCGCCTTTCAGGAGATCCGCCTGCTCTTGTCTCCCTTCAGGAAGGCCCGGGGATGGCAGCCACCAGGGGGGATGTAGCAGGGGTCTGGCACCGCCAGGGGGGATGTAGCAGGAGGGCTTGCACCACCAGGGGGGATGTAGCAGGGGTCTGGCACCGCCAGGGGGGATGTTTGGAGGGAAGAAATGGGTTCCTCAACCCCAGAGCCAGCTTCTGAGCGGAGCGCTTTGCCTCCCAACAGGGAGGACGCCGTTTGTGAGAAATGGTCACGGCCTTTTGTGGGCCTGGGCTAGATGGTCCATGGGCCAGTGTACAACCATCACCGTTCAGAACAAATGTTCTTGTTCGTAGATGTGCTGTGTGAGCGAACACCGTCAGGCTGCCTGGTAACTCTTCGAGTCTAATGAGGAAAATGTGACAGAGGACAGTCGCCATTCCTGCCACCCCTCTCCGAGGAGGCCTGCTGCTGGTGGTGGTGAGCGTGCCGGCTGCCCTCCACAGCGCCCTGTGCTCGCTCTGCGCCGGTTAACTGCACTCTGTGCTTTCCACAGGCTGTGGCCCAGTGACAAATGGGTGTTGAATGGAAGTGATAAGAAAAAGCAGCCTGCGTATCGATAAAGCACCACTTTAATTTACTTCTCACTGAAATATAAGCCAGAGGAGGCGGTTCTGTCCCTTTAACGTGGCAAAGGCGGTGGCAGCCCGTCTGCAAAAGCAGGAGGTGTTTCCACGGTGAAGTGTCCAGGGCCACACGGGCTCCCTCTCGGGGCTCGGGGCTGCTTCCCGGGGATTGCTCCCCTAATTGCCAGCGTTGCCAATGTTTGCTGGAATATTTAAAAGACAAAACAAACCAAAGTGAAAATCAATGTGTGGTTACTAGCTATGTGCGCAGCCACCGCCGTTTCTGATATGTCACACGTCTGCACAGCGAAGGCCACAGGCAGAGCCGGGCTCACCCTGATTGTAGCCTTAAATAAACATGCGGCATGTCACCCACCCCCAGGAGTTGCCAGCGGTGCCTAAAAATACCCGCGGCTCATGTTGATCTCGAGTATGACTCAGCTGCTTTTAAATGTTGCTGCAGAAACAGCTGAGGCCCCTGCACACGACGCCAGCGCCTGGCTCTGGCACGCACAGAGCACACCCCGCTTCCGGAGCTCTGAGCACCCAGCCAGCCCCCCGCGCCCTGCAGCCCACTCACTCCTCCAGGGAGGGTCCTGTCACAACTAAGAAATCTACATTCTTTGGCCCCTTGGGTGTTTATGCTAGATAGACACTGAATGGCCAGATGATGATGATCTCTGAACGCATAATAATCTGGCCACTCAGTGTATATCCTGTAGAATAAAAGGCTAATATTCAAATTGTCCCTTGGACCAGCAGGTAGGCCAGCCAACCACCCATGTCCTCTCCCCCCGGCCAGGCTGGCTGGACCCCACCCATGCACGAATTCATGCACTGGGCCTCTAATATACAATGAACAAAGCAAAACAAACAAATAAATCCCTTGTCACAGATAAAAAGCTAAAAATGAAACCACAGCAAAAGCACGTACGTAGAACAGGAGCAGCCTGTTGCTTTGAAGCTGATGCTTTGGCCCCGTGGCGAGCGACCAGGGCAGAGAAGTGGTCCAGAGTGAGTTCTCCCACGTTCGGCTTGACTTCAAACCGGCCTGTAAAATAGACACACGTCGTTTCTTAGGGATTCACTGTGGCCATTGGCAAAATAAAGCCCTACGATTTAGAAACCCAGCCAATTGTGTAGCTATCCATTTTCCCATAATCCTAAGAGTGCTGTGACTGCAGAGCTTAACCCCCATCTCCTGTATCGTTCACCTCCTTCATGCACAAAAGAGTTGCTTTAAAAAGTTCCTTTAAGCCCGGCCAGTGTGGCTCAGGGGTTGAGCATGGACCTGTGAACCAAGCGGTCTCAGTTCGATGGATTCCTGGTCAGAGCACATGCCTGGGTTGCGGCTCCATTCCCAGTGTGGGGCGTACAGGAGGCAGCCGATCCATGATTTTCTCTCATTGTTGATGTTTCGCTCTCTCTCCCTTCCTCTCTGAAATCAATAAAAATATATTTTTTAAAAATCAAGGACATCGTAAGGCAGGAGGGCCATGGCTCCTCAGCAGGAAGGGTAGAGAAGGCTGTCATAGAGCATGCTCAGGGGAATGGGAAGGCATTGGTGATATTCTGTTTACAAGGGGGCACACAAGTGTATATGCATTATACACATGCATGTACGATAAGCTGTAGTGTTTGAAAATATACCAAACATCTGAACGCAAAATTCACAGCTCTGTCTCTGCTCCAATTCACAAATGGAAGGAAGAAGACACACAAAAAATGACAGAAGATGGGAGAGCGGACAGGCTAGAGGAAGGACAAATATCTGCCCCACAATGGATTAGGGAGGAAGGCCAGGTTACCGCTCTCCGCTCCTTCTGAGACTAGAATAAGATGGCTCTTCAGAACATGGGGTTCACAAAAGGGAGAGAGAAATCCTCCCGAATGGCGTGGATGCCCAGGTAAGGACGAGGTCTCCCAGCGTCTGCCATCAGGAGGTCAGGCTCCCAGGCATGAGGGGCGTCCTGAATAAGGGTGAGAAAAGCCACCCCACAACAAGACGCCATGGGTGGACCCCATAGGCCTGGCCATCTACACACCAACAGCTACTGCAGAACGGACAGCACTGCCCACAGGCCGGAGAGCAGCTAGGGGTCCAGTATTGACACCCTGACAGATTCTCACACACTCCTGTCCTCCTTAGTCTCCTGAGTGATATGGACACTCTGAACCCCCACAATATTTTGCACAAACAGATTCACGTAAAAGATTTTCTAAAGAGAAACGTGTCTATACACTGGTCACCTAGGCTTTCATCAAAACGAATAAGTTGAAACATAAAGCAGCCCGACAAAAACAGTTCATCCCACGGCTTGCATAACAGGGGCATGTTCCCGTTAAACCGGTGACCGGAGACGGCAGACACGAGTGTCTTTCCTTCATTCGGGCCCAAGAGGAGCATTGTTAGGTGCGGAGGAATTCCGCCGAGGATTTCCAAGGGAAACTTACTTGGGTGCAACTTTCTGCTCAGTTTCCTTTGCAGCATCTGCAAAAGGAAGAGGAAGTCGATTTTCAGCTCGTTGCTGAGCGTGCTGGGGTTGCTCATGAGCTCTGACAAGCGGATGTTGTCCTTGATGAACTTGGAGGCCGTGGACCGGGGGAGCAGAGGCAGTTGCATCTGGTAGCTGTAGTCGGTGAAGTTCACGAGGTCATCCTGGATGCTTTGCGTTCTGGAAATTAAAAAAATAAATTTAAAAAAACACAAAATACTGTTCACGAGCCCCATTCAGGGAATGGGGTGGGTAGTTCCCCAAGTTTCAGGTGAAGCAGCATTTCCCAGAACCCCCAGCTCACTCACTCCTGGTGCGTCAGCAAGGTGTACACCTCCTGGATCAGGATCTCCGGCACCCCGGCTTTGCAGTGGATCGTCCCGTATACCAGTTCTCTGGGCAATCGGATTTTCTTTTTGGCCAGGAACTGTAATAGAGGAAAGAGAACATTAGCATCGCGAGAATTCCTATACCAACGTTCAGTCGCTATGGATTCACGTCAATCCCCCTTTTCTCTCTCCACTGATGGTCTGCTTCACGTGCTCATTATTCAATGATGTTATTGGGCAAGAGAGCCATGACATCCCACTCATCTGTGGAGTGAGCGCGTCAATGACCTTCTTTTCTACCTCAGGAAGCAAGCTGCCAACGTGGCAGAATCACCTCCTAGGCCCGTGATACTCACTCGTCAACAGAGCCAAATATCAACAGTACAATGATTGAAATTTCTTGTGAGAGCCGACTTTTTAAAATGTAAACTTCTTCTAGACTCGCCCAGGCCGTGGGATTTTGTGGAAGAGCCACACTCGAAAGGCCAAAGAGCCTCATGTGGCTTGAGAGCCGCAGTTTGCTGACTACGGTCCTAGCCCATCACGTCTAAAAACCCAGACCTTTTATTTTTTTTAATATATTTTATTGATTTTTTTTTTTTTTTTTTTTTTTTTTTTTTTACAGAGAAAGAGAAAGGGATAGAGACCTAGAAACATTGATCAGCCACCTCCTGCACACCCCCCACTGGGGATGTGCTCACAACCAAGGTACATGCCCTTGACCAGAATCGAACCTAGGACCCTTCAGTCCACAGGCCGATGCTCTATCCACTGAGCCAAACCGGTTTCGGTGAAACCCAGACCGTTGAAAGCGCCCACGGAACAAAGCTGTCCCTGGTTGCGAATTTACCTTTTCCAACTGCGCCCAGTTATCCAACTTGACCCTTAAGGAAGTGCCGTTTTCAAAGGATAACAAGCTGAGGTCCCAGGGGTAATGTATGGCGAATATCTCTGCTATCAGGAAGCCATTGGAAAAATCCCTGCTCCTCGGCAGAAGGGAAAGGAGATGACATGGAGTCACTTACACCCTCTGTGCTCCAGTTAACACCGAGCTAACTGTCCGTCAGTCCTGACAGCCAGGACCTGGTCTAGTGACTCCGAGGAGCCTGGGCTGTTTTAATACTCTGCTCAGTAGTCACCAAAGCACCCTACCTCTGTCAGCATAGGTCTAAAATGTAATGATGGATTGAATGAATGAATGAATGATTGAATGAATGATTGAATGAATGATTGAATGAATGAAAGAATGAGAAGCTCCATCACACTGTTCTCAGGCTGCTCCCTAAGGGTGCGGGTGTGTGTGGCCCGGGCGGCCTGGAGGAGGCAGGCGCGGGTCCACCTGCGCCCACCTGCTGATGTTCCTGGGGAAGAAGGTGAGGTCCAGGCTCTGCAGCCAGCGCAGGACGGAGCGGGACAGGCGGGACCGCCGGGGCGGGTGCGGGTAGACCAGGCCCTTCCTAGGCCACCCCGAGCCCGCCTCGGAGGGCTGCGCGGAGAGCGGGGGCAGCTTGGCCTGGGCTGCCTGTGGCATCTGCAGCAGCGCCCTCCTCCCTTTCTTCGGCGGAGGGCTGCCCTGTGGCTTTCTGGGTTTCCATGGCAGCGCCAGAAAGGGGGCGGGGCCTCAATGGGGAGGGCGGGGCCGGCCTGGCGGGAGCTGGGCCTCCTTGCAGGCCTCCTGGGCCTCCTGATTTGGGGATCTGAACGCAGCTCTGCCTGGGGGGGCGTGATCCCTGTGGGAACTGGGCCTGGACACGGTCCGGTCCGGGGAGCTTCAGCCTGGGGCTGGGAGTGAGGGGCTCCAGGCTGTGCTCCTGTCTGCCCCCTTGAGGGTTACTTTTCATTTCATTTTTAAAATATATATGTGTATATACGTATATATACATATATAAAATTAAAAATTTTAAATAAAAAAATTTAACCCCCCCAAAAAAATATATATATATATTATTTTTTTGTCTTTTTAAAGTGTTTTTAATTTCTTTATTAAGGTATTACATATGTGTCCTTATCTCCCCTATTCCCCCCACATCCCCCCACTCATGCCCTCACCCCCCCTAGTATCTGTGTCCATTGGTTAGGCTTATATTTTTATTGATCTCCGAGAGAGGAAGGGAGAGGGAGAGGGAAAGAGGGATAGAAACATCGGTGATGAGGGAATCCCTGACAGGCTGCCTCCTGAAAGGCCACCCCGGGGTGGAGCCTGCACCCCAAGCCGGGCGGCAGGGTGCCGTGGACGTTTCACTGTGGGCCTGTGGGTGTCAGCCCAGCGCAGCCTGCTCCAGCCCAGCGGGGTAAGGAGCGGGTGGGAGGCTGAGGGGACCAGGGCAGTCTTGTTTGGAAACTGGAACGATACGGCTTTCCCTCCCAAACACCGATGGGAAAAAAGGCCTTGGAAATTAAATGGTCCATGTCTGAACGTTTAATAAAATGCTTAACGTCTGAATAAAAGTTTAATGTCTAAATGCACCCGTTTCCTTGGTTATTACAGGAAGTGTTATTGTGTAGTATTTGGAAACCATTTGTACATAGGATTTTCCCACCTCCTGAAGATGCCCCAGTGCGTGCAGTTCATTCACTCAGTCTCATCCCGTCCCTCCTGGGTGCCCAGCACCGGTCTTGACACTTGGGGTTTATCATGAACAATGTTTCCAGAGCCATTTCAGTAGAACAGAAGTTTTAAAGGTCTCCAGCCACAGGAACATATTTGAACACACGTGCTGCGGCCTTCTTTCTATTTCTGAAACTCTGAACAAATGATTTTTGATCCAAAACATCATGATTTGGGAATTTTAAATAATAAATCCCCCAGGGTCTCTGGAAGTCAACAGGAGAACTAAGGAGACAGGAAAATGGGCCTCTGAGTTATTGAAATAGGAGTTACATTATTTTTACCAAAATGTGATAAATTTTAAAACCTCATCAAAATATGTTCTTCTACTTAACAGAGTTGTAAGCATCTTGATGATCTTATTTCTAAATCGGTAATCTACTCAACTCCGGCCTCGAGGACGAAGGGGACAGGCACGGTTTTTCCATGGCACACGGCACAGTTAAAGCAAGAGAATAAAGACGGTATTCACCCTGCAGAGGGCGCTGTCTCAGGAGTAGCCTCTTTGACCCAACGCTCCCTCACTCCCGTGTGTGCTGACAGCTTGGCCTGATTAAGGAGAATTAGAAGCACCCTCTTAGTGTCTATCCCGGGGGCCCGTTTTTAAGGCCTCTAAGTTGGCTAAGTGGGCCCCGCAGTGTAAGGAGCTCTTGTTCTCCCATTTTCAAAGCCTTGGGCTGCCCTGCTCCCCGAGGTGTGACCAGGGCAGGGCCTCTTTGCCAGGCAGACACGACGTCCCGTCCCGTCCCCTCGGTCCTGGGAGAACCAGCTGCTGGCGATGCCTGAACCTGGAGGAGGCAGGAGTGATGTGTCAGAAAGCTCTGGAGAGAGACCTCCCCAGGCTGCCCTTGAGGAGGGGCGGCCTTAAAATAGCCCAGCAGGTGGCGAGGTCCTCACCCTCAGGGTGTGTGTGTGTGGGGGAGGGGTGGCAGCATAACTCCCAGTCCCAGCTGGACCAGATCTCTGAAAGGAGAGGGGCTCTCTTTCCCTGTGTACTGATCGTTGTAATGACAGCGCGGGTGCCACTCAGTGGCTGCCCCGATGAGTCCTCTTTATTTCAAACGAGTATTAGCGGCTCTTTTTTTGAAAATATATTTTTATTGATTTTTATTAGAGAGAGGAAGGGAGAGGGAGAGAGAGATGGAAACATCAAAGATGAGAGAGGAAGTCATTGATCGGCTGCCTCCTGCACTCCCCACGGGGGTCAAGACTGAAACCCGGGCATGTGTCCTGACTGGGAACCGAACCAGCAACCTCTTGGTTCCTGGGCCGATGCTCAGCCACTGAGGGACACCAGCCAGGCTCCCTGCTGTTTGCTAAGCTGTACTCATGGTTCGTCTTAAATATAAAAATACAGAGAATCATGGCAGACCAAACTAGAAAGGTGAACGCATTATTCGAAGACTATAGACCTTTTTAAATACACCATATAAAGAAGAATATTTCCTATTCACTCAAAAACAAAACCATAAAATGGAGAACTCTGTTTCCCCTAAGCCAACAGAAGGGTCTACGGAAATTATAATACATAGGTGTGTTAGACATACTATGTCCACAAACAATGACAGCGCCTACCTAAAACAGCAGTGCCCTCTAGGATACTTAAAGGTGAAACCGATATTTCCCCGCCCCCCCGGGGGGGCCCCACCCACGTCTCCCCCACTGTGAGCACATTTTAATGTGAAATATGCCGCGTGCGGAGGAAGCGGAGCTGGGACTGCGGGCTCGGAGGCTGTTTACTCTCTATCTCTATCGGTACTGCAGGAAGTCCTGCAGCAGCGTGGGCAGCTGGAGCTGCGGGATGAGGTGCAGGCGCGGCCGTCCGATGCGGCGTCGGATGCAGAGGCGGCACAGCTGGCAGAGGGAGCTGGGCGTGGCTGCAAGAGACAAGCGGGCGTGTGTCCGTTACATCAAAACAGGATCTCCAGACGTCACACGGTGCATGAAGTCACACCAGAGAAATCTACAGAGCTTTGTAGCACACTGGCAGCAGGACCACTGTACCAGGGAGATCATGCAAGCATTTACACTGCCTTCGTAAGGCTGTGTTAGCATGGAGGTACATTCCATCCACCTGCTTTAAGGCATGGAAGTCTTCGGGCTAGAAATTGCTCAGCCGTGTGGCTCGGTGGTTGAGCGTCAACCTATGAACCAGGAGGTCATTGTTTGATTTCAGGTCAGGGTACAAACCAAGGTTGGGGCCTCGATCCCCAGTAAGGGGTGTGCAGGAGGCAGCCAATCAATGATTCTCTTTCGTCATTGATGTTTCTAGTATGTCTCTCTCTCCATCTCTCTTCCTCTCTGCAATCAATAAAAATATATTAAAAAAAATAAAACCTCAGAAACAAATTCTGCTTTTTGAAGGAGCTACAGATCAAAGGAGGGCCTGCACTAATTGTTTTTCTCAAATTCGATTTATCGTTTAAGCCAAAGCCAATTGAATTACTGTGTCTGGGCCGGACTTGGGAGATTCCGTTTTGGATCTAAGTCGTTAAGTGTGGATGTATTTCCTGGTAATGTTTCTACCCACATCGTAGACGGTGCCCGCCCCTATAAAGTGAGGAGAGCTTCGAAGGGTTTATTTGTAGATATGATACAGAATTACATGATATGTAGGGTCAAAACCGAGTCTATTTAACTTAGCCAAAGGAATAGAGAGTTTAGGTCGAATGAAGAAAAATAAAAGAAAATTAAGATCATTGTGATTGTCTTTTTCATCGAAAGAACCTGAGTTAAAAAGTATTTACTTTCACAAAAAACATCCCAGCCCGCACAGCATCACTGCCTCGCATGCCCTGGCGGCCTCTGGCCCCCGCTCCCTCTCCCCGCAGACGTGCCGCCCGGTCCGGATGGCGCCCCTGCCTCACCTTCGTGCTGCAGCAGCATTCTCTCCACCAGGCTGCTCGACGTGGCCACGTCCACCGGCCGCAGCAGCTCCGTGTTCTTGGCGTTGATGTCCGCCCCGAACTCCAGCAGCAGGTGCACAATCTCCGTGTTGGACTGCTGGGCGGCAGCGTGGAGCGGCGTGTCCCAGTATTTGCCTTTCTGTATGTCAGCGCCTACGGGGAAACAGGACAGCGATGGGGACAAACAGAGATGTTCTAAGGTCACCTCAGGGCAGGGAGGAAGGGTGGCAGGAAGGACCTCAGCTCCATGGGCACTGAGTGCCTCACTCATACATATGCATGTACATGTACATACATATATGAACATACACATGCATGCATACACACACTATATACGAAAGGGGCCACATGCTAACTCTGACAGCTCAGGGGATGCCTGCATGGAGGGCTTGCAAACTTAGAGACCTAACGTCACCACACAGAGTGGCCTGAAATTACGCTTTGACTAAAGGCAGTGATGGTGGGCAGTCCTGTCCTAGGCCGGTATCTTCCCTGACAAGGTCAGCCCTCACCTTCTCTGAGCCTATTGTCCTTTTGCATCTGTGATAACATGCCTATGAAAGGTCCGGGCAGCGTGTAACTTCCCTTTTCCGAGACCCCTTGGGGCACAACCTCATGTGCTGGGCACCAGGATGGAGACCACAGAGTCCTTCATTGTCATTGTCATCCTGTTAATTGTTGACTGTTAACTATCCGGTACCCACCTAAGTATGTGTCCATCATTTTACTTTTTATCCAATCCCAGAGGCTTCCCCGCTTTGCTTTCTCCCGCCTCCCTAATCCATCACCAGTGGATTTCATGTAACCCACCTATGTCCCTCCTTTGATTGCGATGTATAAAAATAGGTGAAAACCCGCCATTCTCTGGAGCACTATCCCAATCTTCTGAGATTCTGCTTCCCAGCAATTGTGTATCGTTTGGCTCAAATAAACTCACAAGTTTTTCTTTACAGGTTTGAATGTTTTTATATTAACATTACACATATACAAACATACACACATCTACATCTACATCATCTACATCTACATCTACATATACATATACATATGCACACACATATACATACACATTTACATAATCTTAAAATTTGGTAGATCTGGATGAAAAATGCACATATTTTTATACTGTCTGCTATTTTTCTTTTTGTTAGGTGACATGGTTAAAATATCACCTAACAAAAATAACTTTTAAATTTAAACAGTTCCAACATTCCTCATATCAGCTATCATCTGTATTATAAACAGTGCACAATTAGGTTGACACATGTCTACTTGCATCCTGACTGATAACTCTCAGGAGAATTCAAGAGCTTATTGCTTTTCTTCTTTTCATTTATTTTAAGGCAACAGAGTTCTTTTGTTTCTTGGAAAACGTGTGATTCCAGAGACATAGGCTCTTTGGGTAAAATGTAGTCAGATGTTCCTGTCACTTCTCACTCGTGTAGTTGAAGGCAATAACTGTACACAGGCTCCGAGCCTGTCCCGTGGAAAGGCACATTCTGTTTCTGCATGCAAATTGTCTTAAGTGCTTCCATTTAAAAATAACTCCCGTGCTAAATCACCTAATGCATTGCCCTTTATCTCCGTGACGGCCCCTGAATGCATGGCTGATGGAGAAATGCTGTTTAATGCGGTACGGGAGAAGAAGAATCCCATTTTCCAGCACCTAAGTGGTTATAACACCGAGAAATGTATCGATGAAAATGCATTAGTCCCTTCAGCCCAGCTCGCTGGTCCTGTCTGTCAAACTCCTGTTGGTAAGAAGCAGGGCACTCTAAGCTGGGAGCGGCCCTCCTGTCACGCTCAGGGTGCAATCAATGTAATTGTTTCCAACATTTTAACCTAATGGAAATGTTCAATGGGAACATTGCCTTGCATAACAAAATCTCCATCCGGGGGGCATACACGCTGCTGGGTGCGTCGGTGTTAGGAGAGAACAGAGCCTGAGAATGGAGGTCCATCTAGCACTTTTCAGTATTCTTCTACTCATAAAATATTCAATGGAAGTAAAATATTCCCAGCAAAGTAAAGAAAGGTAATGAAGAACACACTCTCCTGATTATGTAAGCTTATGGGAGACATGGCCCGGAAATAACAATCTGCCAACGATTATTAGCAGAACTTGTGTTACGAGTCTTATTAGTAAAGGGAGTGGAACAGACGGAGACTGCTTGCCAGAAATGAGTAATTTAGCGAAGATACTGTGAGGAACAGTAAGGGGTTACCAAAGACCTGTCAGGATGTATCAGAGGTCAAACGATTGCCATCCTATATAATAAAAGGCTTATATGCAAATAGACTGAATGGCAGAATGATTGGTCACTATGACATGCACTGATCACCAGAGGGCAGATGCTCAATGCAGGAGCTGCTCCCTGGTAGTCAGTGCGTTCCCAAGAGGGAGTGCTGCTCAGCCAGAAGCAGGAGCCTCTCTGCCTCCGTGGCAGCGCTAAGGACGTCCGGCTGCCTGTTTAGGCCCACTTCTCCCTCCCTGACTGTGAGAGGGCGCAGGCCGGGCTGAGGGGTCCCCCACTTCTGGTCCTGAGTGCATGAATCTCGTGCACTGGGCCTCTAGTGAACAATAAAAAGCATAGAAACTTATTTACTCATTTTAAGTCTATTTAAACACCGCCATGAGAAGCACTGTGCTGGAGGAAAGAGAGGATGAGAAAAGAGAGAAACCATACTTAACCAAGCTCCCAGCCCTGGTCCCAAGGTCAGGGGAAGGTTCTCAGGGACTGGAGTTGAACCTTGAGGACCTGTTTGTTTCAAGTAAGTGGGCAGTGTGTCTCTTCAGGTAAGTGAGACTGATGACAGTCTAGGACCGTGTGGGAGTTAGGGTCGGTGGGGGGTAAGGAGACAAAGCAGTTAACTATCCCTAGGATTTCTTTTGATCGTTTTCTTCCCAGATATATTCTCATTTAGCAACATTGCATTCAAACGTGAAAATCTGAATCTTATGACCTTTGACCTTTGTAAGTAGAGGGGTTGGAGCTTTGTGGTGAAGTGGAGTCATCAAGAATGAAGTCTTGCCAAAACCGGTGTGGCTCAGTGGTAGAGCGTCCGTCTGTGGACTGAAAAGGTCCCAGGTTTGATTCTGGTCAAGGGCATGTACCTTGGTTGCGGGCACATCCATCCCCAGTAGGGGGTGTGCAAGAGGCAGCTGGTTGATGTTTCTCTCTTATCAACGTTTCTAGTTCTCTATCTCTCTCCCTTCCTCTCTGTAAAAAATCAATAAAATATATTAAAGAAGAAGAAGAAGAAGAAGAAGAAGAAGGAGGAGGAGGAGGAGGAGGAGGAAGTCTTGCAGGGTACAGAGTGAGGAATCTCAGAGGGAAGATGGGGGAGGGTGGGTAGGTGGGAGGTAATCAACCAAAGACCTTGTATGCACATATGCATCACCCATGGTGAGGGCCTGAGGCATAGGAATGAACCTACAATAAAAATGATGAAAAAACTACATACTCAAGGATCAAATACACAAAAAATGAATGTAATGGTTAGGTACTTTTCAATAGGTAAGAAAGTCAACAAGGGTGACAGTGATTGATGAAAATAGTGACAAATATAATGAGGTGTCAATGAGGGGAAAAAGGGGAGCTATGTAATACATTCAACAATAAAGATTTTTTAAAAATGAGCTTCTTATTTATAGGCTATAGGCTGATATGTGAGAAGCTTAGAAGAAGAACATTTTTTAAATGAGATATAATTTTAAAGCAGCTTATGTAGAGAAACAAGCCCTGGCTGAGTAGTTCATCAGCTGCTAGAGCATCACCCCGAAATGCCAAGGCTGAGGGCTCCATCGCTGATGGGGGCACATACAAGATCCCACCAATGCATGCATAAATCGGTGGAACAGCAAATCTCTCCCTCTCTCACAAATCAATCAACACTTTTTATATATATATATATAGGAAAGAGAAATAAGAGCTGTAATACTGCTTGTGGGTATGGATGGGATGGAAGATGTTTGAAAGGACCTTACCAGCGTAAAGAAGCTTCCGGATGCAGTGGAATTGCTGGGACATGCAAGCTACATACAGCGGCGTTCCCAGATGAGGAATATCTTGGTCAACATCTATGCCCCAGGAGATGAGGATCTGCAGACATTCGTGGTGGCCTGTGGACACACAGCACAGACCCGTTTTCCTCCAGGCCCACCCCCCATGCACCTGCGCCCACAGCCCCAGCCTGTCAGTCACCACAAGGTCCTTGCAGCCCGGCAGGTGGCCCGCTGGCTGCCCTTGCCACTTGCCCGGAGCTGACCTTTGCTGGCGGCCTCATGGGTGGGGGAGGGCAGGCAGGACTCCAGCTGCGGCTTGGCTCCGAACTCCAGCAGAAGCTCCGCGCAGCTTGGGCTGCCCTGCGAGCAGGCGTTGAACAACGGCGTCACGCCATCTATTGTGATCGCGTTGACCTGAACGGAACCAAAACCTGAGAGTGAGATTCGGAGGATCTCACATGATCGACCCATGGGCTCATCTAAAGGTGTGGTGATCTGCCCACGGAAATAACTGGGAACACGTGTGTGGTAAATATGACAAAGGGTGCTTAGCTCAGACACATGGGTAAGGAAAGCTTTACAGCTTCAACAGATACATAGAAAGAGGATCTGGTGGATAACTCATAGGAATGAACCTACAATAAAAATGATGAAAAAACTACATACTCAAGGACCAAATACACAAAAAATGAATGTAATGGTTAGGTACTTTTCAATAGGCAAGAAAGTCAACAAGCGTGACAGTGATTGATGAAAATAATGACAAAGCCACTTTTCCAGGAGCAGTTTCAATTGAAAATAAAATTTCTGAGGACTTATCTAAAGAAAATCATCCAACTCAGCAGGCGTGGCTCAGTGGTTGAGCATCAACCTATGAACCAGGAGGTGAGTGTTCAATTCCCGGTCAGGACATAAGGCCGGGTTGCAGGCTCAATCCCCAGTTTGGGGTGTGTAGGAGACACCAGCCAATCAACGATTCTCTGTCATTATTGATGTTTCTATTCCTCTCTCCCTCTTCCCTCGTCTCTAACATCAATAAAAAATATTTTTTAAAGAAAATCATCCAAAAGAGGGGCAAACATTATAGGCACAAACAAGTTCATCTATTCCTATGGAGAACAGCCCACGGAGTACTCCATAGGATGCAGCGTGCTATCCCACTTTTGCAATGATTGGGGTTCCTTCTTGGAGTGCGAATGAGAAAAGGCTGGGCAGTTGGAGAGCTTTGTTTTTATCCCACTGTCTCTGAGAACCACCAAGAAGGAAAGGGAGGCAGGATGAGAACTTCTCTCGATCTGAGCCCTCTCAGTTGATGCGAACATGGAACAGGGACTTACATTAGCTCCAGCTTCCAGAAGAGTCCGGGCACAGGCCACGTGGTCGCCGAGGCAGGCTTCGTGCAGTGGGGTGACATGGTCTATGGTGACGGCGTTTACGTTATAACCCTGGAGGTGACAGGAATCGTTTTGAAAGGTGAGAACAAGTTCTGTCAAGTCATCTCTACAGTGGCCCCTAAAGAGTGATGCCAAAAGCTAAGGAACTCCCAGCAAGGCAGGCTTGTTTGGCGGGAAAGGCCAGTCCGAATGCCATGGAGGGGCATCTGGGCCCGTAATTGTGACACCCAGGCCCACTGCCACTTTAAGCCTTGCGCTCAATAGATTCTGCAAGTATGACTGACATTTGCTTAGGTCACTTTTTCTTCCTCTTTAGGAATGGCTGGGGTCGCTGTTGGTGTTTTGGTTTGTTTTGTGGGACTGCAGCCTGTGTAGGGGCTGGCTCACTTGCTTGGGTGGACTATAAAATCCCACATCCGCCCGCCCTGGGGGAATGCCCTGGACTATAGGAATCCACTTAGACACGTTCTGGCAGGAAGGGGGGCTGAGGAGGTTCTGTGCTGGAGGTGAGTGGCCTTGACTACGGAGTCAGGCTTGGCTTGGGAGCCTTGCTCCGTAGGCCGCGATGGCTTTCATGCAGCTGAGCCTGGGAGCCGCTAACGCAACGGAGATTAAATGAGAGGATGCAGAGAGAGCAATTATTGTTACGGTGCCCAGCATAGAGGGAAGGTTTGATTTGCTTATTCAATCACAACGAAACACTTTCAAACCCATTATTCTCATTCAATGGTCAGCAAACTCCTTAGTCCACAGAGCCAAATATCAACAGCACAACGATTGAAATTTCTTTGGAGAGCCACATTTTTTAAACTTAAACTTCTCCTAATGCCACTTCTTCAGAATAGACTTGCCCAGGCCGTGGTATTTTGTGGAAGAGCCACACTCAAGGGGCCAAAGAGCCGCATGTGGCTTGCGAGCCGCAGTTTGCCGGCCACAGCTCTAATTAAGCTGAAGATATCAGACTAACGTAATTAAGTCTCATTAGGGTCTGCGGTCCTTGCCTTCTTGCTGTGGCTGCTAGTTCGCTGTCTGTTGACCATGAGTGGCTAAGCTCCATCCTGAGGAGACTTGTCTGGCCTGATCCCCATGACAGATTTCGGACCACCGAGGTCTGTAATGCCAGAGGGACGTGAGGGATCTTAAAACGGAGGCAAGGAAACAATCACCCTCAATCGTTGTCCCCAGCAAGTGGCAGTTTTAAGATCCCTTTAATGACCCTTTCAAGGATTCCAAGGCGGCTGGCCAGCCGTCAGAGTTGGAGGAGGGACTGCCCACGGCCACACACTAGGGACCAGGCGAAGGAAGCCTCTGGAAGGCAAGATTCCCTAAGGCGCAGGACCTCGTTGCAGCCTCTGGCTCTGCCCAGCGGGGCTGTGGGCAGACATGACACAGGGGTCAGGAAACACCCGCAGACTGCTCGCCTCTCTGAGAACTGTGTGACCCTTAGATGGGAATGATCTCTCTGCAGGGTTTTTCCATGAAGCGATGGAGCAAACAAAACAGCCATGTGGTCACCAGAGAAGCGGCCGGGCCCCAGAGGCTTCTCACCCTGTATCTTCCCTTTGCAGAGAGCGACAGCGGGGGCCAGGGAGGCTGGGGTTCACCTTCAGTGCCAGCCTGGCATCCAGGTCCCCCGCCAGGTGCCCTCACCCTGGGCCACAGACACTGTTCTCCTCCCTCGTGGCCCTGAGGGAAACGCCTCTCTCCTTGATGCCTGGAGACATGGGCAGTGCTGCCTGATCTGGGTGTCTGTCTGAATCGTGCTGGCAAATCATTTTCTCTTTTTCTCTGCACACTGGCAACTTTTCAAAACCCTCAGGCCGAGCCAGAGCGGTTCTATTTCAGCAGAGCCCTGTGGGTCCCACCTTCCCTCCGGCGAGTGATGGGCAGGCAGGTGGAGGAATGACCGGCCATCACTCCACAGGCAGCTCCCCACACGCATCACAAGCTGCCGTGAAGATGCTCTAGGCCAGTGGTCGGCAAACCGTGGCTCGAGAGCCACATGCGGCTCTTTGGCCCCTTGTGTGTGGCTCTTCCACAAAATACCACGTGCGGGCGCGCACGTACAGTGCGATTGAAACTTCCTGGCCCATGCACAAAAGCCGGTTTTCGGCTCTCAAAAGAAATTTGAATCGCTGTACTGTTGATACTTGGCTCTGTGGACTAATGAGTTTGCCGACCACTGGTTTAGGCGGCTGGTCTGACAAGCCTTTTTTGGATATTCTAGGCTGATCTGGATCAGCTGCACACATTGTAGAGCGAAGGATACTAAACACACTTAATAAATAACACGCGATTTCAATGATTTCCTGCATACGTGTATCTGTCAATAAGCATACACTGCACAGGAAATCAGAAATGCTAAGACTTAAGAGCAGACACCAACATATTCATAAAGAGCTTTCAGAGACAGATGAGAAACCTCAGACTTGACCGCTTGGTGAGTTCAACTGAAAAGGCTAAACAAGAGTTACGGAGCGGTGTTAGCATTTCCGAGCTGATGACTCTGGGGCCCATGGTCTCTGCTCAGGGCCGGGCTGTTTGAGCACAGGGGACATCTCACCTGGGAGAGGAGGGTCTGCAGAGCCAGGAGGCGGCCTTGGCTCGCTGCTTCGTGGAGAGGTGAGCGGTCTGCCCAGGAACCTGCGGAGAGAAGGCACTCAGTCTGAGTCCGGGCGAGCCCCCTGAGCCAGGACCGATCCCGGGGGAGCAGGGACCCCAGACCCAGGGTTCCCACAGGGACCAGGACATGTATCCCTGCCACCAGGAAACTGGATTCTCTCCAGGATCCTGACTAGCTGATCCCAAATCCCTCACCTTTGGGATTCTCTCCTTCCAAGACTAGGAGGATTAGGGTCACGAGATTTGCCACCAAAACCAACACACAAAAAACCACCCCTGTCTCATGGTTGTCCAGACAGAACCTTCCAAATTCTGGCTTTGGCACTTTTAGCAGAGAACCAGCTGGACAGACCACCTCCCCATGCCCTCTCCAACCCTCACCCCCACTCTGCTGTTTCCCTGCCTTGAGGTGTGAGGGGCTGCAACAAGTCAAAATAATGTTATTTATGCAACAAATAATTGTAAAATAAACTCTAGTGCAATTTAAACAGTCGCTTAGCTGCTAGTCAGGCACACGTTGTGGGCAAAGCACACCGAAAGCCTGGCAATGGGTCAGGAAAACTATGGGCACTCATTGTCCTTTAGGCGACACCGTGTCGTCTCTGCACGTTGTGCCTTCGGCAGATTCCACATCCGCCTGTGCTTCTGTATTGTGGTTTCACAGTGGGCCTTCCCACCCGTCAGTGAGGTCCAAACCACGCCACTGAATGCGACGCGGGGCACACACCACAAGGCGACGGAACGACCAGTGAACCTGCTCTAGAGACAGAAGTCAACGGCCAGTCACCAGCCCTTTTTTTTTTTTTTTTAAATATATTTTATGGATTTTTTACAGAGAGAAAGAGAGAGGGATTGAGAGTTAGAAACATTGGTGAGAGAGAGTCATCGATCAGCTGCCTCTTGCACACCCCCTACTGGTACATGCAACCAAGGTACATGCCCTTAACTGGAATCGAACCCGGGACCTTTCAGTCCACAGTCTGACGCTCTATCCATTGAACCAAACCTTTTTTTATGACCAGTGATACTTGGGATTTTATTGAGAACACTGCTCCTAATGGGGAGGGGAAGAGTCTTCTATACACTGGCATTGAGTCATGACTAATGGTAATTACAGCTAATATTGAACAGTGTTCCCCCCGAGAATGAGCTAGTCTAAGCACCGTGTTCGACTGCTCAGTTAGTTCTCACCGCTGGGTCAGGTATACGCAATGACTATGCCTATCTTACAGGTGAGGCGCTGAGCACTGGAAGGAAGGAAGTCACGTGCAGGGCGTCACATGGCTTCCTCCGGAGCTGAGCGAGTCAGACACTGCACTCCCTGGCTTGGGTTTGCTTTCCCTCTAGCAATGTTTCTTGCTCACCCAGAGGATTACTAAGCCAGACAGCAAACTCCTTGAGTTTTCAACGGAAAGAAGAGTTACTGTTGTTAGCTTTTGTGTGTTATTTCTTTCCATAGGCAACACTCCTGCTATATATTAGAAGCAGGGTTGAAATAAATATTGCACACCAGTAACTATCCATTGATAGGACAGAAGTTGGTGGCCAGATAATAATTTATAAGAAACTGGAGCATTATGTTCTCACCTCCTGCATTGCAAAAGTCTCCATTGGAATTAATATTATTTTCAGGAACATGTTTCAAGTTGTAGCTTTTAAAATGAAACCTGATGCGTTGCAAATCATACATAGCCTTGAACAACTTGATTGAGGAGTGAAATTCTAGAGCACTGGAACATATATCCATTCTTACTGTGGATGTTTAAATAAGAAAATTATAGCCCGGCCAATGTGGCTCACTGATGGAGCGTCAACCCATGAACCAAGAGGTCACAGTTCAATTCCCCATCAGGGTACACACTCATGTTGCAAGCTGGATCCCCAGTAGGGGGCGCGCAGGAGGCAGCCAATCAATGATTCTCTCATTGATGTTTCTCTCTCTCTCTCTCCCTTCTTCTCTGAAATCAATAAAAACATATTATTAAGAGAAAATGATAATATTCACTTCCCAGAGAGATTGCATATGTATGAAACCACCATGTTCTGTTTATTCAGCATAGCAGTCGATAAGGTGTTGAGTATTCAATGCTTAAGTATGTTTGAATTTACATGACAAGCTATAATATGTATAAGGATCATGTGTGCCCTCCTGCGCAGGGTCTTCATGGAGTCCGTTACCCTTGGCTTATCTCTAAAAACTGTGCTGCATTAAATGGCCCCGTTGGCCAGCTCTAAGCGTTCTTCCCTCATCATTAGCTTCAGCGGCAATTCACCAGCTGCCCGGGCGGGGGTGCGGAGAAAGGGCCTTTTGGGATTCATCCTGGGCTCACTTGGTTCAGGGAGATCATGAAGACCTTTCGGGGCAGCGAAGTGAGCAATGTGTGCAGCTACGAGGAACCCAGTCTCCTCTTCTGCACACTCGTGTGTTTGTCCCTCAAACTGACTGGGTGGCCCTCTGGTCCCTGTGAGCGCCGCTTGCTGGTGTGCACAAGATAAAAAAGAAAAAGAGGGAAAAGGGTCACTTAGAAAATAGGCTACGCTTGCCGAAACCAGTCTGGCTCAGCAGTAGAGCGTCAGTCTGTGGACTGAAAGGTCCCAGATTCGATTCCGGTCAGAGGCATGTACATTGGTTGTGGGCACATCCCCGGTAGGGGGTGTGCAAGAGGCAGCTGGTCGATGTTTCTCTCTCATCGACGTTTCTAGCTCTCTATCTCTCTCCCTTCCTCTCTGTAAAAAATCAATAAAGTATATTTAAAAAAAGAAAAGAAAAGAAAAAAGGAAAGAAAAGAAAAGAAAAGAAAAGAAAAGAAAAGAAAAGAAAAGAAAAGAAAGAAAATAGGCTACACAAGGATCAACATAGAGAGCAAAGTATATGTATTTCCCACCTACATCCCACTTCCCGGGGTTCCCTTCCAGGACTGCCACATACCTTTCAGACCCAGTCTATTTTGTTTGTTTGTTTGTTTTTTAAGGCCATTACGGTGGAGGGGAAAAAATGCTGATGCCAGATCTTACTTATGTGTATTTGCTATTATTCCTATTAATATGACCTCCATTGACATGACATGGAAGTTAAATGTCACAGCAATCAGCTGGACAGTGTAGGCAGGTGGTCAGGGACAAACCCACTGAAAACACAGCATGTGGGGGACGAGGGACCCCTCGGCCCACTGGGCAGGGACCATGCTTAGAAGAAGTAACTGCCAGGTGAGTATTTTCCAGCTGAGCTTAGCCCTGCGCACTGCCTGGGGCCCCTGTTGTGTGTTATTATTGCTTCCAGCAGGGGCAAGCAAGAGCAGGAGGGGGACAGATGGAAATGGAGCCCAGGAGGAAGTGAGAAACCAGGTGCGGTGGGGCCCAGAAGCTTGGGGAGGGAAAGGATGGCCAGGCAGGGCGGTGGCCTCCACACAGCCATCTAATGGGAGGGCCAGTGTCCTCATCCAATGGGCAGCACTGCCTGAGGGGCAGGAAGCCGGGATCAGGAATGAGCTCCAAGGGCCTGCTCTACAAGTAAGTAATGCTGAGCATCCTGCGACACAAACCCAGCCAACAGGGGAGATTTCAATGGGAACTTCAGGGAGCAATCCTTCTCCAAAATGTAAGGAATCCCACACCATAAATACAACATCTATTTTAAAAATATATTTCTATTGATTTCAGAGAGGAATGGAAAGGGAGAGAGAGAAAAATGTCAATGAGAGAGAATCATTGATTGGCTGCCCTCTGCACGCTGCCCCCCATGTCCCCTCCTGGGGACCGAGCATTCAACCTGGGCATGTGCCCTTGACTGAATTAAACCCTGGAACCCTTCAGTCCACAGGCCAACACTCAATCCACTGAGCCAAACCAGCTAGAACAATAACAGCATCTATTAAGTGAAATGATTTTCAGTGTTATCAACTTAATTAAATACACTGTAATAAGCAATAGCAGGACTTATAAAGGCATTTAAGCTAGCAACAATAACTACTACATTTTCTTTCCTGTAAGCTGTAAGAAATAAAGATATACCAATCTATTAAAGGAGTAGTTTACAGAACACAATGCTGTTCAATGAAAAACAAAACACAATGTTTATTGGGTTTTTGTTTGTTTGTTGTTTAACTTCTGCTGACTTAACTCCCCAGCAACCCCACCTCATGTGCCTCCTTGTAAGTCCTTAGAAGAATTTCTGCAACTAATCTGGACAGAGGTGAGAATCAAAGGGACTATCTCATGTTCCAGTTTCTGTTTTAAACTCAGTCTTCACCCTTCCCCCGCTCCCCCAGAGCCTGAAATTTAGCACTTTTCTAGTGAAATGATCTCAATACTGTCTCACCTTTCCATACAAATATGCTTCCTGCTGGAAAAGTTTGCCAGCTTTCTTAAGATCCAACAAAATAAGATAGCTTCACACACAACCCTTCAATTACTTCACAGCCTTGATGGACTTGAATCCGGTATCTAAGATTTTTTTCGATGCCCGATTGAACTCTTTGGGGTAATTCAGGGTGAAATTATTCAATGTGAAAATCATTTTTACAGACTAGCTGTAAGTTCCAGCCCTCTAATCAAATGCCTGCTGTCACGGCCTCCCTGTCACCACGCAGGAGGTGACTCAGAATAAATTTAGAAACGACACGAGTTCCCAGACATCTGGTATTTAATTTGCAGGGAGCGAGCCTGCCCTGATGGGTAAACACCACACCCAGGACAGCAACATTCCCGTCCTGAGACACATGCAGTTTGGGGGGGAAGGGGGAGGGCCTGCACCCACCTAAGTCGCCGTCTCCCCAGGGCACCTCCAGCCAGCCACTCTCCAGGTAAATCCGACTCATAGCTCCTTTCTCATCAGCATAAAGAAACAAGTGACTGGTCAGGTGCTGGTTCTATTCGGCCATTTTAAGGAACACTCAGCTCCTTGTAACATGACCTTCCTCCTCCAAAAAGCAAAGCAGCTTTGGGAAGTCTGACTTATTTCCAAAATGGCCTCCATGACCACTGCTCTCTGAGAAACCGCAGGCCTAGCCTTCCTGGTTTCCTCAGAGGGTGTGCCCTGCAGGAAATAAAGGGACTGCGTTTAGATCTCTGCCCCCAGCTGTGATGAAACCAGGTCATTTTTCTGGGACTCTGACCTTTCCCCATCTGAGTCCCCCCCTAGAGAGGGGAGGGTGTAGACATGCCGGAGAGATAAGGAGCAGGGACATCTTCATAAAGGAAACAGAGTGCAAACTCCGGATGCATGTTACAGCTCCCTCTGCTACAGAACACATCAACCATCTTCTCCATAACGGACGTGGGAGCCCAATTACTCAGACTCTTGCTAAGACTCTGAATAATCTCATGTTATCTTTCTTTTTAAAAAATATATTTTTATTGACTTCAAAGAGAAGGGGAGAGGGAGAGAGAGAAACATCAGTGATGAGAGAGAATCATTGATCGGCTGCCTCCTGCACACCCCACACTGGGGATCAAGCCTGCAACCTGGGCTCCCTGACCAGGGATCAAACCCTGACCCCCTGGTTCATAGGTCGTCGCCCAACCACTAAGCCAGGCTGGCAGGGCTCATGTTAGCTTTCTTAATGGAGATCCCCATCTATGGATCAGCTGCAGGCTCAACAACTTCCCACTCACACGTTTACAGAAAAACTAAAACCACCAGGCATTTGCAGACCTCTGTTGCTTACTCTTCTGTTGACCAGGTGAAGCAGAAGAGTGGAGCCACAGAAACCCTGGAAGACATGGCTGATCGGGAGGGAAGAAATGTGTTGCCAAAACCTCTCCCCTCAAAGACTGAGACTGACCCTGTCTCTACTTTCTCATCACCTCTCTGAAAATTCCCCGAATAAAGCTAGTCAGTATCTGAAACCACCAGATTTTTCTGGGCCCTGGGCCCTTCAGGTGTATGTACTGAATTACATGAGCATGCAAGTTACCCTAACTGATTTCTTGTTCATGGCCTAGAGCAATGGTTGGCAAACTGTGGCTCATAAGCCACATGTGGCTCTTTGGCCCCTTGAGTGTGGCTCTTCCACAAAATACCACATCCTGGGCGAGTCTATTTTGAAGTGGCTTTAGAAGAAGTTTAAGTTTAAAAACTTTGGCTCTCAAAAGAAATTTCATTCATTGTACTGTTGATATTTGGCTCTGTTGACTAATGAGTTTGCTAACCACCTCTCTAGTCCCATTGATATAAATATCCACTTGTTGATCACCCCAAGTTACATCTCCAGACCAGCTCTCTTTGTTCCATACTTGTGTTTCCAGCTCTAAACTTGTATTTCCACACAGAAACAGGAAAGTCAACTTCTCGTGTCTGATGCTGAACCCTTGCTAAAGTTCCCTCCTTTTGGCACAGGGCACCCCCACTCCTCAGGGGCTTCGAGGCCCAAACCTTGTGTGATCAATCGCTAACTTCCCTGCTTCTCATACCCCAGTGAATCCTTCTGCCTCTGCCATTCACACATGACCCTGACTTCGATTATCATCTCATGATGTCCACTGCTGCTACCCTCACTCAAGCCACCATTACCACCACCACCACCACCACCCCCAACCTACTGCAAAGGCCTCCTGACTGTCTGTGTGTCTGCACCCATGTCCTTCCATCAGTCAGTCCTGAGCACAGGAGCCAGAAAGAATCAGTGGCTCACTCACCCAGAGTGAAATCCACAGTCCCTGACATGCCCAGGAGGGGTCTCCCCTGGATCCAGGTTCTACCTCTCCCTCCCTCCCTCCATCTCCCAGGCTCAGCCGCACCTGCATCCCTGCTTTTCCTCAAACACACCACATACCCTTCTGCTCACTCTGACACACACACACACACACACACACACACACACACGCTTCCTCCCTGACTTCCGGTCTCCACTGAAATACCATCTTCTGAGAAGTCCTCCCTGGCCCTCTTGTCATCTTCAGCGAGATGCAGCGACCGTCCAGATCGCTTTTCACTATTTGTTTCCAGTGGTGGATATCAAGGGTTATTGTTTCATGTCACAAAATACAACTCTACAACATTTTAAGAGCTATTATATAAAATTATGAAGCCTTAGCTCTTCATTCCTCTTGACTATGTATATGTAGGAGATATAAATAGATAGGAAATGCCCAAAAGTCAGGGACAATTATCACATTCACATGGAGAACTCTCTAATCCAGTGGTCACCAACCTTTTGGACCTCACTGACCACCAGTGGTCTGCGGACCACCGGTTGGCGACCACTGCTCTAATCCCCAGCTCTCACCTGGCCTCTTTCACTGGTTTTAGTGGCCAGTAAATGAATTCATATATCAGTGGGATACCTCGGCTTGACCTGTGAGATTGGGCCAAAACTGGCTCTCTAACATTCCCTGAGGGGTCCCTGATTGGGAGAGGGCACAGGCCAGGTCAAAGGACCCCACTGGTGCATGATTGGGACCAGGGAGGGATGTGGGAGGTTTGCCAGTCAGGGAGGAACCATGGGAGGGTTCCAATGCATGTCCAGCCAATATCGCTCAGTCCTGATCAACCAGACCCCAGCAGCAAGCTAACCTACCAGTAGGAGTGTCTGCCCCCTGATGATCAGTGCATGTCATAGCGAGTAGTTGAGCAGCCTTATCATTATCATATTATGCTTTGATTGGTTGAATAGATGACCAGATGACCTGACACTTAGCATATTAAGCTTTTATTATATAGGATATTTCATTCTATAGGTTTACCATTACCATTTACATTCTCACTAAAAGTGCTGGGAAAATTTGAAATGAAAGCTAAAGAAAGTTTTCCTTTTTTAAATTTTAAATCAAAGCATGAGACATTTTTACAATAATTTCACTATATTTAAACCATATCAAACTGTGTATATTTTCTTTACACAAAATTAGATTTTTCACATAATGTTATAGTTTATTTTCAACTTCCTCTGGAATCTATCCTCCTTGAAGATATGTGAGCCTCCCCTAGGTGAATTAATGTATTGCTATTTTAATCTCCTCACCCAACTCTGTGACGTTGCTCAGACGTGTGGTCACGAGCATATTTAGGTGATTGACTCTTCATTTCAGGAAGGACAGGAAGTTCTTTATTCTACACTGATTGTCCATTTTCCCTCTGGGCTCAAGGACCTTGAGACTATTCATTACTGTTTTCCTAAACCCAGCACAGGGCCCAGGACACAGTAAGCGTCAATAAACTCTTGCTGAATTGTTAAATTGTCTTCTTTCTAGTACACCACTTTTTATTTAAGCTAATTTGTTCTTAATCTTTACTGACAAATACATCACTAAAAAGTAACTAAAAAGTCCTGGCTGGTGTGGCTCAGCGTCTCCTAGTGCACCAAAAGGTCATTGGTTCGATTATCAGACAGGGCACATTACCAGACAGGGCACATGTGGGCCTGGTCCCCAGTCAGGGTGCATATGGGAGGCCATTGATTGACGTTTCTCTCGCAGATGGGTTTCTCTTTCTCCCTCCCTTCCTCTCTCTAAAATCAATGAAAATATTTTTTTTTAAGTAATTAAAAGGACATGTAATTTGGGGAGAGGAAAAAGAATCAAGTTGCTTCCTTGGTCTTTTAAATAAATGATAGTATTTATACTATTTAAAAATATGCTTTTATATTTTAAAATCCTTTATTATAAAACCCTAATATGCAAATTGACTGAATGGTGGAATGACCGGAAGAATGACCTGTTGCTCTGATGCACACTGACCACCAAGAGGCAGATGCTCAATGCAGGAGCTGCTTCCTGATGGTCAATCCGTTCCCACAGGGGGAATGCCACTCAGCCAGAAGCTGGGCTCAGGGCTGGCAAGCACAGCAGCAGTGGCAGGAGCCTTTCCCGCCTTCACTGCAGGTAGGTGGTAAGGAGCAAGGGGTTCCAGACTGCCAGAGCTCTGGACGGGGAGAGGGATGTCTGGCTGACAGGACATCCCCTGAGAGGGCCTGGACTGTGAGAGAGCGAAAGGCAGGCTGAGGGACCCTACCCCACACAGTGCAGGAATTTTGTGCACTGGGCCTCTAGTTTTATAATAATTTATATATAGTTTTCAGACTCCAACCATTACAGAGTTTGGGGGGAAGTAGGGTGTCATTTTCATTTCCAACCTTTACATCTACCATTGACCACACTGGCGTTCTACTGAGATGAATCCTTAGGTTGGCCTTTCTAATATCAGCTTCCTCACCTAGCTCCTCTTTGGTAGTGTGCCCATTCTCCTCGATACTGTCTATGCTTTTCTACTGTGGAAACTAGTGAGCTTATGTCAGAGCACTTTGGAAAGTTCTACTCATGTTCTTGCCCACATCACCCTAGTATGTTCTGGTCCAACTTATTATTAATTTTAAAAAATATTTTTATTGATTTCAGAGAGGACGGGAGAGAGATAGAAACATCAATGATGAGAGAGAATCATGGCTCGGCTGCCTCCTGCACGCCCTACAATGGGGATCAAGCCTCAACCTCAGCATGTGCCCTGACCTCCTGATTCAGAGGCTCAACCACTGAGCCAGGCCAGCAGGTCTCCGATCCAATTCAAATGATTCAAAATTTCCGTATTTAATTACTTGTAAACAGTCTTTTCCTGCTTAGCAGCGCCTTTCCTGTCTCCATGCCGCCTGGAAACACCTGCCGAACGGAAAGGTGCGCACCAGGGCCACAGGTCTGACATGCAAATGCACGTGCGGTGCGTCTCCCACGCTAGCCGGGGCCCCAGGTGCCTGCTGCGTATTGCGCTGGCGTCTCACCATCTGCCCCTGGAATGCAGCCCGGGGAGGGGCGGGGGGAGTTAGTTTTGCAAACACAGCTCCACAGAGTTTATTTCAGGAGCCAGAGACCCGCCGTGGCTGCCACTAACCTTGGCTGGTCAGGAGGCCCCAGCTAACGTGTCGTTTGGAGGCCCCTTCTTCTCCCCTCTCCAGCCTTCTTTTCGGGGGGGCCTGCTTAGGGCGGCCCCTGTCCTCAGCAGCGTCCCCAGGCATCGCGGGCTGGGCGCGTGTCCGCCACGACCGGGCGGCATAGGAGCAGGTGCCCCAGCGAGAGCAGCCCCCGCGGCGGGGCTGGCTCCCTTTCCCCTCCCTGCCGGCACAGGCCTGCGTGTCACCGGAGAAGGGCCTGACATTGAACTCCGTGCAGAGCGACTGGGAGGTGTGGGGTGGGGGGAGGGCCAGGCCTGCAGGACCGTTTTCTATTTTTAACGCTGTGGCCAGAAGTATTTAACTATTTCTGCGATACAGCAAGCAAAAACGTGTCCACATGCCTTTCCTGGCCGGAAACTGGGCAGAAACGAGAGCTCTGTCCTTCAAGCATGAACGATGCCCACATCAATCGGGCGTAAAGTGGTAGTGGTTAAGGCTGCAGCCAGCACTTCGCAGCCAGAAAGCTCAGAGGCCCTCAGCCACAGTTCCTCCCTCCTCCCTCCTTCCTCCTCCCTCTTTCCTCCTCCCTCCTCCCCCCTCCCCTTTTCCTCCTTCCTCCTTCCTTCCTCCTCCTCCCTCCTCCCCCCTTCCTCCGAGGGAAGAAAGTGTCCATGATCCGGTCAGCTGGCCGCTGGCTCCCGCTTCACCTGGTGAGGGTCTAAGTTTAGAACTGGCTGCCCTACAAGATCACAGTCTTTTTTTTTTTTTTTTTTTTTTGCACAGCTCAAGATTGTGTGTTTTCTGGAGGTCACTCCTAGTCAGCAGGCAGTGTAAGAGCAGCTGAGGTTTCCCATCCTCAGAGGCAGAGGGGAGAGCAGCGGGGAGAGGGCAGGGAAAACCACACACGCGCCTGGCGTGCTTGGCTGGCACGGAACGGGACCCTGTCTGTGGCCCAGGGGAGCGGGATGGGCTGTGAGGATTAGCTGAGCGGGTGATCCCGTTATACGGCGCTCACAGCCCACGCCCGCCCCGAGGGAGAGGGCTGCGGCGGCCCGGTGACCCGTCTTTATCTTTTTGATCACTGTTTTTTAGACTCTGCCTTCTGTGGGCATCTATGGGAAAGAACATCACAGGGGATTGTCTTCAGAGAACACGCAGGAGAAACAAATATCGTGTGAGTAAAATTATTTCCCATGCACTTCCTGCCTTAGTGGATTGCCAATATTTACCTCCAAGTTATCCCCAATGATACCAAGGAACAAGAGATTGAGTCAACTGAGCAGGCTCCCTCCGCTGTGTGATTTCCTAAAAGAACATATAGGGAAGGGGATGCGCTGGGATGGGGTCATTCGGATGCTGTGATGGGTAAGGAAGGACGCCCGGGGACCTCCCAGCAGAGAGCCTGGCCGCTCCCTGGGGTGAGCGCAAGCGTGGGCGGGACAAACCGCAGGAGGGCGATGGGCCTGATGAGTAGGAAGAAGTTTCAAAGCCAACCAGGAACAGATGAGACGCCAGGGGCATCGATGAACATTGTGTGCCACAGGTGACAAAGGGCTGGGAACTGTATGTCAGCGAGGAAGCAGGGGACATTCCATAGACTGGAGGCGGCGAGCTGTTACCACCCACGAGGGCGGGCGTGGCGGTGCAGAGCCTGAGGGAAGGCGATGGGAAGCGGAACAGGGTGATTCCCTTCCCCAGGACCCTCTCTTCCCATTGGGACCAACCCCGGGAGCTTCTGAGAACTCGGGGTGTGAGCCTGTCTGGCTGCCACTCGCAGAGAGAAAGTGAGGTAAGACTGCCAGGGAAAAGCAGTGGAGATCCTCAGAGAGATGAAGCTCCTCAGCGGGAAGGAAACCCTGATGTTTTTAGATGCTTCACAGCGGAAAGCTGGGATCAAAGCGGGATTGTGATGCAAATCTACAGAACCATGCAATGGCGCTGAGTGAATGGACTTTTCCAAGAAATTCTGAAAAACCAGAACCTTGGGCCCCCAGCTTTAACAGGTGAATTTGGGACACAGGTGTAAAATGTAAGCTTTTTTTAGTTTACACAACCAATCACACACGCCAGGAGCTCACTGCTTCCAAAAGCTGGTGTTTAGCTAAACTCGGAGTGAGTAATCCACAGACACAGACCCCGGAGGGCATGTTTCTGAACCTGGGGACTTCGATCATGAAGTCCCTCCACTGTCAGCAAAAGATCAAGCAGAACAGACCCCAGTTTGGATCTGGGGTGGCAATCTCCCCCACTTATAAACTCTGGAATATTCCAAACATAGAAGCTACCTGCCACCCAGCTCAACAGTTACCAACTTCCAGGGAGTCTGGCTTCATTGGCAACCCATCCCCCTCCCTCCCATCCCCACTCCTCGGATTATTTTGAGCAAATCTCATGATATAGTTTCACTCATAAATAGTTCAGTGTGTATTCTAAAAGTCGAGGACTCTTTCTAATCATAACTGCAGTAGGATAATCACACAAAAACCATAATTTTAATATACCCGCTACTACAGAGTGGACATTTTTATTCCCAAAGAGCAGCCCCGTCCTTACACTGCTTCCTGTAATTAGACCTAAATGGATAGAACCCTCAAATCCTTTATCTTGGAGCAAAAGTCTGTGTCTACCCATTTTGTAGAATGTCTTTTTTTAAATATAAGCCGAAACTTGTTTGGCTCAGTGGATAGAGCATTGGCCTATGGACTGAAAGGTCCCAGGTTCAATTCCGGTCAAGAGCATGTACCTTGGTTGTGGGCACATCCCCAGTAAGGGGTGTGCAGAAGGCAGCTGAAAGATGTTTCTCTCTCATCGATGTTTCTAACTCTTTATTCTTCTCCCTTCCTCTCTGTAGAAAATCAATAAAATATATATATTTTTAAAAAGATCCCCAGTCCTAAAATAAATGAATGTTTAGTGATTCTCCATTACCAAGAGCTCACAAAGAACAAGACAAAACCTTCGCCTGGCATCATCACAAAGATCTTTGCTACCTGTGGGCGCTAAACTCCCGCCGTTGCCGAATCCCATATGGAACTGGCCATCATTCAGCGCGTGGGTCCTCGTTGCTGCGAGATTCCTTAGGAAGGCATGCGTCTGTGTGACTCTCAGGAACCATTTCTGAGCCCCATTTTTGTATCATGTTATCCCTGATTCTATGTTATTCAAACATGAGTGCCTAGATCTGTTGGCCTAGTGATGGGGACTGAGGAGATGAGGTCTGGGGCAAGCCTGACCTCTGACCTCGGTGTCCTGCGGAAATGGAGCAATTGTTCTCTCACAGTTACCCCCTGTTTCAAGGGTCACTCACAGCTTACACAGAGGTTGCTGGGAAACTGACAGTGACAGCGTGTGGTCCCTGGGAGGTCCCCTCTGAGTGGGAGCTGAGTGGTTGGGAAAGGGAGGAGGTCTGAGAAATCAATAGAGAAGACAAAACTGGGATCGTTGGAAAACCACACAGCTAACATCAGGGCCTCAGCACCGCGGTGAAGGAAACATTATTAGCTTGTGCTTTCATTGCTGGCACGGAACCAAAGGGGCTCCTACTGAGGGACATGTGCCTGACCCCAAAGCCCAGGAAACTTCGCACTGACGAGTGATTCTCCTTCGCTGGTGCTCACAGCTGATTCTGCCCTCCTCAAAGGTGTGTAACATCGAGGGCTGATATCTTCTCAGCATGTTTAACATATCTTCCATGATGTTACAAAAGAAACGTCCTTGAATTTAGAATATTTTCAACTATACCAAAAAAAAAAAAAATGGTTTTTTTAAGACACAAACACTAATCCCTATATGTAGAAAGAAAATAATAAAATAAGATTTTAATTCAAAGTGCCCAAATGCTTAAATCATGAGACACTAGCATAAATTCTAACTCCTAAGGTATATTCATCTCTCATTGTGTAATAGAAGAATAAGGTGGTGGATGTCATTCATTCATTCACTCACTCACTCATTCATTCCTTCTCAGGTGCCAAGTCTCATGTCCTGGGGACACAAAAGTGAAGAGAGTTGCTGCCCTCTGGAAGCTGAGGCTCCAGGGAGGCATTTTAGAATCGCATGGACCTTGGTCGCTATCTAAGTAAGCTTTGTACATCTGGGAATCAAAGGTTCTCCCGGTCATGACAAACTCAGAAATTGCCATCGAGGGGTTACAGCGATGGCCCCATAACCTACTAGAATGATCCACAAAGTGTCTGACGTACGCGTACTTTGATTGCGCAGATGGGAAGCAGGGACCTCGGGAAGGGGGGACACAACCTTGCGGGAGACAGTGCATTTCCGTCACTAAGACTGTGTGAAGCCCAAAGCATTCTGAGAAAAAGGAGGCAAAAACGGTCCTGGCTGTCACCATTCCTCTTATCATGGTGTCCTTGAAATCGTTCAGCTGGCATGTGAAGTGTGAAATGAACGGAAGGCACCAAAATGAAGGCACCCTTGTGTAAGAAAAATAACAAGGAAGATCTACCCAAAGTCGTCAATTCTGTGTTTGGAAACAGGATGAGACATCTCTCAGACTCCTGATAATCGTGTATATAGAAGAACTTATATAGTGCATTAAAAAAAAAAATCCTAGTTCTATATTTGGACACAATCGATAGGCATAAAATATGTTAAACTCTCATGGATGTGACATTTTAATAATTTTACTCCCATTAGCAATTTAACTGCCTCCGACTTACCAAATCCCAGGAAAGCCGCTCCGGGCCAAATAAGGTGCGATTAGGAGCCTCAACCGGGCCACACACCACCAGAGTTGGGTCTCTATTCGAGGTCAGCCAATTGCTAGACTTGTTACTTTGGGAAAGTCACTTAATTTCTTGGTGCCTCGATTTCCTTATCAGAAAAATGGAATAACAACCCACCTCCTAGGATGTCTGTGAGAATCAAATGAATTACTAAACAAATAAGAACAACGCCTGGTGCCCAGTGTTTAAGGCATTATTCTTACTCATGTGTAATGTAAATATAAATGTGCTAATCATGCTAACTTTAGCAAATCTTGTTTCTCTGTACAGTAGTTAAGTTCAGAAGCAAACTAAAAAGGACTCTCAGGTACTTTAGTTATCTGTAAACACCACACCTTCCCGTGGTTCATCAGTGGCTCAGTGACGATGGTGTTTGTAAAACAGCTCCTGTAGCCTGTAACTTCACTGCTTTGTAACCAAAACACAACAGATGAGCCAACAAACACAGCCCACAAAGATGAAGCAACAACAACAACAAAAAACAGACTAGAAGAGTTACAGACTCAGATGATACATCAACCCTAGCTCATGGTGAGTCTACTGGTTGCAAAGAAAGAAATGCTAGCTGATATATAAAATACTAGAAGCCCAGCATGCAAAATCGTGTGCCCCCACCCACTCGTGCGCGCTCACAGCCCTGCCCACCCACACATGTCTCGTCACGCATGCAGCCTCCTGGTGACCAGTCTTTGGTCATTAGGGCGTTATGACCTCTGGGTTTTTATTATATAGATAATGAACCAGCCATTTTCAGGTAAAAGTTATATTTTAGAAAATACTTAAAACATTAGAGATAAAAAATAAAAAAGGGAAGAAGCCACAGATTTCAAATTAATTGAAAGCACAAAGTCTCTTCCTGTTCTGGAAGATTGTATCAGTGGGGATGAAGGAAGAAGATTTGGACAGTTCCCAAGTGAGTTTTGCTGAGTTGAATCAAATTCAATCCAAGTTGAATCTTAGCTGTTTGTTGCTGGGTAAATGCGCGTTTAACAGACACAGAACTGACGGCAGTCATTAGATGAGCAATAATGCCCATGTCTTGCATTGAAAATGCCTTGATAAATTTAATGGTCACTACCTCTGGGCTTTCCAGTGTTGATGTGAAAGCAGACATAATCCAACCTGTGACTTCATCATGCCCATGTTTCCTCCTAAATTCCTCTTATGTCCATGTTCATTAACGTTCAATACCGGCAACAATGGGTCAGGGGTCTGGACCACGCTCCCATCTATTACTGTTACTCACTGTTCTCCCAGCAGCCATTCTGGCCATCATCCAACCCCCTCTCTCTGAATTGATAAGGTGGTATGTCAGGGACGTGCTTCACAGTAATCCCCACAGTAACTTTCGCAAGTTTGGTCGTGTGCTGCCGCCAAAGCAAGGTCGTGTCTCCCAATAGGACGTTATCTTTCTGCTCAATCTATGGGCCAGGGTGTTATTTAAGGAGGCGATTTGATGAGAATAGATTTCTTAGAAAGCTACTTCCTCTTGCTAGATTTGGCTTGCTGATATTTTATTTAAGACGTTTGTATCTATATTCATGAGTGAGATTTGATTAATTTTTAAATTCCATTTCCCTTCCTCGTCTCTGAAAGTTATGCATCATATTTAGTTTTTAAACACTGTCTGTGCCTAAAATTTTATGCAGATTCAACCTTAAGGGGAGTTAAAATAAGATCGGAGCTATAATCTTGTCTCTGTGAGAGGAATCTCTCCAGTATAAATGGGGACTGGCACGGGCCTCCTATGCCAAGCACAAACCCATTGCTGTGTGGGACGTCAGAACCTACTTTTGTCCGCGGCACAAAATACAAAAACTGCCGCTTCCTCTCTGCCAGGGATCGCTCTAAGGCACCATATAGGATTGAGGTCTGGAACCTTCTTCGGAGAGAAGACCTCACCCCAGTGCAGTGTCTTCCTCTAACTGTGGCCATCTCCTCGATAAATCTCCTTTTTCTCCTACAACCAGGTGCACGTCCCCACCTGGGACCGGTCACCTCAGCTAAGGTGGCCCAAGCCTCGCTCCAGCCGCTGTCCTCCGGACACTTGGTCCTCTAGCCCTGGGCTCTCAGGCGTGTCCAGATGGCCCGGCCAGTCCCCGCTCACCACCAGGAAGCAACGAGACACCTTCTGTGAGCCATAGACACTTAATCATACACACAAAGTCCCCAAATGGGTCTTGGCATAAAGTGAGTAGAGGGTAAGCCTTCTGCAGACCCTCCGACAACAAGTGATGGACCAGGATATAATAGGGAGGGAGGAAGAACGACGCTGTTCAATCGGGTTTTTCGGGGATAAGCTTAAAAAACGTTGAGGTGAAAAAAGCTCATCTTAAAAAAGAAGACCTCTGCAAACCATCTGTCTGAAATGTGCAGGCCAGCATCCCATGGCCCAGAGCTGTGGATGGGACGCTGAAAGATCGAAAAGCTTAAATCAGTGTCACAGAAGCAGACGTGAGCAGAGAATGCGGCGTGGGCACCTAAGGGCAGCTGGGAGGGCACCTCGGATCGTCTGGCAGACAGGAGGCTCACCCTGAACCACATCGGAAACCTCACTTTACCCACCAGGGATGTCGTCACAGGAGGGAAAACCATCAAGAAAGGCAGACATGATGGCCATCCCAGCCAGGCGCCCTGTCTGGGCATGGGGAGGGCACCAGGGCTGGGTAGGTGATCTGGGAAGCTTCAGGAGTTCCAAGAACGTTGGCTATGTCTGGACCAGGATGGTGGTTAGGCAGCTTCCGGCTTCACAGCCTCTTAGGAAAGCCTGTCAATGGGCTCTCCTTCTCCCACTGCAGTGCAGCTCCCGGCAAAGAAAATGCTCATTAACAGAGAGGCCAGCCCCAAAGACTGAACTGGAGGAGGGCACTAACAGGAAGCAAAGCTCACGTTCTTCTTACAACCGTGAGCTTGTGGGAGGTCCCAGCACCACTAACCCTGAGCTCATGGGAGGTCCTAGCACCACTAACCCTGAGCTCATGGAAAGTTTTTGTTTTGCTTTTTCTTTTGTTTTATTTTATTGATGTCAGAGAGGAAGGGAAAGGGAGAGAGAAACATCAGTGATGAGAGAGAATCATTGAACACCTGCCTCCTGCAACCTGGGCATGTGCCCTGACTAGGAACTGAACCCAGGGCCCTTCAGTCCATGGGCTGACGCTCTATCCACTGAGCCACACCGGCAAGGGCCTCATGGGCGGTTGATCACCACTCCCCCTGAGCTCGTGGGCGGTGTGGGCGATGGCAGCAGTGAGGGGGTTTTAGGCGGAGATTTCTCCAGACCGGGCCGGAGAGGGTGTTTGCTCCGCTAGGGAACACCTTGCAGAAGAAGGTCCTGGAGCCGTACTGTTGTTTACTGTGTGTTTTTGTTTGCTTGTTTGTTCTCTGTGGTTTGTTTTTGTTTTTGTTTTTTTCTGATTTCAGAGAGGAAGGAAGAGGGAGAGAGAGAGAAAGAAACATCAGTGATGAGAAAGAATCATGGACCGGCTGCTCCTGCATGCCCCCCCAGGGGATGGAGCCTGCAGCCTGGGCCTGTGCCCTGCCTGGGAATCGAACTGTGACCTCCTGGTTCACAGGTCCATGATCAACCCCTGAGCCACGCCGGCCGGCCTGGCCTTGCCCTTGGAGAAAGGTCTCTGTCCCTCGGCCTGGGCCTGCCCAGCGTTCAGGGCGATGCTCTTTATGATTGAGGCGAAGATGGGCGCCTCGTCGTGGGTGGGAGGAGGAAGGCCTCTCTCACGCTCACAGGAAGCCGTCCTGACACCCCCGCCACCGAAGGCAGCGCTCTGCTCCCCGGTAACACCTGCAGCTCAGCAGCCTGTGCGGCTTAAAGGTCTGGACTGAAGAGAGAAGACAAGGACGTTCCATGTGACTCACTCTTTCTGAAAGGGGCCTGGAGTGGGGGGGGAGCAGGGGGCATGCTCCTGCAGGCGGCGGGGAGACCCTGCAGACCCCAGCCAGGGTCCCAGATGGTGTAAACCAGTGATGGGGTCCCAGGTTGTCCGAAGATTCTACGAAATAATTCTGTGTCCTTATTTCCGGATATGAACCTGCTTATTCCAGAAGGCTTGTGTTTCTCCCTCCACAGGAGGAGAGCTTTCTGAGTTGCGTCCTGGGAAGAGTTGTGTTTTGCTTCCTGGAGAGGCCAGCTGGCAGAAAGGAGAGGAGGAAATCAGGGAAAATGCCAAATCCCTACACTCAGCCTGCAATGTAGTGCTGCCCTAGAGGCTTCTGTTTGTTTGTCCTGTCTTCCTTCAGCTCCACTGGGTAAGGGAGATGAGAGGGGAGGAGAGGGGAGGGAACGAGGGAAGGGGAGGGGAGGGGGATAAATCGGTTTGGCAGGAAGCAGTGTGGGGCGCAGCCTGCTGGAGGTGAAGCATGAGGCACCCCCTAAGCGAGCCGGAAGTCACTAACAGGCCCTCCCAGGGCTCTCCGGATGCCCCTTCAGAAATCCCGGGTGTCCCACGGAAGAGCCACCACCAGCTATCAGACCAGGTTTGCCCAGAAATAGGTTTCTGTCCGAAGAAGTTCTGGCCAGAAGAGGCTCTTAGAAAGAGTAAAATCATGGAAGAAATTTCTGCAAGTAATGTTAAAGCTCCGGGAAGGGGCCTGGCAGCTGGACGGGCAGGGCTGGCATGCCTGGAGCTGCTCAAAACCTCTGCATGGCAAGCACAGCTTGTGTCTTAAAGACACAGAACCCATGAGTTATTTTCGCTTGAGTTTTTGGAAGATGCTGTCTTTTAAATCCTTTTTAAACAATTAAAGTTCTGTGTGAAAAGGGCCAGTGGACGGCAGATGGACGGCACAGGGACCTTAGGAGCTCGGGGCCCAGTGTGCCATCCCCCGGCTCAGCTGGTGTGGCAGACGCAGGGTGGGGGACGTCTGGCCCATGGTTCCTATGAGGCCTGCGGATGATTGGGTCTGGCCCTGCCAAGGCAACTGCAGAAATTCAGCAAATCTAGGAGGTGTTTTCATAGCAGCATCTATACTAATGAAAGGGTAATATGCAAATTGGCCATGACGCCCTCACAGTAACAACTGAACAGCAGGCTGTGTGGGAGGATCAGGCCGGCAGAGGGGGGCAGTGAAGGGTGACCAGGCTGACAGGGGGTGGGCAATGAGGGGTGACCAGGCTGGCGGAAAGGGGGGGCAGTGAGGAGTGACCAGGCTGGCAGAAAGGGGGGGCAGTGAGGAGTGACCAGGCTGGCGGAAAGGGGGGGGGGGGGAGTCAGTGAGTGGCAACCCACCAAGGTGTCCCAGATTGGAGAGGGTCCAGGCTGGGCTGAGGGGACCCCTCCCCTGCATGAATTTCATGCACCGGGCCTCTAGAACATTTATATTAAGTGAATTAGTGAAGCAGATGATGATATCAATATCCAATGGCCCTTGGCAGACCACAGGTCCCCACCCGGAAGAGGGACAGGCCTTGGCTTGAGAAGAGAGACCGGAGGGCGGGCTGCTGGTTAAATCTCTGCTTCTTCCCGTCACGGACTGAACACGCTGACAGCTTCCTCGCCTCCCTGAGCTTCAGTTCATTCTTCAATCGACATAAACGTAAAAGCAGCCACTCGCGCCCCGAAAACATCTCCCTGAAGAGCTCCCTGAGCGGGCAGAGTGCCGTCTGCTGACGGCCGGTCCCACTGCCAGCCTCCGCCTCAGGTACTGGTTCTCCTTCCACCGTCCTCCCTCACTGTGCTGCTCCGTGTGACTGCACCGGGCATTTGCACCCTGGTTTTGAACATGTTTAAAGGGCAATATCACATGTGTGGCATGTTAGTTACCTGCCAGACACGGGGGCACATGGTTTAGGCCGTAAATTATCTCATTTAAACTTGGCAAGGACCCTCTGCAATAACACCACTATCCCCATTTTACAGGTGAGGACACTGAGGGCGACAGACCTTGAACAGCTCTCCTACGATCCCTGGCACGGCTAGAAAGTCTAGAGCCATCGCAGAAAAACGTCAGGTGGCTAACCCACCATGCTGTCTGCAAGGTGATTTTAACACTCTGTTTCCCGCTAATTTGAGGTCTCTTATGATTGCTGAGGTTCTTCAATACCCAAGGCAAGCTTGCGAGTGTTGCTTTAGCATGCATTGTATAGAACATGGCTCTCCACTCCAAGCCACGCTTGCTCTGTGGATCTGAGTAATGAACGACAAGGAGCCACAGCCTCGCTCCTGCCCTGGTTTTACCAGGTGGGCTATTGCATCGTGGCTGCAGGGAGAGATGCTCACCAGCATTTTCGTTGATCCCCTTGGCTTTTCAGTTCTTGGGGGCTGGGGCGGGGGTGGGGGGGTCACTATGGGGAAGGGGTCCTTCTTTCTCAGACTCAGGGGGTCTGCGATGCTGGGCACTGGAACTCAAAGGGAGCTGGCCTTCTTCCTTTTCCTAAGTCTCCATTCTGGACTGTGGCTCAGGCAGGAAATAGGACACAAAGCTCCGCATTCTGAAATTTGTATGTGGGTCATTTCATTCTAAAAACCACCTGCTACTCTACTGATGGGCGACAGGACTCATCATCTCTCCAGTGACAGAGGGAAAGTCCGGAAACAGAATTCGAGTATCTCCAATCACAATGTGCTTGCTGTGGCCAGGAGGGCAGTGCTGAGGCATCGCCCACTGTCCCCATCTCACTGCTCTCCCAGGAAGGAGGAGGAGGAGGAGGAGGAGGAGGAAGAGGAGGAGGAGGAGGAGGGGGAGGAAGAGGAGAAGGAGGGGGAGGGGGGAAGAAGAGTGGGAGGAGGAGGAGGAGGAGGAGGAGGAGGAGGAGGAGAAGGAGGGAAAGGAGGAGGAGGGGGAGGAGAAGGGGGAGGAGGAGGAGGAGAAGGAGGGAAAGGAGGAGGAGGGGGAGGAGAAGGGGGAGGAGGAGGAGGAGGAAGAGGAGAAGGAGGGGGAGGGGGGAAGAAGAGTGGGAGGAGGAGGAGGAGGAGGAGGAGGAGGAGGAGGAGGAGGAGGAGGAAGGGCTTCCATTAGCCAGTGCAGCTGCCTCCCTGACTCAGCCCGCCAGCAGGAACTGGGCCAGGTCCTGATGGCCAAGGGCAGGTGTCTTACCCACCGGCCTCCACTGAGTGGTCTGGGCCTCCCTCCTCATCTAAACCAAGCTGCGCGCTTGGCGAGGGAGGAGCCAGCACTTCTATTTAAGACATGGATGGCCTTGGGTTTCACCTTTCAGCTAGTTTGTAGCCTGCCTGCAGGGGACCGCCCGCCTCCTGAGAGGGCCTGCGTTCCCGGTTCTGTCCGCTCAGGGGGCAGCGGTGACAGGGACAGAGCTGCCGGGGGAGAAAGGGGGAGAAGGAAGCATCCGGGCCTCTCACGTGTACCCCTGACCCTCCGGAAGGAGCGCTGAAAGGATACTGAGTTGTGACACATTTCATAGGGGGTCAAATTCTGGAAAGATGCATGTAACTTACGCTACCTCTGACATAAACTGGACAGTTTTGTTTAAAACCTTATTTTATAGAAAAATTCCTCCTAGCCGAAACCGGTTTGGCTTAGTGGTAGAGCGTCAGTCTGCGGACTGAAAGGTCCCGGGTTCGATTCCGGTCAGTGGCATGTACATTGGTTGCGGGCACATCCTCGGTGGGGGGTGTGCAAGAGGCAGCTGGTCGATGTTTCTCTCTCATCGATGTTTCTAGCTCTGTATCCTTCTCCCTTCCTCTCTGTAAAAATTCAATAAAATATATATTTTTTAAAAAGTCCTCCTAAAGCCCAGCTCTGGAGACCCGTCCAAGCCGAGCTGTTCTGTTGGAGGGGGAGGGGTGCCCCGGAAACCTGTCCCCTCCGGCACCCCAGCCCCTTGGTGCCCAGGCTCTTCTAGAAAACTCCTAAATCCACTCAGAGGGCCGGTCTTTAAAGCCTGTCCCACAGGAACCAATGGAGAATGATGAGACTGAGAAAAAGAGATCTCTCTACTATGTTTATCCTCAGCTCCCCAGAGTGCACCTGTTCAGTCACAGGCCCTGGGCGTCCATGTCTGGGCTCCGTCAGCCTCCCCGGGGATCGGCATTTTGGGGGCATTTTCAGTCTGAGGGCCCATGGCCTGCTGGGTAGCCCTGCTGAGAGCAGGCTGGAGAGAATGGATGATTTGTTTTTGTGCAGCTGGTAAAGAAGAAAGCCAAAGGTCGTCCACATAGCCCTTAGCAAGTCTTCTTTCCTCCCTTCTTCCCTCCCTCCCTCCCTCATTCTCTCTCTCCCTCCCTCTCTCCCTCTCTCTTTCCTCCTCCCTTTCTCCTTCCCAAACTTTCTGAGGTGTTTCCGGACGAAGAGGCATTCCAAATACTCCACCAGCTTTCAGGGACACGGTTTGTCTGTCACGGAGCCAAGCTTTCCTCCCTCCTTGGGCCAGGAAATGAGTGGAATGTTCTAAGTCTGTGCGGGAACCATGGAACCGCCAGGGAGCCCCTGTGAGTGTGCGCTGTGGGGTCCCTGTCACGTAGGCATTCTGTCTCCCCCAAGCCGTGGTTCAGGGGGTTACACCGAGGCTTCGGTAAGGTGCTTACGGTGGTAAGCGTTGTCATCATTAGCTAATGACCCTCCTTTGTAGGGTAAATCCTGGTAGGCATGAGAAAGCTCTTGCTAGGACTATTCCTTTTGGGTGTGTATTGTGAGAGGATGTGCGCTCATTTTTCGCGTTCACACCAACCACCGGCCTATGCTTCCTTATCCAAGGTTTATCTTCCATCTTCATCACAGATAAGTCAGGCTAGTTTAGTTCCACGTTCCTCACTTCCTCTTTTTCTTTACATTCAGCTTGGTTTCATCTTCACTTGCACGGAACCAGATAGGATCTGTCTTAAGAAGTCTAACTGTAAGTTCCGCCTTCTCCATGAAGTTCCTGATGCTCTCGATGGACTTCGTTAGGGAACATTCATTGCAGAACTAAACTGCTTACCTAGCACCTTACAAATCTCTACTTGCTTGCTGTTGGAGTGTTTGACATATACAGGGTTTAGCTTCACTCACCTAAGTCTTCTTTTTCTCAAAAAGCAAGTCATATGTCATAAAAAAGTAAATATATATATATATATATATATATATATGCAGCCACATACATACAGATCCACAGGCACCTAACTATGAATATGTGTCACATGATATTATGCCAGGAATAGAGTAGGCAAGTATTTATTGAATTGAATTAAATATAAAACTGTCAGTTGGGTCCATTAATAAGAAAAAAATCACTTACTTTAATAATTAACCATTTCTTTTTTAAAAAAATATATATTTTATTGATTTTACACAGAGAGGAATTGAGAGGGACAGAGAGTTAGAAACGTCGATGAGAGAGAAACATCGACCAGCTGCCTCTTGCACACTCTCCACTGGGGATGTGCCCGCAACCAAGGTACATGTCCTTGACGGGAATCGAACCCGGGACCTTTCAGTCCGCAGGCCGAGGCTTTATCCACTGAGCCAAACTGGTCCCAGCAAATTAACCATTTCTTAAAGAGATAGTACATCGAAAAGCAAAAAACTGAGACCTAGTTTTCATTCTTTAATTGTCATGAAATAAAAATTTCAGAGTTGAGTATAACAAGGGCATCTATTAATATATACAAAATGCATTCTGAAAAATATCAGTGAAGTGCTTTTAATTTTCCAAAAGCTTAATGGATAAGCAATGGCCATACTTGTTCTTCCCCCCAAAATAAATTATTTTAACAATAAATCTCTGAGGCTTTAAGTAAAGATTTAGGCAGCAGATGTGAGTTAGAAATAATAGTCCCAGTAGGTTGGGAGGTGAAAAGTACCCAGGAGTGAGAATGGGGAGTTGGGGAGCACTGTGACTAAGGACTGTGCGTGCTTACGGGAGAGAGCATGCTTGTTGTTGCCACAGCCTTTATTTAAGAGCCACTTCCCAGGCAGAAGCCTTCTTATCTATCCTCTCTCCTCTGTGCTCCCGCGGCCCCCTCCTTACCCATGCACAATAGCTCTTACGATGCTTTTAAATGACTTGGTTATCTGTCTGTCTCTCCCACTAGACTATACACGCCTGTAGGAAAGGGTCAGCGGTGTGTTTGTATATTTTATCCCTAATGCCCAACACACAGTGCCTTTGACATAAAAGATACACAAGAAAACGCTGTAATAAATGAACAAATAATTGAATGACCAAAGGAAGAAAGAGAAGAACAAAAGGCATGAGAAGGTTATTCCCAGGAAAATGGATCCCTTCTCAACTATCATCAACTGATGATATGCCAAGTCCCTTAATTCCACAAATTCATGCAATTCTCCAAATACGGAGGAAGAAGAAAGATATTAATGCATGGAAATGACAGCCTTTGCCCCCAGGTTCCACGTTACACTCATGCGATAATAACAGTTTCCTCCTCCAAAGTGGCCTGGCATACCTGAACATTAGTCGAGCTTTGGTAAAATGAAAATCTCTTTAAAACATTTTTTTTTTTTTAGCACGTTTGATTATAATGTTAGGCTTTCGTCATAGAAGAGCCGTTCAATTGATCCAAGCTATTTTAGGCAGTGTTCCACCTAAGAGTAGAACATGTGCCCCAAGCTCTCACTTTTTCATACCTTTCTATAATGAACACCAGGAAAAGAGCCATCATACAGATTTGCCTCTTGAAATAGCTCGCTGCTGAGGTTCTGAGAAATGTTTCTAACATAACTAACCTCATAGCTAATCAACACAGCACCACCGAACACCATCTGAATGGAGCTCCTGGAAAGCAGGTGTGAGAAATACCCCTGTGTGCCGTCTCTGGCATCTGCTGTCAAGTTAAATCCCTGGCGTAGCTCTAAGACCTGGGATGGACTTTACTGATAGAGGAAAAATGACATGACATTATATAAAACTAGAGACCCGTTACACGATATTTGTGCAAGAATAGGCCTTCCTTCCCCTGGCTTCACTTCCAGCCGCCCGGGGAGCCACCAAGTCTTCACTTCTGTCTGAAGTACTGCTCCTATAGCTCCCTCTGCCATCCCCTACATCTCACAGCAGGCATACCCTTCTGACCCTCCATGCCTGCATATGCAAATTAACCCGCCATCTTTGTTGGGTTAATTTGCATGGTCACTCTGATTGGCTGTGGGTGTAGCAGAGGTACGGTCAATTTACATGTTTGTCTATTATTTGGTAAGACTAGGTAAGATTCCAGTTGCTTTTCCCACCCAGTTCACACTGTTCTCCAAATGACATGCCCTTTGACTTGGTGACCCGCTTACACAGTAGCTAGTTTCCAAGTATCAACAATAGACAGCTCGAGAAAAGCACTGCATGCTTCCTGGCAACCCTGGGTCCAAAGTTATCAAATCACAAACAGGGATATCCATGTGATGATGCCACATCTCTCCTGTATTCCACAGAAAGTCTCAGGGATGGAGAGAGGGCCGAAGAGCTTGAGAGTCAGGAGATTGTCTTTCAAGCAGCCTCGCAGAGACAGTACCTTGCTGAGGTTCCCACAGCCTCAGATGTGTCCATGGGCTCACAGGCTTAGAAACCCGATCTGGCAGCAAAGCTGGAGCAAATTCACATCTGAGAGGTGCGCTTACAACTCACAGAGCACAAACACTACGGACCGATACCAAGATGCAAGTGCATGAATTTACAACAAGGACCGCTAGTGTCAGCTGGGCTGATGAAGTGCTGGGCCAATCCAGCACATTCCCTTCTGTGGACAGGTCTGGAGAGAGAGTCAAGTAATAATCAGAGGTGGCTTGGTGATGAAAAGGTGGGACAGAGGGAAAGTACATTAAATAAATCAAATGCAAGAACAGAGATCGGATTCTAATTGATTTACCCTGATCTTTCTCACCAGAGAGGAGGTGGCTAAGCAGCCAAGCACCCATCTCCCTGGGGTGGCTGGGAACTGCAGATCTGCCTGTGTATCAGTGAATCCTGTGACTGACATATTTTTCTTTAGATAGGTTAAACCGAATTCTGGGAGACAGCTCCCTAAGATAACATTTGATCATTCTGCCAATGTTATTCAAAGGAATTGTCAGGTTCATCCATTCTTCCTTTCTACTTTCTTTAATTTGTATTTCTTGTCATTCTTTCCTATCAATACCAGCACCAACAAACAAGCCTCATCTCTTTATGACAGGGAGCTCCTCAGCTACCTATCTCAAGCCTGTCCCATTGCCCAACTCCAAAGATCACGGATATATAAATCTATCTTAAATTAGGATTTTATGCATGTGTTTTCCCATTCACCACCCCTCCCCCCCCCCCCCCCACACACACACACGTGCACGCGCCCCAGAAACTCTCAATGACTCCTATGGCTTTCAAAGTTAAGTTCAAATTGCTTAGCCTGCCATTCAAATTTTTTCCATATTGGTGCCCAAGTTATTAACATCGTTTTCTGCTTCATAAACCTTCTATTGCAGTCAAATCTATTGCCTCTTCATAGTCTAGGCTTAAATCCACGCTTCAGCTCCTTCCTCTGTCAACTCAAGGTCTGCCTCACCGTGAATATCTCCAAAAATCCTGAGTTGAGACTGGTCTTCCCACTCGCTAGATTCCTTGGTAAGAGTGTACCTGGAAAGTCATTATTATATGCTGATATACTATCTCCTCAATTAGGTGGGAATGGTTCATTTTGTCTTTGTTATATTCTGTTTCTTTAGTTCCTTGTTATCAAGGGAAGCTCAAAAAACAAGTGCTTAGAACGGGGCCTTGTGGGTAAATATACTGAATTTCCTTCAGAGCCTAAGACAGAACTTGAAAATATTGCCCTTAACTGAGCAGAGGAGCCAGCTAACTCCCGCGGTGTTCTTGGGATATCAGCAGTTCGGGCTTCTCTGGGACCCTGGAGTGACTTCGAAAATCGGTGTACTCCCCGCAGCCTCATTTGCTCTCTGTTTCTACTACTGTTAGTCTCACAGTCAGTCTCAAAGTCCAGGGCTAGCTATAAAAATGGACTAGACCTCTGGTTCATAGCGATTGCCACCAAGACCTTAAACAGCAAGAGCGATTCAGGCGGTAGTTACATAACAAAGTGTGTGGCAAGGAGGCCCCTTCTACTTGATGTGGTGTGGAGAAAAGTCGTTGGTACAGAAGATGAAAAGGCAGATTTTAGTTTTATCGGAATAACAACAGGCTTGAGAAGGCCTTAAGCCACGTTAGCTACCATTGAGCTGTGCTGCATTTTCACTCTTGCTGGGTAATCACCCCTGGGTCTCAAGCCTGTTGGGAAAGCGTGTTAGGATCACCTGACATCTGTGGAGCACAGAGGGCTGATTCTGGTGAGTCTAAGACACGGGCTATTTCATTTCCTACGGAGCACACTGCTCATGGGGAGGACATTCAGAGGGCTGTCAGCAGGGTCTTCTCTGATTATGAAGGACGTGGAAACACACACACACACACACACACACACACACGAGCTCCTATTTCACGGACTTTGGCACCCCCACATCAGAAATGTTGGGGAGCCATCTGGCTGAGTCTTGAAAGGAGGAAGAGGAAACCTACTTCAACGTGGAGTAAAGGTGACAATCTCTCCAAGGAGGGAGCCAATTGCCAGATTAAACAAAGATAATTAGGCCTGATTAGTTAATCATAAAAATATAATCGATATAAAAATAGCTTATTTGTAGTAAATAAAAGAACAAGCTACTTTAAGATGAAGAAAATAATAATTTCCTGGGCAAGAAAGAATGAATGCTTAGATGTAGGAGATCAATAAAGTGCTTGCTAGGTATCTGATTATCCTTCTAATACAAAAAAAATATTTTTTTTAAAAAAAGGAGACTAATTATGCTTAAACTGCATAAAATTAACAATATATTCCATTACTTAATATATAGATTAATGCAAGATATTGGAAGGCAGAATGTTGTTAAAAAGATCTACCACTAAAAACAACACAAAATAAAAATTGTTAACAACTTACTTATTCCTAGGAAAAGGGTTTTCTACTAGTGAGTGTTAATTTCCTTCTTCCCCTTTTTGGGAAATAATCCTAGAGTTCTCATACATCTTAACACAGACTCATAAAAAGCAGGGGGCCATTTTGTATATGCCTGTCACACCAGCTTAATCACACTGGGACCAGGCTGAAGAGAAGCTGATGGTTGCTTTTTATTTGCACAAAAATATGTGCAAAAATGAGCTTCCACAGCTTCCTCTAAAACCCTTGTCAATTCACACACACACGCAATTATAGCGTTTTAGCCTATATTTTAAGCTTTTACATATGACAATTCTCATAATTTGTAGACAAGGTTTGATTAGGAATCATGGTAATGAGCTGTAGGCTGCTATGCTGGGACCTGTGATCACATCATCTATTTAGTCCTGTATCTGGAAATGCGGTTTTGTTTAAAAATCTAGTCTTCGTGTTTGATGTTTTTAAACAAGATGTTCAGTCTACTAGTGAGTTTTTAAACAAGATGTTCGGTCTGCCACATTTCCACAGCTCCACCTGCTCTGAAGCCAGCTGTGGGCACAGGTCAAATGCTGCCTCCTGGCTCCAGGGCCCATCTTCCTCTCCTCCTGGGAGTTGCACCCTGGCAGTTAGGTCCCGCCCACTTCTAATGAGCTCATAAAGCCCTCGCTTTGCGTAAGAAAACACTTCCTTAGGAAAAATATACTCATGATCTACCTCACACACCAAAAACAGATTTTCGACCTTTACTCAATTTTCCATGTACACACAGGGTAACCTGCGTTTAAAATGAACCATTTTCACAAAATGAAAAACAGAAGCAATCAGATTTTTAAGAGGTCAAGTTCTCCGCTCTTAAGTGTTCTAGGGGAAAAAAATTGCCTTCTATAATTGTGTGGTAGGACATTTCAATTCTGAACATGTCAGTTATGGTAGAGATATCTGGCGATCTAAAATCTGTGTGTGCTTGCCTGACGATTTTCACAACCAGAAATTAACCAAAAGACTTACCATCAGAACTTAAAATATCACCTCGAAACCTGCCCCAATAACAGATTTGATTGTACAGAGTATCAGACTGGTAGAACATAAATGGTTTTACAGCCTTTAAAGTCTATGATCCAAACCATTGTGTCTCATGTGGTCTCACACTTCCATTTCTTCTGGGCGGCGTGGGGGCTGTACTTGGCTACACACACACACACACACACACACACACTTGTTAACTCATGTTCCTATCCTCTCATCATCCCTTTCTTACGAATGGAGCAAAACAACAACAAGCCACCAGGAACACCACGCCACCCATCCTGCTGATACGCCTTATCCTATAACCGCGTGCTTCATCTCGGGAAAATGGAAGTGGTGGCAAACACATCAGCTCTCAAAATCTCTTCTTCTGAATACAGGCTTCCCCTAGACCTAAAGCTTTGAACAAAAATCATAAAACTTTGGCTATCCGTTAACGGACCATTCGGGTGGAACCAGTGATCAGAGCCTGTAAAACTCTGATTCTAAAGGTTTAAAGGTTTTAAATAGTTATGCACAGATCAGTGTATGGTTAGTTGATGTATGGGGTACCGCTCCACCCAACAGAGCCACCTCTGCCAGAACAACGTGTGTTTAAAAGTAGGTTCCCATCCATCTGGTTTGCCAAGATGCCGTCCTTTTACTAACTCAGTTCCACAGCAAAGTCCTTTTTTTTTTTTTTTTTTTTTTTTTTTTTAAACGAAACCATGGAGTTAGAAAACATTTTCCACAATAAGAAGTGTGTATGACATCCCTCCAGAGGGACCAGGAGAGGAAGATGCTGCTGGGGTGAGACTCCGCGGACCGGAGAGAGGGCACCTACCTGGGCCTGGGGCGGCGCCGTAGAACTCAGCTGCGATGCGGGCCGCCTCCTTGCGGTTGCCTTTGACGATGTAGAAGTGGCTGAGGATGGCCAGGCTGATCTTCACGAAAAGCTTGAAGCAGAAGAGGGACAGGATCGTGAAGTAGACGTTGGACAGCTGCTGGGCAAAGGGCCGGCCCTCCTCCAGCACCGACATGGCCGCTGGGAATGTGGGCAGTGGGCCGCTCAAGTGCCGGTGCCCGGCCGCTGGCCGTTGGGTGCTGGGTGCTGGTTGCCCGGCTGCTGGCTGCTGGGTGCTGGCTACTGGGTGCTGGCTTGCTGGGTGCAGGCTGCTGGGTGCTGGCTGCTGGGTGCTAGCTGCTGGCTGCTGGCCGCTGGCTGCCCGGCTGCTGGGTGCTGGGTGCTGGCCGCTGGCTTTCTGGCTGCTAGGTGCTGGCTACTGGCCGCAGTCCTGTCCGGAGAGACAGCTGGGCCGGCAGCAGTCCCGGGGCCAGGGCTCCGGGTTATTTATACCGTCCACGCCTATTTATACCGTCCACCGGCCCATTGGCCGGACCGGTTCCAGGGGGCCCTGCAAGGCGGGCCCGGCTCAGACTCCTGACTTTCCATCCTGGAAATAAACACACGTCATGTCTCTCCGATCCGGATTCCCAAATCCGGGCTTTGAAATCCACATACACATTGTTGCCTTTTTTAAATTTTTATTTTTTAGTATGAACACTTTGAAGGCTTTGTGTACTGGGGTTCCCGCACGTGATTTTCGGAATAGCTGGTACAACTGAGTCTGTAAGTCAAGCCTTGAGCGTGGTCCTATTTGCGGATCCTGAGCTCAGTCCTCGGGCAGCCCGCAGCTCCATGATCTCAACGAGGACTCATCCAATTAGCCCGTGATGCAGCTTGGACTGATGTCAGAGGAAAAAAAAAATTATACATGGATTGACTGGAAAGCTACAGAAAAGTAACTTTAGTTTTCATTCAGTGAAAGCTTTTTAAAGCACCTACTATGTGTCAAACATTTCCCTGAATGCTGGGGAGACAAAGAAAAACATATCCTTGCCACAGGATCTCAGGGTCTAGAGATGGAGACAGATGAGACACCAGACCCATCCAGGTGAGGACAGGGTGTGGGGTGCGCCTGGAGGAGCAGCCTCCCCCCCTCCCCCCTCCAGCAGGTGAAGGCTCCAAAGAATTACCACAAAACAGGGGTTTGATCTGAACTGTCCAACACCAAGCAAAACAATATCCTCTTTAAGCCTGTGATTTTTGTAAACCCTAATTTGATGTATTTTTAGGAATGAAATGCAACTACCAGGGAATCCGTAGACAAGCTATATTTTAAAAAGAGAAATAGAGTAAGTTATTAAGGACAATAAGGTAGTGTGGCAATCTTTTTGTACAGAAGCCAAAAATAATATGACAAAATATAAAGATGGCTATCGTACAGGGAGTTAATGCGCGTGCATTCATATGACCAAGCTCGGGGCCTGTTAATTGAACTATTTTCCCAATTCCTCCGAGAAGCTCCAGAATAACAAATAAGCCACCCTGGCTGGGTAGCTCAGTGGGCTACAGCGCCATCTCAGTACGCCAAGGTTGTGGGTTTGATATCTGGTCAGGGCACATGCAAGAAGCAACCAATGAATGCATCAGTAAGTGGAACAACATATAGATGTCTCTCTCTCTCTCTCTCTCTTTCTTCCTTCCTCTCTCTAAAAAAAAACACAAACACAATTTAAGAAATCAAAGCAGAGTGGCAGATAATAAAACAGTCAAGACCAAAGCAGTGGGCCTTCCTGGGACAAAGGAAGGCAGGCGGCAGCGGTGACCAGTCACGGTCACCAGTGCTGGCTGCTTCCCCGCCTTGGTATTTGCCTCTTAGGCTGCATCTCTCATCTGACTCCCATGGACCATTCCCGAGCTGAAGGAGTGGCATCCAGAGCGATAAGGCGGGCCAATGGGTTAGAAAGAAATCGCTGAGCTCTTTCTGCAAAGGTCTTATTTCACAGGCAGAGAGCTAGGCTCAGCGGCCATTCCCTGGGCCCAGTGCCACTGACTTCAAAGCCCTGAAGATAAAGGAACGCAATGCTCTCCTGGCCGTGGCGGTGAGGTCCTGCCAGGGAAGCAGCTGCATGGCCGGCGCCTCCCGTTAGGTCCCTGGGCGTGGTGAGGGGGACCACAGGCGCCCGGCAGCCCTGGGCGGGACAGCTGGCCATTGAGTCATGGCACCAACTTCCACCGAGGCGCCCCAGGATTACCAACAAATCCTGCCTCAGTCACGTCTAGGGTTTCACGTGGTCCCCTTTACCAGAAGTGCGATTATCACTGTCCCCACATCAGCCCCTGGGGGCTGGGACTCTTAGGGGCTGGGGACACTTTTACTTCAGTAGGCTGCTGGCCTTGGGCGTCTCCTTTAAGTCCCCATAGCTTCACTACTAGGAACAAAAGATGGTGATATTTAGCCGAAACCGTTTTTTGCTCAGTGGATAGAGCGTCGGCTTGCGGACTGAAGGGTCCCAGGTTCGATTCAAGGGCATGTGCCTTGGTTGCGGGCACGTGCCCAGTAGGGGGTATGCAGGACGCAGCCGATTGATGACTCTCTCATCGATGTTTCTAACTCTCTATCTCTCTCCCTTCCTCTCTGTAAAAAAAATCAATAAAATGTACTAAAAAAAAGACTGTGATATTTAGGATATTAGGTCAAGATGCCTGCATTTCTGTGTTTTACATGCTCCTTCAGCAACTTTTACCATCTCTAATTATATTAATCAATACAAACAAAAACTAAATAAAATCACAGGAAGCAAGCTCACCAGATATAAACTAGATGCTGTGATTATCACATTATAGACCCTCCCAAATGACTTTATCAATTTCCAGAAGCCGATCTTGTTTTACTCATGGAGAGGTGTGGATGGGGAATCCCGAAGGCTGGTGAACCTTGATTGCTCTGAAAGGTCAGGGCTAATCACTCACTGTTTGGTGGAGATATTGCTAGATGAAGCAGCCTCCACCTGTTAGTCGTATGATTGGCTATTATTGGAGTTTCCTGTCGGAGGGATGTGGGTGTATCCCATAATCTTAATAAAAGGGATGGTAAAACCAGAGCGAGCAGTAGTCCTCTCTTGGGCTTCCGCCTGACCCCCATCTCCCAAATTAATGCTTTCCTAGTTTCTTTTCAGTTGTGTGCTTGTGGGGACCCCTTCTCTAAAACCCGAACCCTGAACTGGAACCCTGAACCATGAACCAAGGACATGAAAGGGGTCCCCACAATTAATATGTCAGAGTCACCTGAAACATATTGTGCCCCTCTCTTCCCTACATTAGCATTTTCTTAAAAAATAAAATCTTGCCGAAACCGGTTTGGCTCAGTGGTAGAGCGTCAGTATGTGGTTCAATTCTGGTCAGGGGCATGTACGTTGGTTGCGGGCACATCCCCGGTAGGGGGTGTACAAGAGGCAGCTGGTCGATGTTTCTCTCTCATCGACATTTCTAGCTCTCTATCTCTCTTCCTTCCTCTCTGTAAAAAATCAATAAAATATATTTAAAAAATAAATAAATAAATAAATAAAACCTTGGTTAGTAATTTATTTAGATAAAAGTGATTTACTGAGATAAAACTTTACATTATTGAGAGGACATGGTGGAGGGATTTGGTTCATTAGCCAGACTATTCCAACTGTTCTAATCTGCCAGTTAGTCAATCAGTCAAACCAAAATGGAGCTGACTATTGTGTCACTGAAATGGGTGATGGGAGGTAGGTTACAAGCACAGGGAGAAATCAGGGTTGAGTCTCCTGTACTTGTATGCTGCTCCTTTCACATAAATCTTAATTGCCAGCTCCGTCTAGAGGGGTGAGTATCATTGACTAATTTTAAAGATGAAGAAGTTGGCTTTAGGCAGCTCTCGTGACAGAGTTCCTATGAGCAAGTGCATTTTTGGAACACAGTTCTGGCTCTGAAATACATGCTCAAATCACTGCTCATCCTTTCTACTTGTAAGCACTTACAATGTGAAGGAGCACATGCATCGAGACAGCCACCCAGATTCCCATCCCCCCTTCTCTCTCTCTCTCTCTTTCTCTGAGGGATCAGCCTGAGACTGTATTAATTGGGTACCTATATGAGTATCTAAAGTCATAGGGCAGGCTATACATAATGATTCTGTGAGATGGAATCTTGTGTGTGCTCCAGGAATAGACAAAAGGGGATGGGCAGTGACTTGGCTAATACTTTTGGATTCTTCAAAGCAAAGAGTTGGTGACTGACTCTCACAGAAACAACAGACAGGAAGGAGACAGAGGGGTCAAAATACAGGGTGGTCAAGAGTTAGTACATTAATAACAATGAGTGTTCAAACCAGGATCAAATGATTGCGTAAGAAGAAGAAAGGAGGGTGGGTATGTATGGGAGGGGGGGCAATGGTAAAATATGTACACAGATAATTTAATAAACACAAATAAACAAAAAAACAAACAAACAGTTAATCAGAAAAAAAAAGAAGAAGAACGAGGATGAAAAATAGAACATTAGATCTGGTCGGAGTAGTTCCCGGGTAACTTTCAACTAAGTATTCTAATAAGATGATGGAGTGGGTGAGACAGGATAGCAAGAAGATAGGAAAATTCCCTGATAAGGGCATAAAGGGAACAGAAAAAAATAATTAAACAAGACCACACAGTTGGAACAATTTACAGCCAGTTAATGAATCATAAGGTTTGGTCTTCCCCAACCAGGACACTGAGAGTGGACAGTTAACGCACATTGCAGACCAGCCAGGGCAGGAAGGCCTTGGCGCCAGTCCCTCTTCCCTGACATTCTTGATGATATTCTTTAAAAACGAAACTAACGGGAAAATAACCCCTGGCCCCTCTGTATGCACATTTGGATGAATCAGCATCCTGAAGAACGCATCTAGGATGCTAATGACTATTCTGGTAGGACTCTGCCATGAGACCTCCTTTAGATCCCCACCAGTCAAAGGAAGACAAAAAGTCTCCAGACAAAGGTCCCACATGCGCTCTCCCTGGAGCGCACCCACACCTTGTATCTCTGCTCTCTTTCTCCTAAACTCGAAGGGCCCTACTAGATTAGCCACCAGCGGAGCAGCCAGCAGCAGAGCTCATCCCGGGCTCACCCCGAACCTGTCTCCAACGCCCCCCTTCTCTCTGACCTTCTCTCTCCTGTTGTTTCTTCTACCTCCAGCCCTTCCTTCGGTTCACTGTCCCCAGCTGTAATAATCATACTCTCAAAGCGTGTGCTGCGGAATCTTTCCTGCACAGGGTCACGAACCCACACACCGCTGGCCAGCCCAAGACAGACCTGCTCCGGGCCCAGGCCCCATCTGGCAACCATAACAGCAGTGTGAAGGGTGACCCTAAAAGTTACTCCCAAATGGAAAGGTTCCTTGGCTGCCTCCTCCTGTCACTCTCCTAAGTATCGGCTCTGCTCCTCTCCACCACATGGGCGTCAGAGGGGGTTCCCGGGCCACCCTGGGACTCCCAACCATTCTCTGCCCACAGCGCCCGCCCACCTTCTGTTAGCATCCCAGGTACTGTACTACACAGGTTGGCAGCATTGTGTGTGTGCTTCAGAAGCATCATTTCGCGTCCTTCAGATGCTGAATGTGATAATGACCCTCCAATGCGGCCGTATTCGTCTGTAAGTCCGCACAAAAGAGAGCCTCTCACTTGCAGAGGTTACAGGGCGCACCGGCATTGCCTCAGCTACAGTGCAGACCCAAGTCATTGGGCTGAAAATGACAACGGGACACAGTGCTTTCCAGCTGATAAATCTTAGCCTATTTTTAAAAATAATTTTATTGGCTTTTAGAGAGAGAGAGAGAGAGAGAGAGAAACATCAATGAGAGAGAGAGAAAGGAACATTGATCAGCTGCCTCCTACCTTCTCCCAACCCCAACACTGGAGATCAAGCCCACACCCGGGGCATGTCCCCTGACTGGGAATTGAACCAGCAACCTCTTGGATCATGGGACCAGGGTTGGCATAAGTATTTTTACGTAGAGGAACTACAATCACTCCATTGAAATGACCACTTCCTTTTTATTTATTTCTGCAATATGATCCCTTATTTTCTGGTAGAAATCTAAAGGCTCTAACTGACATTTTTATTCCTATTATCTCAAAACAAAAACACCCTCTGAGCTTCAGGCCTGCACTGGGAGCAGGGAGCTTGCTGGTGTTCGGTGCAACGGCAGCCGTCTGCCCAGCCCCCGCAGGGGCTTGCGGGGGACTTGCATGCAGGCCCTGCACACGAAGGCTGCTGGCTGGCACGCAGAAGGTCACTGATGGCTGACACAATGAAAGGGGAAACATGCTGGTTGTTTTCATAGGAGGACAGCTCTCTGCGGCGCTGTTATAACCCTCACTCTTTTTATTTTGCAAAATCTCATGAGGAAAATAGGAAGGCAGATGGGCATCTCCGCGGCTAGAACATCCTGGAGCCTTCCATGCTCGGGCCGCCTAGGGATGTGAAATAAAAACAGAAACGTTTACACTGCGCCTTGGAACAAGGGAATTAACGACCGAATTTGCCTTATTCCATTCGGCAGAGGCTGCAGACCCTATTTAATTAGCGTGTCTTCCCTTTCCCAAAGCCGTGTCATGGAAACAGGCAGCAGAGGCCACGCTGAGCGCCTGGCGGTGGCTCCCGGTGTGGAGGAAACGCTGTGATGTCACACCCCCAGACAACGTGCTGGCCCCCAGCTCAGGTGCGGATGCCTCGGGCCTGTGAGGTGTCCTTCCTGTGGATGAGGAAAGCACACCCACGGAGACCGTCATCATCGGAGACCGTCATCATCGGAGATCGTCATCATCACAGCAGGCCCTCTCCACAAGGGCAGCCGGGGAGAGAGCGAGTCCATTCTGCTTGACCGTACCCCCCGGGGGCACACTCTTGCTGCTGGCATCCAGCCATGTAATGGAACGAGAGGGTAGTTGCCACAAGCATTATGAGGATCCACAAGAAAAACAATTCGCACCGCGGTGTTGAGAGGGCAGGGCAGGGTGAGGATAAACTCCGGACTCCACTGTGGGGCAGGGCGGAGTTATCCTCCAATTTGTGTCACTGGACCCTAGCCCTCACCCAACCAATCAGGGTCAGCCGAAGCAGTGACATCGCCACCGGCATAAAAACCCCGGGCTTGGCGAAATTTGCTCTCTTCCACCATGCTGCCTGTCGGCGTGAGTGGGACAGAGCCCATGCTAGCATGCATCAGACTCGGCTCCCTGGTGGTCCCTGGGGGTCACGGAGTCTGGGCGTAACAGTGTCACTTACTGAGGTTGCATGCAGGCTCGTTGGGGGGTGGGAAGTGGGGAGTGAGGGGCTTCCTCCCACGCTCAGCCAGGCTCTGTGCTCTGAACTGAGGCAGCTGAAGACCACAGACCATGGCCGCCCTCTCTCGGGGCTGCCTTTGGTTCAGCAGGCTCCATCACCCACATTTGAAAGTTTCAAAACCAGATGCCATTTTATTTTATTATTTTTTATTTTTATTATTTTTTAAAAATATATATTTTATTGAGTTTCTTATAGAGAGGAAGGGAGAGAGATAGAGAGTTAGAAACATCGACCGGCTGCCTCTTGCACACCCCCTACCGGGGATGTGCCCGCAACCAATGTACATGCCCTGATCAGAATCGAACCTTGGACCTTTCAGTCCAGAGACAGACGCTCTACCACTGAGCCAAAACGGTTTCAGCCCAGATGCCATTTTAGAATGAACACCTTCCTAGTGTTTACCAGGGAACACATGTAACATGCCAAGGTTAGGTGGCTAGAAAAGCTGACCTTAGAGAAAAAATTTGCCAAGAATTAGTTCTCTTAGAATTAATGTAAACATCAGAAACACTCTACATCTCCATGACCTACCTATTTTATTCTAGGAATTCTGTAATAAATATATTTAAGTAACTTTTAACAGATGCTACACACAGAAGCAGTAATTTCTTTCTCAAAAACACAGACCCTAGGCTAGTAGGAGAATGTCAAGTTCACTCTTCGAACCCAAGGCAATGCGGACCCCCGCTCTGTATCCTGTCCATGCCCAGAGGCTCAGCGGAGAGGAAAGGGAGAGGTGGGGGCTGCAGGCTGACACGGGGTTTGCTCTTCCTTGGTCTTCATTTTCCTGCCCGAGGAGGATCACGTGATCTGCTCCCTGCTTTCTGCTTGGGATCTTTCTGGCAAGAACCACGAGGGATCTTTCCCTGCGAAGTGACCACATTCAGCAGCTGCTAAATGCGGCAGCTTACAGCGAGCCCGCCTTCCATGAATGAGCAGGCGAGGCAGAGAGGCGCCTGCGGCCGGGGTCAGTCCGGTCTCGTCTGACGGCTGCCTGACTCACCGCGGTCCTGGGAGCACTCCGGAGCGCCGCAGCCTTTTCGGTAAAACCGGGGCCCAGAGCCAGGCCGCCTTCTGGCGTCTGTCACGGAGCGTGCGCCAAGTCACAAGCCCCTCGTTCACCTGCTCCTAGTGTCACGGACTCGGTGATGACTGCCTCTGCAGGATGACGCACCATGAGAACAGGAAGCAGGATCCGTGCCTCGAGGGTTTGTGTTCCTCACATATTCCAGTCACCTGAGCGGGGCTTCCCACTTCCTCCCACGCACTCTGACAGGGAGGACACCTTGGCGCAAACCCAGCATCCAGAGCAGAGGCCTCTGAGCGCCCGGAGCCGAGGCCTTTGAGCGCCCGGAGCTGAGGTCTCCGATTCTCTTGAATAGTAATTTCCTGTGACATAAAGTCTGGGCTCCTTGGCTGACATTTCTGCAGTAGGACTTTACATTGCCTTTCTAGCCTCATTTCTGCCAATCCTTTATACTTACACCAGAGGCCTGTGCACAAATTTGTGACAGGTGGGGTCTGGCTGGCCTGCCCCATGGGGGCAGATCAGGGCCAGGCCAGGGGCCGAGGGGCCGTGGGTGGTTGGCTACCGTCCCTGTCCCCCATCGGGTGTGTGTGTGGGGGGCCCGATCAGGGGCCGGGCCAGGAGGGGCCACAGGAGGTTGGGGGGGGTGATTGGGGCCCCCATCGGGTGGTTGGCAGTGCACATTACAGCGACCGGTCATTCTGGGTATTCTGGTCACTTGGCTTTTTTATACTATTAGAGGCCTGGTATACGAAATTCATGCATGGGTTATGTGTGTGTGTGTCCCTCAGCCCAGCCTGCACCCTCTCCAATCTGAGACCCCTTAGGGATGTCTGACTGCCCATTTAGGCCAGATCCTACCGGCAGTCGGATATCCTACGGACAGTCAGACATCCCTCTCACAACCCAGGACTGCTGGCTCCCAACTGCTCGCCTGCCTGCCTTCCTGATTGCCCCTAACCGCTTCTGCCTGCCAGTCTGATCTCCCCCTAACCACTCCCATGCCAGCCTGATTGATGTGTAACTGCTCACCTGTCAGCCTGTTTGCCCCCAACTTCCCTCCTCTGCCAGCCTGGTCACCCATAACTGCCCTCCCTTGCAGACCTGGTCCCTCACAATCGCCCTCCCCTGCTGGCCTGATGGCCCACAAGTGCCCTCCCCTGTTGCCCATCTTGTGTCCACATGGGGGCAGCCATCTTGTGTGTTGGAGTGATGGTCAATTTGCATATTACTCTTTTATTAGATAGGACGCAGATAATTTAGCTGGATCACACTACTGCATATCTCACATACCCATACTGTCTCTTTTGGAATACTATCCTTGGACATCAACATCTGTAACTCGCCCCGTAAGAATACCTAACCCACAGAGTTCAGGCTCTGTGCTGAATATTTCACAGACCCTGCTTGGTCCCACATCGCCACGGACGTAAATTCTTCCTCTGAAGTCCACAACACTCTGTAACCTCCTTGGTATTTATGCTTTGTTTCAGGTTTGTGTGTTTTTACCAACTCTAGTAGATTATAAGCTCCATGAGGATAGAAAGTGATCGTTATACATCTCTGTACAGTTAGCAACACGGTAGGCATTCAATAAACAGTTGTTTTATTGAATAAGCTGTAGCTGTCTGGAAGACAAAAAAAAAAACACCCTTTAAACTCAACCTAGGGTCTCTCCATTTTTCATGGCGGGCTCTATTCCCACTTGACAGGGGTGTTCCCTTATTGGTGCTCTGCTCTCAAAGCTGGGGCTGGCACACAATAGGTACTCAGTGATAATCCCAACGGCAGGGCTGTACGAAACTGCATAATGATAACGCAAAGAAACAAGGGCTCATTACGGCAAGAACCAGCACCAGGGCAGGCCATTTCCCAGTTTGTTCTAGATTCCTGGAGCCTCTTGGTTCTTTTACAATGACCCAAACCCACAGCTCTCAAAGGAGTCTGCGACCTCCAAGGCTAAAGATTGGCACAGTCAGAGCCTGCAGCCCCCCCGGCCCACGAAGCACCGATGCCTCGGCCGGCACGTGTGGCTCAGCAGTTGGGTCTCCACCCAGGAACCCAGGAACCAAGAGGTCACAGCACATGCGGGCTGCAGGCTCCATCCCCAGGAGGTAAGTGTGCAGGCAGCAGCCAAATGATGATGCTCCTCTCTTGTGGACTTTTCTATCCCTTTCTCTAAAAATCCATAAAAAATGTTAAAAAAAAAATACCGATGCCTTGCTGATTTTAAATTCTTACACAAACTGCACAGCAGTCTCAGGGTCACTGATCGCCCCGTGCAGTTACAGGAAACCCCGTGGGACACGCACCTCCCAGAATCTGCAGCGCCAACCGTTAACGCCTAAAACCGCTCCAGCTGCCACAGGAAGTGGACGCGGTCGAGAGGGGAAGGTGCACGGGGCGGCTGGGGGTGGGGGTGGGAGGAGGAGGCATTTTCGGGCCCCACCCTCTTCAGAGGCATCAGCTTTTGGACCCCAGCGACTCAGGCAGGAGGACCCCGCGGGCGGTCAAGCGCCGCTTCCAGGCGCGACTCGCCGGGGGACACCCCAGACCCTCCGGCCGCATCTCAGCGCCCAGCAGCGGCCGCCCAGCCCGCCCCGACCCCCCGGCGGCGGCCCCGCGGAGCCAGCACCCGCCGGGACCAGGTGGGCCCGCCCGGGCGGAGGAGGCGGGCCTGCGTACGCAGCGAAGCCCCGCCCTCCCACGCGCGGCGCTGATTGGCGGAGGCGCCCTCCCCTGCGTGGCGCTGATTGGCGGAGGCGGTAGACCGGAAGTAGGGCGGGCCCGCGCACGCGCTCCCGCCGGAGGACCGGAAGGGAGGCGGGGCCGCGGGGCGCGCGCCCGGGACGCGCGCGGGCAGGCGGCCGGATCGCTGGCAGCCGGTCCGCCTCCGGAACGGGGTCCCAGGAAGCGGGCTCCGCGCTCTCGGCCGCGATGAACACGGTGCTGTCGCGGGCGAACTCGCTGTTCGCCTTCTCGCTGAGCGTGATGGCGGCGCTCACCTTCGGCTGCTTCATCACCACCGCCTTCAAGGACCGCAGCGTGCCGGTGCGGCTGCACGTCTCGCGGATCATGCTGTGAGTGCGGCCCGGCCCGCGGGCCTCCGCCCCTGCTCCGCCGCGGCTCCGGCTCCCGGCTCCCCTCCGCGGCTCCCCTCCCCGGCTCCCGGCTCCCCTCTGCGGCTCCCGGCTCCCCTCCCCGGCTCCCCTCCGCGGCTCCCCTCCCCGGCTCCCGGCTCCCCTCCGCGGCTCCCCTCCCCGGCTCCCGGCTCCCCTCCCCGGCTCCCCTCCGCGGCTCCCCTCCCCGGCTCCCGGCTCCCCTCCGCGGCTCCCGGCTCCCCTCCCCGGCTCCCCTCCGCGGCTCCCCTCCGCGGCTCCCCTCCCCGGCTCCCGGCTCCCCTCCGCGGCTCCCGGCTCCCCTCCCCGGCTCCCCTCCGCGGCTCCCCTCCCCGGCTCCCCTCCCCGGCTCCCCTCCCGGCTCCCGGCTCCCCTCCGCGGCTCCCCTCCGCGGCTCCCCTCCCCGGCTCCCCTCCCCGGCTCCCCTCCCGGCTCCCGGCTCCCCTCCGCGGCTCCTCTCCCCGGCTCCCCTCCCGGCTCTCCTCCCGGCTCCCGGCTCCCGGGCTTCCGGCTCCTCTCCCCGGCTCCCCTCCGCGGCTCCCCTCCCCGGCTCCCGGCTCCCCTCCGCGGCTCCCCTCCCCGGCTCCCGGCTCCCCTCCCCGGCTCCCTTCCCCGGCTCCGGGCTCCCCTCCGCGGCTCCGGGCTCCCCTCCGCGGCTCCCGGCTCCCCTCCCGGCTCCCGGCTCCTCTCCCCGGCTCCCGGCTCCCGGCTCCCGGGCTCCCGGGCTCCCGGCTCCCGGGCTTCCGGCTCCTCTCCCCGGCTCCCGGGCTCCCGGCTCCCCGCTCCCCTCGGCGGGTCCCGCTCTGAAACCGGCCGGAGCGGCCCGCAGCCCGGGCTTCCTCCTCGCCGGCCAATGGGGGAGCTCCACACCAGCCCGGCGCCGGCCCGCCCTCCGGCCCGCTCCCCTCCGGGTCCCCGCTCCGCGGCCCCTGGTCCCCGGCTCCCGGCTTCCGGCTGGGCCCCCGGGCCCCTCTGGGTCCCCTGGTTCCGGGTCCCCCGCGCCCCTGGTCCCGGCCCGCCCTCCCGGCCCCTGGTCCCCGGTCCCCGGCTCCCGGCTCCCGGTGGGTCCCGGCGGGTCCCCCGCCTCCCCGGCGGGGCTGTCAGCTCCCGCTGCTTTGGGCGGCGGGGCCGGTTCGGTTCGGTGCCGGAGGGAATGGGCCGCCGGGTCCTGCTCAGTGAGAGCCAGCCCGGGAACAAGCCCCGGAGGCCGGACACAGGCTCCGGGAGCGCCGCGGGCATCGGCCTGGCCGGGCCTGTGCCCCGCACTTCCCGGGTTTGGGCTCAGTCTCCTCCGCTTCTCCCCCTCCTCTTCCCATCCTTCTCCCCGAGTTTGCCGCACTTTCCTTATTGGCCGGAAGCTCCAGCACGCCGGTCACTGAACAACCCCCGCCCCCTCTCCCCGCGGTCATGTTTTGGGGGTTTGTTAGGTACTGGGCCTTGGGTGGCCTTCCCCTGCCCTCCCAGCTTGGGCGGGAGGCGGTGTGAGCCCTGCACAGTCAACACCCAGCAGCTGTGAGGGTCAGTGATTTGGAGCCAGTGCCTTATAACTCGGCCTCAGTTCCCTTCTAAGTGGGAGTGCCACCCACTCCTGCACACCGAGATAATCGTGAGAAAAGGCGGACTGACACAGACCCGCAGGCGGGGCCCCTTCCTCCCACCTTCACCGAATGGCGCTCCTCATGTGTCCGCACTTTTCTCGCCCAGTGTGCATGCCCCTGGGTTTGTTAGGGGTTCTCGGGAGGTGCACGGAAACAGGCTTTTATATCGAACTAGAGGCCCGGTGCATAAAATTCACGCACGCGGGAGGAGGGTTCCCCTCAGCCCAGCCCGTACCCTCTCCAATCCGGGACACCCGGGAGATGTCCGACTGATCTAAACCGCAGTCAGACATCCCTCTCTCAATCCCTCTCTCAATCTGGACTGCTGGCTCCTAACCTCACCTGCCTGATCGCCCCTAACTGCCCAACCTGCCGGCCTGTTGCCCCGCACAGCCTGTTGTTCAGCCGTTACTGTGAGGGTGTCATGACCGATTTGCATACTACCCTTTTATTAGTATAGATTATTAGTCTAGATTAGGAAGTTGATCTTGGTGCTCATTTGTTTCTTTGTGGAATTGCTGTTTCCCCTGTGCACACAGCTGTATCCCTAGGAATGATGTGCGTTTTGTATGTTGACATGTCCCAAGGATGGTAAAGCTTTTCTCTTTACTTCTAGGAAAAATGTGGAAGACTTCACGGGACCTAGGGAAAAGAGTGACCTGGGGTTCATTAACTTTGACATCACGGCAGATATCCTTTGACAAGGGCTCCTTGCCTTCCTGTGGCGCGCTGATGATGTGCATGCTGTTTAGTGATTTGGTACCCAATTCCCCCTTCTTGGTACATTTTGAAGTGCTGCTCAGAAAGCGCATGTGCCATCGATCAGAACAATGGTCATCTGAAGGAGCAGGGTCTGGTGAACACAGCGGGTGGTTCTTACTTCCCAGGCAAGACCTTTTAACGTGTCTTCAGCTGGCTTTGAAGTGTGTGATGGTGTGTCATCATGAAGCAACATTACTTTGTCGTGTCTTCTGGCCCATTCTGGTTGTTTCACGATTAGAGTGTGGTTTAAATTGATTATTTGTTGTCGGTAGCGATCAGTATTAACAGTTTCACCTAGTTTTAGAAGCTCATAGCCACACCTTCCTGATCCCACCAAACGCAGAGCATTGTCTTTTTTATGAAGCGATTTGGCCTGGCAGTGGATGTTGATGGTTAACCTGGCTAACCCATGATTCTGTGCATTTGGGATTCTCAAATGAAATCCACTTTTCATCGCCAGTCACAATTTGATGCAAAAAAAAAAAAAAAAAAAAAGGACTTACTTTCGTGCTGCTGAATCAACATTTTACTGATGACTTTTCGGTTTTCCGTTTGTCTTTTGTTCAGTTGATGTGGCACCCATTTTCCTTCCTTTAAAATCTTTCCCGTTGCTTGTAAACAATCTGAAATTGTTTGCTGAGCAATGTTTAAGCTTTCTGCAAGTTGTTTTTGAGCTTGACACGCATTTTCATCCAATAATGCTTGTAATTGTTGATCTTCAAACTTTTTCGGTTGATCTGGACGTTCTTTGTCTTTCACATCAAAATCATCACTTTCAGTGTTTAAACCAGTGTTCACAGTATTTTGGAGATGGAGCATGTTCACCATAAGCTTCCCTGAAGTATTCAGCAGTTCTTTTCTTCAAAATAATGAATTAAAACTTCCTGCAAATGCTCTTTTTGGGCATGAAATTTGACACTTTTAAACGTAAAAATATGTTAACACCTTCAGAAAATTTGACATGAAATTTTGAAGCTTGTTAATACAAAAAAAAAAATAGCAGACATATCAAATCGCATTTATATCAATATATGTGTAACTCCATCTAGTGAAAAAATCTGGTACACCTAGAATACTAGTATATAAGTACTATTTATTGTACTTGATTTAATTACCTGCGGGTCCTTGATTGCATATCATTACAGTTAAATTGGGATGATTGTTTATACTTTGGAACTGCAGTGGAATCGTGCTTGAGAAATGAAATACTCTTCTCTCATGTGTTTTCATTGAATTTCAATATGTTTCTGGCCACTTTTTCTCTATTTTGGTGTTCGTATTGCTGTGAATACTTAGCATTACTAAGATTGTTTTAAAGCTGTATGCTGCTCTATGGTTTATATATTCCTTAATTTGTTTACATCTAGAGAATATATTTGATTGGAATGTTAAACAGTTGTTTCTTTATTTATCAGCAGAATATTCAACAAAAAATAATGTAAGTATATAAGTATTTTAGTAGATATGTAACATCCTATTTTTTATGAAAAATACACATTTTGAATATTCAGAACACCTGACCTGAGTAGTTCAGGAGGAGTCACCAGCTCGTGGCAGCCGTGCTGAGGCCTGTGGGCTCCGGCGCATGGAGGGTCTCCCTGGGCCTAAGAGCGAGCTGCTGGCTCTCCTGGGGACCCAGCGCTGCAGGGTCTGTCTGGTTGCCTTCTTATTGACACTCGGTTGGCTTACACGCCATTCCGAAAACGGCACATCTGTCTGTCTGTTCCTCAGTGTAAACTGAAAAGGGAAAGCAGTTAATTAATTGGATCACTCTGTACGTGGACAGACAGTAGCACTCAGTCCCCACGTCGGGGTTGGCTACGTGCTTCCTAAGACATGTGTGAACTCAGACTCTGGAGGCAGCAAGGAATTCCGGAGGCAGGAGGCTGAGCTGCTCTCTGTGTATTCATTCATTCATTCATTCCTGAACGCGGCATTGTGCAGAGGGAGTGGGTTGTGTTGTCCAGTTTTAAAGAAACGAATCCTCACATGCTGGAAGGATGGCTAACAAAGATGCCTGCACAGCTCTCAGAGGTGAAGAGAATGCCCGTGGCCCACTCATGGCACAGGAGCCTGGCACAGCTCCCGCGCCGGGTCCTCTGAGCTGCTCAGCCACTTCGCTAACGGATGAGAAACCAAGAACCTGGATCTGTGAGAAGCTGGCGGAGGACGGCTGGTCAGGAGCCTGTTGGGAGGCCCTCTGCCGATGGTGCTGTGATTGAGGGAACAGCAGGTGTCTGAGGACCGGGTTTGTACAGAAAGGCGCATACTGAGGGGCTTCTGTTCAAAATATGTGTGATGGGGAACCCATGGAGGCCGCTCAGTGACACATTCGGGAAGGTGCTGCTGCACTGGGAGCACATTAGGAGATGGAGAGGGCATTGCACCCAGCTGTAGGATTTTTAAAAATACATTTTTATTGGTTTTAGAGAGGAATGGATGGAGAGAGAGAAACATTGATGTGGGTTAGAACCACTGATTGGCTGCCTCCGGCATGCCCCCTACTGGGAAGAGAGTGGTGGGTGACCTTTTGGTGCACAGGATATTTCCCAGTCCACTGGGCCACCCAGCCCAGGGACAGCTGCAGGATTCTTCGGGCTGAAATATTCTCTCCAGACAGCTATAGTTAGGAAGATACATACCAAGACATTTGAATCAATGAAATTTGTGATCTGTGCTTATAACTCTGGTTATCCAGACCTGTAATAAAAAACTAAAGGTAATTATATTTGAAGCATTTCTGAGGTTATTTTATAACCCAATTAAATATATAGTTTGAGCTGTTTTGATAGCGTATGAAGCCATACCTATGCAGTTAATAAATAATTGTCTTTAGAATTTTTATTTGTTTTGGAGTTGTATGGGATCCAATTTGAGTACTTTAAGGTAGTCTTTTTTAATCATATATTAGAATTTATCAGATTTTGTCGTTAGAAGTTATTAAACTATTACATTAAAATATATTAAAACAGTTAATTTATGATAGAAATTTTTTAGTTCAGTCTGATTTCAAGCTTTTGTTGTAGCCAGAGTAAGGTATAAATAAATGAGGTATAAATATAGAATGTTACCAAAACAGAGGTCCTAGGTTCTAAAGTATAAAGTAAATGATTCTGATAAGTGAATTAAAGCACAAATGTGAAATCTGTAGAATTAAAATGAACTGTGTGGCTGTTACCTAAGTACCCTTATGTTTGCTGTCTGCAAACTGAGGTGGTTTGTAGTTAGAAAGGAGTCTACTTCTCTATTTCATTTGAGGTGTATTCATTTTCAAAAGATGACAAATTCACCAGCTCTTTCTGTTGATTAGTTTTGTAGTTCAATGTCATTTTTAGCCCTGCAGTCAGTTAACGGTACGGCACATTAATTGGGGCATATCTTTTATACCAGATGCTTTGTTAGGCCTGGGAGGAAGGTGCTCCCTGCCCTTGACAGGCGGCTACGTGTTAAAACAGGAAAGGCCGTTGAGGATGAGAGTAGCACCTGGAAACACATGCTATTCAAGGCTTAGCACATCGTCCAAACAACAGGCCTTTCCTTGGTGACCGAGGCACCTATGTTGCTTTCAGAGCCAGCATGGCCAGTGAGTTAGCACAGCGTAGAATGGGCAGGCTGTGGCTTCAGTGAAGGAGTGAATTCTCACAGTCACTTCTCCCGCATGTGCTGGACTCTGTCCCTCCATTGGGACGTTCCTGTTTAGTCTCAGAAAGAGACTTAGGGTGGCGATTGGAACCCTCCTTTGGGAATAACAGTCCACATTCTGTTAGTTGGACGTCACATGCTCAGCAGTCGGCCTCACAAGCTGTGAGTGGTAGCTGAGTGAGAACACCGTCTTGGGACTTGTTGTGATCACACATGTGCTTTTACTCCATTTCATGCTCCCGATGTGCCTGACAATAGGTTTATGCTATGTCAGAATAGCGGCTTGTCAGAAAGGCTGTCTAGAATTTTGCGGAAAGAAAGCAATGATGAGCTTGTGTGTAACTTTAAAGAAAAAATAGTAAAGGCTCTATTTAGTGATGCTTGGCAGTACATAGGTGGCGGGGCAGCAGTGACCCGTGCAGGGTTCACCCTGGGCTGAGGGCGGATGATCGCAGCAATCCCCTGAGTTGGGCTCATGGTAATGAACTAGTTGCTTACCGACACTTCCGATTTGAATAGACAGAGATGCCATTTCTGCTGAGTTAATTTAATTATTTCCGTTTTCTCATAGGCTCTGAACCAGGTTGTTCTTTGGGACAAGATTGTTCTGAGAGGTGATAACCCGAAGCTGCTGTTGAAAGATATGAAAACAAAGTATTTTTTCTTTGACGATGGAAATGGTCTCAAGTGAGTAATTCTTTGTCTTTTTTCTTTCTTTTTTTTTTTTACATTTAATGAAATGTGAAGGAAAGAGAACGATGTGTTTGTATTTTTAAAGAAAAATATTAGAGGGTAAAAAAGAGGAAGGTGGGGAGAGAAGTGAAGTATTTATATTGCTCTGACCTGAAAGATGACGTGGAAACCCCGCAAAACTGAGCTAAGATCTGGGCTCAGTGTGTGACTGTCAGCCCTGGCCGAGGCCTCTGCTCTGGTGCCAGGGCCTTTGCTCCGGGCGCACAGGGCCCGGCCTGTGGGTGTGGGACTGCCCAGCACGGGCTCTGAGGACGGCAGAGGGCCTTGCCAGGGGATTTGAGGAGGAAGTAGCTCGTGGCCCAGCTGGCACTGAGGTTTCTGTGCACCTCAGCTTCCTTCTTGCGCAGTGAGGAGCAAAATAGTGATCTGGGTCGTGTTCGACTCCTCTCCAGCAGGGTGCTCCCCTTTGCCGGCTAGAGAGCCATGGAGTTGGGGCTCGCACATTGTCCTCTGATCCCTCAAATCCGGGCTCCTGTTCTCTGTCGTCCGCACCCGGCCTTGGGCGTCTGGCTCTGGAACGCAGGGAGCCAGGGCATTGCGGTGCCCAGGCTACTGGTATCCGTGTCCTGGGTTACAGACCTGGAGACTGTCTGGGTGAGGGCCGCTCAGGGGGCGGTGATGGGCGGACGCGGGCGCCTCGGCGCTGCAGGACGTGCTCTCCCGGACTCAGTGTCTGCTGACTCTGGTGCCGTGTCTTTCAGGGGCAACAGGAACGTCACGCTGACCCTGTCCTGGAACGTCGTACCCAACGCTGGGATCCTACCTCTCGTCACGGGCTCAGGACACGTGTCTGTTCCGTTTCCAGATACATATGAAATCATGAAGAGTTATTAAATTATTCTGAATCCGAACAGCATATTTTTATACTTACTGGATCCTCTCATTTATGTCCTCCCTTGCATCCTCATTTGTTTTTGGTTGTTAACTTAATTTTTTTTTTTTTTTTTTTGGTCTAAGAACATCAAAGGTTTTATTTGGAGGAAAGGGTTAGAGTGCTACTTAAACTTAATTTTACAGTCAACAAAGGCCGCCAGATGGGTGTTAGAAGAGTAAGGCAGCACAGTAGGGTTTGGGAGTCTGTCTGGCGGGTTCCCATTATCTGAGTGGATGGACGCTGCTGTGGAGCTCTGTCCCAGGCCGCCCGCGGTGTGGTTCCCCCTGGCCACAGGGAGGAGATGCTCCTGTCTCAGGGTGTCAGGCTGGAAGCACTGACACCCTGAGAGAGACGGGCGTTTGAGAAGCTGGTTTACATACAGATTAAACAGGATGAGATTTTGTTCCCTGTGTCTGAGGAAGGCCCATATATGCTTTCCTTATCGCACCTTTCTCCACTTAAAGATGGAATCCCTCTGTCATGTGGGACATCCTCCTCACTCACTCTGAAGTCTCTTGTCAGCCCAGCGTGTGTCTCAGTGCTTCCTCTGGAACGTCCCACATGTTCTGTGTGGATTCAGCATTGCCGCTGAAGGCGGACATTCTGCCTGGTCCCTCTGGGGGAAGTTTCTCTAGTGAGCTTGCCTGTGCAGAGGGCTAGTTATTTAAAACGTCTGTAGGTCCCCGTTTTGGTAACCATTGGGGTGGCACCCATGTGCCAGCACTCGCGTACCTCCTGTAAGTTGTCTTCAGTAAGCAGATGAGGTCGCAGTGCAGTGTTAGCTCTCAGGTGGAGGAACTGAGCCCAGAGGCGGACTGCAGTTAGCTGTCACATAGCTCGCAGGACGGGGGTTAAACCTTGAACTCGGATCCGGTTCAGCTTCTCTGTCCTAAGACTACTCACAGTCCCCATGTAACCCCCTTTCGTGTTCTGTCGCCCGGACACCCCTGTGCCACTCCTAGAAGGGCTTCTCCATCCCCCGTGGAAGTCATTTTACCTTTGTTAAAACGAAGAATCCAAATGTATGAAACTGATTTGGAGATTAAACTCATGGCACTACACGGTTGACTGGTCATATTTACCCCGGTTTTCCCTGGAGCAGGAGTACCGTCCTCAGGCGGAGTGCTGCCTGCCAGTGACCCTTAACCACACCCCCATGCGGCCACCTCCCAGCAGCTCCCACTATGTCTGGAGGGCTGGTGTCCTCCAAGTATGACGCACAGTTATGGCTAACACAGCACTGGGCATGGTTATGGCTAACACAGCACTGGGCATGGTTATGGCTAACAGCACTGGGCATGGTTATGGCTGACAGCATGGGGCACAGTTATGGCTAACAGCATGGGGCACGGTTATGGCTAACACAGCACTGGGCATGGTTATGGCTAACATAGCACTGGGCATGGTTATGGCTAACATAGCACTGGGCATGGTTATGGCTAACAGCATGGGGCACGGTTATGGCTAACAGCATGGGGCACGGTTATGGCTAACAGCATGGGGCACGGTTATGGCTAACAGCATGGGGTACGGTTATGGCTAACATAGCACTGGGCATGGTTATGGCTGACAGCATGGGGCACGGTTATGGCTAACCTCCATCCATCGTAGCAGCCCGTGAAAGCCCGTTTGCTGACATGTGCAGTGTGGTGAGTGGTGACCGGGCACGGTCAGGGGTGTGAGCGCAGGACTAGGTCCAGCTCCTCCGTTAACCTTGGCAGCGTCCGGTCCTCCCCGCAGTGGCGGTGGACTAGTTCCCCTCGCCGTGGTTCTTGCACGGTCTGTTCAGAGATTAAATCACGCCAGTCCTTGGAGCCAGGCAGACGACAGACACGTGTGCAAGTCACGTGGGCCTGACTTCCCAGTTCCCACCAGAGGCTGTGCTGCGGGCGGTCCGTGCACGGCCGCGGGAAACGGCATCTGCGGCCGGGCCCCCCTGTCCTTCCCCGGCGAGCGCGCTCCGGCAGCTGGAGGCCGTGTATGCTGGGCGCCCACCTGCTGGCCCACGCGTGGCTCTTGGCCTCACTGCGGGCTGCTCAGGAGGACCTGCTCCACGTGGCACAGGACGCCGTCCCGGGGGGCACAGCGCGGGGCACCCCTCACGGGCGCCAGTGAACGTGGAGAACGGGTCCTCGTCTTTCCTCTGGGACCAAACCCCTGGACAGTCACCCGCTCTGTGAAGGCGCCTTGTCACCCTGGGCGGCCCGCTAGCTTCCCCCCCCCCCACTCCGGCCCTTCTTGGCCCAGGCCTGGCAGGTGCTCCTGCTCTGGCTCTGCTGCCCCTGGCCTGAGCCGGGGAGAGCGGGGAGGGGAGGCGGGAAGAAGTGGCTCTGGAAGGAGCTGTCCTCTAAGATGGCGGGAGGCTCGCACAGACCACCTGCTGAGGGCCTCGGGTGGTGCCAGCCCCTGAGCCTGGCTCCAGGAAGGCCGGGAGGGAGCTGAGGCCGCCAGCCCGGGGCACAGCAGGTGGGCCAGCTGGGCGGTCGGTCACCCTGGCTCCTTGGCCAGCACAGGACACGGGACACAGGACACGGGGCAGTCACCGTCCCTCTCAGGGAGAGGAGTTCTCAGAAAAGGGAGGACATCTGCCAGCGAATCAGGCTAACGATGGGAGCACTCCCTCAAGACTGAGCTGTCCCATTCTCCGCGTGTGGGGAGCAGGGGCGCTAGCTGGGAGTCGGCTCCCTTGGGACTAGAAGTTTGCAAAGGCCATCTGTTAGGGGAGACCGATGGCTGGCTGGCTCTCGCCCACCACGTGGCAGCCCAGGAAATGTCTGAGTTACACGAACACGCGCTGCCGTAAGTGGCCGCCCCGGCATTCACACTCCGGAAAGTGCCAGTCCCTGCTCATTCCTGGGGCCAGGGTAGGGCAGGCCGCGGTCCCATGTCCGTCAGCGCTGCCCCCGCCGCACCGTCCTTCACTTCGCCGCTGGCCGGGGCCGGGGAGCAGAGAAGTCGCACCTGCTGAAGCCGCTTGGCCCAGAGGTGTCACCGATGACCGTCCCGGTCCCGGGGCCAAGGCGGTGCGGGCCTTGCAGAGGAGCCGGGACCCCTGGGGAGGAGACCTCCCGCTGGGCAGTCCCCGCTGGGAGCCAGGCGACTGGCGAGGAGCGAATCTCTCCTGCTAGGCGGTCACCTGTCACCGCCAAGGCTCACAGCTGCCTGGCCGGCCCTGTGCGCCAGGAGGGCCGCCGCTGACTCGGGAACTCCTGTGCATCTTTCTGGGCCCTGTCTGCAGTGTGGGGCAGCGTGTTTTCCCGGGTGAGCTCGTCAGGGCTTCGGAGCGGGTGGAAAGCACTTCTCGGCACCGTCACCGGGCAGGCAGCCTTCTAGTCTGGAAGTGATTGCTCAGGTTCACCGAGGGCAGCGTCTGGGGACGGGGGTCCAGGAGAGGAGAGCGCTGAGAGGATGGGGTGGGAGAGAGATCCTGGCACGAGCAGGAGAGCCAGACCCAGAGGCTCTATTTTTTCCCAGAGGCTCCTGGGAACCCCGGGAACAGGGCCGGTGTGATGTGGACGCAGCGGGAGGGCCGGGAAGTGGAGCTTTAAGGTCAGACTCAGGGCATCTGGCCTGAAGCCACAGGTCTGAGGACTCCAAGGTCAGTGTGTCCTCATGACAAGGACATACGTGGCGTCCATCCACCCTCAGTCACATATACGCATTTGATGGCTCCCCATATACTATCCGGTGAACTATCCGGTCAAGCATCACAGGCTGGAAATCACCAATAAAGGACTTGTCGATAGGAGACCCAGGCCCGGCCAGCTCACGAAGATGCACAGAAACAGGCGAACCCGTCAGGGGCATCGCTGTGTCAGCTACTCAGTGAGACGGTTCAGGAGAAGAACTCTCTACGAAAGTGAAATATTCTATAGACAGACACTAGAGAGGGAAGTAATTTCATCGATACCTTTTTGCTGGTTTCCTGATTTTAAAAACTATTACTATTTTGCAATAAAACGTTGCAGTGACAGTCCATTTCACGAAGAGCTGTCTTGACCCCAGGCACTGCAGCTTGATCCCTGGCATTAAAATTTTCCTTCGTGACGCGGATATTGTTCCAGGTGTGTTCTTGTGAAAAAATGATACAATCGTTGCCTTAGTCTGAAATGCGTTTGTTCTGTTGATTACCGGTGTTTTGGCGCCCTCCGGTGGTATGACTAGGGAAGACAAGTGATCGGATTTCATGCTACTTGCAGCTATTTCAACCCCTATCTGGCAAACATTTTAAAAAACATGCAATCCTGACTATTAGGGACACTGACCCCTCTTCCCTTAGATTGTCCAATAAAAAATGACAACAGCCAGCACAACAATAGCCCTAGGGTGTGAATTAATAAAAATTATACCTATTTTGACAGATTGGCAAAAAATACAATTTAATTTTTAGTGCACTGTAGGATTTTAGTAATTCGTTTCTGTGTACCACGAGACGAGAAAGGTTGAAAATTGCTGTTATGTATAGTATTGCATCCAGTAATTGTATAAATGACAACATGACAACACTGAGAAGCATGCAGGAAATGACCCGCAGTTCACTCAGTTGTGCTTCAGAAAAGCTGCTCACAGCTTCTAGGGTTGCAATAGCTGATTTCATAACTGAGATGAGTCTCAAAAACCGGTGTCATGGAAGAATTATAAGACTTTTAAGAATGGAATTAAAAAGTCAGTCTTATTCCCTCTGTGTGCACGTTGCTCACAAATCCCTTCTCACCAGTACAAGTAACTTTTAGAAAGCCACTGAAAATCAGATTGAAAACAAGCCCACTAGCAGTATGAAAACACGGTATTTCCTGGGCCATTTGAATTACAAACTGATGGAGTAGATGGTGTGTATGGAGCAGTGGTCACCAACTGATGGGCCGCAGACTACTGTGGTCCGTAAGGTCCAAAAGATTGGCCACCGCTGGTCTAGAGAATACAGTTCTCCATCATTTAAATCTCATCCTTTCTGTGCCCTAGGTCTGTGGTCAGCAAACAGCAGCTCTCGAGCCGTATGCCGCTCTTTGGCCCCTTGAGTGTGGCTCTTTCACAAAATACCACGCCCTGGGTGAGTTTATTTTGAAGAAGTGGCATTAGAAGAAGTTTAAGTTTAAAAAATGTGGCTCTCCCTTACACCATCTGCCTTCTGTGGGCTCTAGGGTCTGTCCATTTGTTACTGTGCTGTGCTGGGGAGTGGCACCAAGGTGGAGTGAGATTCCACTTGTGTAGAACTTTGTTGAGTAAAGATCAGTTTCTTGTGAAAAAAAAAAAAAAAAAAGCGGCTCTCAAAAGAAATCTCAATTTTTGTCCTGTTGATATTTGGCTCTGTGGACTAATGAGTTTGCCGACCACTGCCCTAGGTCTTAGGGACATCTCTTTTACATAAATAGAACAGGATTTAAAAAAATCAGTCCAATCATCTCTATCTTCATGCGTGGTCATGAATATCAACTTGTCTGGACTTGTTCTCTCCTCTTTGTATTTTATCTACAATCTTTTACTTCTATGCTTGCTTTTCTCTGGTTTTATTTTGAATTGATGGAGGCTTTTAATTTATTTTTGTTATTTTTAATGTATTGATTTTTTAAAAAATTATGTAAACTTTGAAATATTACCGTGCTTCCATAACAGAATTTTAAGTTAATGATTCTTATTAACTCTTAAGAATGAGAAGTGTGGAGAATGTGAGCTCCCCGAGACCTCAGCCTCTGTCTCCGTCTGGCTGTGCTCCCGGCCCCTGGGCTTCCAGGTCACAGTGGCCCTTCCAACCGCTCACCGCAGTCCCCTGCCCTTGGTCTCCAGGCTGCGGGAGTCCTGTGCTTCCGTTTTCCACAAATTTAATAGCAAATGTGGCCTCCCCCTTATCGCCATGGTCACCACAAACATCTTCACTTGTATGTTCACCATTTTCTTCCCTCACCATTGCTTCTTGCTTTTCCCATCTTCTGCAGCCCTTCCGCCAGGCAGCCCTCGGATGAAGGACCGATGATGGTGATGTGCGCAGCTTTGTCAAAAAATTAAGTGAAATAAGCCAGTCAGAGAAAGCAAGTATCACGTGATCTTGCTCAGAGGTGGAACCTATTGAACAAAATAAACTGATGAACAGATAGATCCAGAGACACAGAAGCATGGGACAGAGGGAAAGTGAGGTGGGTGGGTGGGAAGAGGTCAACCAAAGAACGTGTGTGCATATAAGCATAGCCCATGGACTTGACAGTAGGCTGGTGAAGGCCTGGGGGTGGCGGCAGGATATAAGAGGTCAATGGGGAGGAAGGGGGACATACATAATACTTCCAAAAGTAAAGGTTTAAGAGAACACATTGTTTGTCCCGTGGAAAGTGTGGCTGGGTGGTTGACTTCAGCACGTGCTGCTGGCATCCCTTCGCCCTCTCACGCAGGGCTGCAGCCCCTCTGATGGCTAATGTGGGAGCTGCGTCTTGGAGGATGCAGAGGTCAGCCAGGTAGGGAAGGTGATCCAAGCGTAGATAACAGAGGATGCCCAGGAGAGAGCCGTGAGTGATGGGGAAATAGAAGCAAGGTGAGAGCGGTGGTTGGGACCAGGTGGGACCCCGCTGAGTACTCCCCTGTGAGGGGTGTTTTATTCTGAGTGGGAGGTGTGACGTGAATGGTCTGACCTAGAGTTTGAAAGACCACTATGGCTACCGGTGAAGGACAGACCAAAGAAGGAGCAGCAATGGAGTCAGCAAGACCAAAAGACTATAAATTAAGAACGATTGCTGGTAAATGAGTGAAGGGGTGATTTACACATATGTATATGTTGACATATATACACACATATACTTAACATTTAACCCCTTACAGTAATATTTATCAGCATCTTGTATAACGACAGATTGGTTGTTAAGAATAAGCTTATAGTTAGGTATTTATGTTTTTACTAGAGGCCTAGTGCACAAATTCATGCACCAGTCTGGCCTGTAGGATTGGGCCAAAACCAGCTCTCTAATATCCCCCAAGGGGTCCTGGATTGTGAGAAGGTGCAGGCCAGGCTGAGGGACCCCACCGGTGCTCTATCAGGGCCAAGGAGAGGGACATGAAAAGTTGGTCAGCCACTGGAGGGACCATAGGAGAACTCCCAGGTGGTCAGTGCATGTCATAGTGACTGGTCAACCAGTCAACTGTCTGCCTGTCTGGTGGTCAGTGCACATCATAGCTAGCTGTTGAGCAGCCTTAGTATATCATTAGCATATTATACTTTGATTGGTTGAATGGCCAACCAGATGACTGGACACTCAGCATATTAGGCTTTTATTATATAGGATAATATTCAGTTAAGCTCCTGAGCATACTCTATAAGTGAGTTTAAGTTATTCTCCAGCAAAAAACATTTTTATTGCAAACAAACACCCTCTTAGGCAGGTTCCCACCAGTTTGTCCCTGGAGCCAACAGCCAAAGAAAACTAGCATTTCTGGTTGATTTCCACTAGATGGCACCATTGAGTTCAAGATGCAGCGGTTGTAGATTTTAATGCAAGAATTTGACCAATTATAGAAAACATTTATATTGAGTTCCTTTCCCCTTCTACATTCATATTTAAAAGAACATTCAGATCACTTTTGTTCTTTTTGGAAGAAAGTAATCAAAATCTGTAACCTGGAAATTTGAAAACACTATTAAGTTTTTAAGGACCTGGTTTGGTATTATCTGCTATTTTTATTGCAATTAATAGAAATTATCTTTTTATTATAAAACACAGTGTTTTGGTCATGTTTGCATGTGTTGTAAGTTTTGATCACAGATATTTTCTTTTTTGGACAAAATAGTTTCATTTTCAGGCCATTGAAAGAGTAGGAGCTTCCTGCCTCTGGCCCCCCAACTTTTTATCCTGAGTGGCTGTGCTTTTGTGTAAAACTAACCTGCCTTTGAGTACATAGTTCCACTTCAACTGCCATGGAACATTATGAACAAAAACAAAAACAAAATCTTTAAAAATAAAAACACTTCAATTACTGAATGCAGGGTACAGTATACACTCATTCTGTGTGCTATTGCAGAGTTATAGCAAATCCAGCAGTCAGCTCTTGTTTCCCGTGGATTCACAGGCGGAAGTGCTCCTGGGCATGACCTATCTGTCTCCATCCTGTGGAAACAGGGAAACTGAGGCCCAGACCACATTTCAGACTGCACCGAGAGGGAGAGGAAAGGCGGAGTGCCCACTATGTGGAGTACAGCTGATGGTCTGTGGGCCTTCACAAAGCAGCTGGTGGAGAAGGGGTCCCCAAACCGGCTGGGGATGAGTGAAGGATGGGCCTTCATCAGTGGTGACGGACAGCGGCTACAGTCCGTTGTACAGTTGGAAGTGGCACGAAGAGGAACAGGACCCGGGAGACACACAGTTATCTTTTCATTATGAGACACCGTGTCCCTGGAGTCAGCTGGCTCAGGGAGAACATGGACCTGGAGTGAGGTGTGAGTGAGTCGTGAGCTAGGGCCCCTTCATTTACACACATGACCTTGGACTGGCTCCTGCATTTACACACATGGCCTTGGACTGGCCTTTATTTACACACATGACCTTGGACTGGCCCTGCATTTACACACATGGCTTTGGACTGGCTCCTGCATTTACACACATGGCCTTGGACTGGCCCTGCATTTACACACATGGCTTTGGACTGGCTCCTGCATTTACACACATGGCTTTGGACTGGCTCCTGCATTTACACGCATGGCCTTGGAGTGGCCCCGTCCCTCTATGCTCTGGAATGGAGTGAAAAACACCAGCTTCGTGGACACGTAGTCACGTCACGCAGCCCACGTGGGAGAAGGCAAGCCCTCGCAGAATTACCCTCTGACCTCGGGAAGGAAGAGCTTCTAAACGGAAGCTCAGGGGAAAGCCCAGCGTAAGGACTGGGTGAGTCATCCGGTGACCGGTCTGTGCAGGTGGGCTAAGTGGGGTGTTGGCCCTTCCAGTGACGGGACTGATGGGTTTCTGGGTCCTGGATTTGGAAACTCATTGGACCGGCGGCACAGAGTTGGCCAGAGGCACACTGACGGAGACCACAGGTTTCAGAATCAACAGTGAGAGGAGACGGTCCTGGTGTTCATGGCGATATCACTGCCCTGGGCTTATCCAGGTTCCTAAGGTGACAACATGCAGTTCCACACCCCGTCCCTGAGGCCTGAGGGTTCATGCCAGCCTCACGCTGTGGGGCACAGTGTGGCTGGCACTGAAGCCTTCCTGTCACTTCTCTTGTTGCCCAGCAGGTGTCAGTCATTCTCTTCCCTCGCAGGGACCCTCTGCGGGAAGCCACCTTAGTTATCCTGTCCAAGCCACAGGCTGGCTGAACTGTCACAGTAACGGTCCTCCTGGTCACCTCTCAGGGACTGAGGCATCTTGCATTCAGGCAGTGACACATTTTTATTTTCTCATTTAAATGAAAAAATCTCCATCTCTGTTTTCAACACGGGTGCCTGGGCAATAAATGAGAGAGCCCGGGGTCCTCGGTGGCCAGAAAAGACCAGGCCACTGACTTCTGAGGTTGTCCCCAGGAGTAGGATCCCCGCTGTTCTTCAGGACTGCACCCCGGCTTTGTGTTCAAGGGGCCCCCACCCCTCGCTCCCCAGGGTAACCTCTGCATGCCCGCCTGCATCCCGCCACCTGGTCGTCCTGTAGTCAGCGGTTTGGATCTGGCCGCTAGAATGTGACACTCATTTCCCTCTTTTCCATCCTACGACTTAAAGCACTCCATCTCTGCCCCTGAATTTATCTTAAAAACCGCCATTACAGTGCTGGTGTTTACATGTAAGAAGCGAACCTGATCATTGTCATAGATCATTCTTAAAGCCACAGTTGTTATAAGGTGTGCGATCCAGTGAATCAGTTACAGCGGTTTCCCTTCTCTTTAAGTTCTGCATGTAGTTTTCACGGTGTCGATGCCACTGCTCTTTAAAACATATGAAAATGCCCTACCTGGTGTGGCTCAGTGGATAGAGCATCAGCCTGTGGGCCAAAGGGTCCCGGGTTTGATCAGGTCAAGAGAACATGCCTTGGTTGCAGGCTCCTTCCTTACCCAGGCCCTGACCCCGGGCACGTGCATGAGGCAACTGATCTATGTGTCTCTCTCACATCGGTGTTCCTCTCTGTCTTTCCCTCTCTCTTCCACGGTCTCTGAAAAGCAATGGAAAAATATCCTCGGGTGAAGATTAACCTATATCTATATATATATATATATATATGTGTTATCGGTATAGCAGGTATGCAAAAAGACTCAAGGATTCACTCAGCAGAAGTGAAGTTAAACAACACCACCCACTTCCCTACACGAGGGGGAAGAAGTGGAAATGGACTGGTTATCCTGTTTTGTGAGAACTGGGCGCTGGAGCATGAGTGTGTGTGGGTCTCACACGTGTGCCTGGGCAGAGCAGAGGCAGTGGGTCCGTCCCGGTGCACGTCCACCTGCTCAGGGAGCTGCTGAGCTGGGCTTTCTCCCCGCGGCTGTGGGTTCTCGAGGAAGGGAAGCTGGAAGGGACGCCAGAGGGACGGTGAGAATTGCCGGGAACAATGGTCATGAGTCACCCACCGTGTGAGTGTGAGCCTGCGGCCAGTTCCCACAGGAGCATCCCTCGGCTCGCTGGGGCCGTGGCGGGAAAGGCTCCTGCAGCCCAGGAGAAAGTTCCAGTCCTACAGGCGACGTCATGCCCAGGCCGGCCTCCTTGGTTCTGGCCGTGGGAACCTGATTTCCCTGCAGATTGGGTTCACGGCCGCTTCCTCCTGCACGGTCCCACAGGCCCTTTCCTCTTCAGAAAGAGGAAAAGCTCCTTTCTGTGAGTTATAAATCACAACACCCGTCCGCAGAGCACAGGCCGAGCTGACAGGGAGCCCAGCCCGCCCAGCCCCTGTGCTAACTCCCAGCCCCTGTGCTAACTCCGGCCCTGATAGCGGCCGGGGAACAATGGGTAAGGCTGGCCCTGGCAGGTGGCCTCTCCTGGCTGGTGTGGCCACGCCGCTGACCCACGTCCCAGGTCCTCGGCGGTCCTCGGCAGGGACCCCGGACTGCCCCGGCGAAGGAGCGGGTCTGGGGTCCGGGGAAACCTCCCTAGGGAAAGCATCGTCCTGGACTGGCTTGTCTTGTAAGAACTGTGGCGGCCGTCAGGCTAATAAGTACAGTTTGGAAACATTGTCTGTCTCGTGGTGTCATTTCACAGCGACTAGAACGCCGCATGAGGAGGCTGCCCACCACGATGGGCTCAGTCCCACTAATATTGAGAACCTATGTTCCAAGTGCTGCAGGGACAATGAGGCCTAGAAAGACTAAAGGTCACGTTCAAGGTCATGCATCCACGAAGTGACGGGATCAGCATTTGAACCTAAGACCCTCTTACTGAAGAGCACTGGTTCCTAGCCATGAAGCTCCAGTCCCAGATTTGAAATCTGTTAGATTACCCCTTCGTGCCTCTGTCTTTGGTTTTAGCAAACATTGATAAAGCACTTCTATAAACACTTTCTATATGCCAGGCAGGTTCTTAGCACATCACAACATATGAACTCAAATCCAACAACAATTTATGATCTAGACACAATCTTACGTAGAAGGAAACTGAGGCACAGGGAGGATCATTAACTTGGCTGATGTCCGGTGAGTCACGTGTAAGAGGCCCGCATGCTCTGTTGTTTCCAAGCCCCTGGGAAGGCCAATTGATTAGTCATGACTCCAGACATCCGTTTCACAGTCTCCCCACTACGCAAAAATAAGCTATGCATTCACCTTGGATGCTGTAACATGAAACCCAAAGATCAGCCCCAGATCACGTGAACTCTAGGGAGAAGGCAGCCCCTGCTTCACAGGGAACGGTGTCTTCATTTGGATTATTTAATCGATGAAGATAGCGTGAAATTTCAATCAAAACCATGCTGAAAACTGTTATTGCTAAGGCTTTAAAGGCGAGGTTCTATTTTGTTTTAAGCTGTTTATGAAATCGAGTCTGGAGGTTTTATAATCCTCAAATCCGCTTTAATTAATTTGTCAAATCCTTTTAGCAGAATTTGTTTTAGTGTTTTTGTGTGCCGACCAGAGACAGGGCTGTATTAGTTTTCTGTAATCTTTAAATTAGGTTCACTCACATAACCTCATGGTCTGTATGAATATTCTAGCTCACAGTATCCTGACCCAAAAGGGAAAACTTCAATCCTTTATTTTAGTTTCCAGTATGCTCTGTCCCCTCTGGGATAGGTAATATGCACACACATTTTCTCCCACCTGCAAAAAGCCCAATGATGCCATTAATTTATATAAATAACATACAACTTGCAAAAGTGCCAAGATAAAGATTGGATACTTCAGTAAGCATTGATAAAAGCTGACATTTTTGCTTTGAAATGGAGTCCACTCAGAGGTGTTTTAATTTTAATATCCCACATCAATTCACCAATCCAGGAAGGGAAGTTTCTCACTATGTCTGAAAAATTTCTCTGATTTTGGTTCTATGATTATTCTCATAAACGCTTTTTTTTTTTATATCGAAGAATGGGGAATGTTAGGCTATATTTACAATAAAACATACTGTTAGCCATAAAACTTAGCTAGAAAGACCAGTAAAAAATCAACATACACTTTATTTTAGCTTTCTTTTTTGACATCTTAGATTCACTTGTGGAATTTCAGTTAGAACTAAGCTTTTTAAAAGATGCCATCCTATGGTAACATAATAGTTTTCATAAACTGGATACACTTTGAATATAAGGTGTGTTTGCCAAAAGAAGGTGTTTTATTTATGCAGATAATATGATAAAATTCTTTTTTTAAAAATCATATCAGAAGACTATGGCTCATTCAAGAATTATTAGTGTGTATACATGAAATAATGCACCGCGGTTTCTAGGTGAATAAAGAAGGGAGGGAAGACTAGAACTGACCCTCTGAGAGAGTAGGAAAGCACTGAAGAGGTTTATAACTCACAGAGGTTCCCATGCATGGGAACTCAAGAACTACTTTACTGGGAGCAAGGGGTACAGGAGCTGAATTCATTGATTAGCCCTACAGGTTTATTTTCGTAGAGTGTTTTTTAATTTTTTTTAAATTTTATTTTCACGTACAAAATTGTATCACTTGCAAATGGAGACACTTTTACTTCTTTCTCTCCAATTTGGATGGCTTTTCTTTCTTTCTTTCTCTTTCTTTCTTTCTTTCTTTCTTTCTTTCTTTCTTTCTTTCTTTCTTTCTTTCTTTCTTTCTTTCTTTCTTTCTTCTTTTTTTTTTTGCCTAATGGTTCTGGCTGGTATGGGGAAACATGGGACTTGGTTGAAAGGTCTATAAGGAGGATTCTCTGAAAGGTCAGGGACCTCTGGGGGGGACCTTGCTGAAGGCAGCAGCCTCTGCCTTGACTTTTCCAAACAAGTCTGAGCCCACAGATGTTTACTTCGACAAGTCCTTGCGTAAAGGACAGGGCAGATGCATGTGCTTTCTCAAGGGTGCGTACCCGCCGAGAGTATCTCATCATGGCAGATACCCACCAGGAAAAAGAAGAAACGGAACAGCCCGTGCAGAATAAAGAGGAAGACGTGCTTTGGGAGGAGTGTGTGGCCACCAGGTGGCAGGAAGTGACTGAGGGGGCTAGGTTCCCTGAGTGGTCCCTTCCCTCTGATGGACTGCCTCCCTTAGGCCAGTCAATGATGGGAGGGAGTTCTTATGGAAATGTTCCCAGAGATGAGAGAAATCAAGAGAAGATCTAGGAGCTGCTGTTGAGGAATTAGGGGGGACTCTCTAATTCCGTGCCCATCATGATGAATTTTGCCTTGTGCCTTGACTCCTGCCATTTTCCATGAGATCAAAGCTGTGATTTCCACTGTGGTTTTCCCCCTTGTGTTTCCTGATATGCCTTTACTGACCCATTTGCTGTGAACCTTCTGCAATTTCCATGTGTCAAGCGGGTTCCGTGTTACCAGCTTCTAAGTGGAGATTGCTTTGGCATTCAGTGTTCTGTTCCTGTCAACAATAATCTCACCCTCTTGCATGGACAAGCATAATGTTAATAAAGCCATTAAAAAGCAGTATATATAAATATAAAATCCCTCAGCTATCTTGAGGATTTCACCTTCTTGATTTGTCCATGCTAGAATCTCTCATTTGTCCTTGGCTATGTGCTTAATTTTCCTGCTGTCTTTCAAATCTATTATGATCTTAATTCACTGAGAACAGCCCGTGGGACTTACTTATTTACTTTTTCATTTTCTTGTCACTTTTCTGCTACATTGGAATAATTAGTTATGCCTAAATAATTACATTTTTGGAGCTTTCAAACTCTTTTAATCTATCTTTCCTAAGAAAGACCCAGAACATAGAGTCAGATTCTTTCCTTTGTATTTGAGGTCTGCCTCTAGAATCACACAAGGGAAACTTTCTCCATTCCTCTGAAATGAATTACCCATTTTTCCCCCTCAAGATAATTTTCCCATTGCAATGTACTTCTTCCTGTGGGTTGGAATTAATTCTGGTGTGACAGTCTCCCTCTATGCTTCTTCTGACCTCAGATCAATGAATATATCAGCAGGATCAGACCTTGGCAGATGTTCTACTTGGAACTAATGAGTCAATGTCAGCTCGCTGAATGGATGAAGTTTCCCAACACTGCTATATAGTAATTCTGTGTCAGCTTTATCATGCCTTTGTCCCTTCTTTTTGCTTTACCCAAATATACTCTAGTATTTTCTTTCTCACATAAGGGTATCAATTTCTAATGAGTATATTATTAATGGCATTTATTGTCTTACTCAATAAAACATGTCCTTTTTTTAAAAAAAATATGTTCTCTTAAAATCAGGAGGTACTTTTTGCATTCCTGTTCCTTAACGCATAGAGTACAGTTTTTGCTTAGCGGTTCATTTCCCATTTTTCACCCACATGTCACCCTAGCTCTCATTGGAGTTTTGTAAGTGAAGGCCTACAGAACTGAAGATATATTAAAACTCTTTTTCATTTTCTAAAGAGGACAAGAAAAGTAACCTACCAGAAGCTGAGAGACTATTGACCCTCTTCTGACATTATGAAGTGTCCTTAATGACCACAACGCATGCCCTGGGTCTTCCCTAGAAAGACCACTCAACGAATCAGAGGAAATCATCTTTGGGACATTGGAGGAGCACAGAATTGTCTTATGACTGGGATAGTGTATATTTTTCTGATTTTGCTATAGATTTGCTCCAACTATCATAACTTCCAGTAGATACCCACAGGGTTCCATGTGTCTGAATATTCCACTGACATGGCAGCAGAGGTGATCCTCAGAGTGATGCTTGCTTTTCATAAAACACCCTCTGCAGGTCCTCACACAATTAGTAGGACAGCCAAAGGATTCCAAAGACTTCTCTTGCTCTTGGTGTTTTCTCCTCTCTGCTAGCTTCAGCACTGCTCTGTGTCTAACTGAGGAGAAATAGATGCTCATTACCTTTATCTCCAACAGTCTCTTCCTCCATTTTTCATCAATCACTACTTTCATGTTCAGACTCTAGAATTCATTACCAACAGCTCTGTCGCCTTCCATAATCTTAGCTTCAAGCCTCTCATTCTCTGAAAACTGCACCTTATCTTTCCCATATACATATTACCCCTAACTTTCTAAGACACCAACAACTCATTGACCTCACAGAGAACTCGAATTCATGGGCCCTGCCACCTCCATAGTGCTCTTGCAGAAAACTCTCAGTCTTCCTTTAAATCTTACTCTGAATGTTCACCCACTTACATGAAAAAACATAATGTTAATAAAGCCCTTGTACCTAGGACACTGAGCAAGTCTGGAGAAAAGCAGAGAGGCATGACAACCTAAAAAAGTCAATGACCACTGATCTCAAATGGACTCAGCAGTGTCAGCAAATATGTTATATTTCCCTAATTGCTTTGTTCTCCCATTATGTTAGGTCATTAGTCCACAACTTTCCTCCAGACTTCCAAACATTCTTCTCAATTATTCTCAGCTGACGATCTTGCTGCACATTTTCCTGGGGAAGCAAAGGCAGTTAGGAGAAATATTCCACATGTTCTCACCACCGTATCTACCAACCCATCTCTATCTGCACAGTATTATCTTTCTTCTCACCATAATTACACTGTGTGTTTCTTTGTCTAAACCCTTCTTATGCACTGTATCCCATCCCCTATTATCTGCTCCAGGTTTACTCTTTCAAAATCTCTTCCTATTTCTCCTGCACTAACTGAATATCATATATATATATCTATCTTCATCCGGGTAATGACATCATGTAGCAAAGCCCAGCTTCCTCTCCCTAGTGACTAGCCTCCTTGGAATTTCTTCAGCCCAGGATCACAAGATGCTTTATAGCATGGTGAAAATATTTCACACTTTAACCAAATGTTTGTGAAGCATTTTCCCGTGCCTCATCTCATTTGATCCTGAGAGAAGTCCCGGAATAAGTAGATAGGATACTCAGTGGAATCCTATTTTCTTTTCATTAGCTGAAAAACAGAGACTTAGAAAGTTTAGAAACTTGATCCAACTGAAAAAAAGCATGAAATAGTGGACCTTGAAAATGACTTCAGGTTTTCTCACTGTGTAGAATATAGTCAAACACGGCTGCAGTTAAATATTTTACCCTGTGTTCTCCTTGCGTGATCTACAATAATAATCTGTTTCATGTTGATATTTACTGCTGTATTGCTGACAATCCCCTGACAGAGAAGTTGGGTAATTCACTGGGCTGGAAAAAGCTCAGCAACATCAGAAAGCAGGTCTAATTAGGCAAGTTTATACTATATCTATAAAAGGCCAAGTTGACACGTGCAAGCTCTCACGGATGCCAATCACACACTTGTGTTTCTCTCTGTCATTGTCAATAGTGAATTTGGTTGACACTTCTATTATAAAGGACAAATAGCAGTATTAAAATATGTCTTCTAATTAATTTCCTTTCAATGTGCATGAATTCGTGCACTGGATCACTAACACAACCACATTCTTATGGCTCTCATCTTGAAAGAACTCTCCCTGACACCACCATCCTTTCCACCTCCCATTCTAATTCTCTGCTCTCTTTGCAGCAAATCTCCTAAAAAATAATGTATGTGTGTTCTCCATTTGTTTTATTCCTCTTCTTTCCTAAACCAACTCCAATTAGGTTCTTGTTTCTTTACTGCAATGAAACAGCTGGTATTAAGGTTATTGAAGACCTTTGGATTGCCAACCCAATGGTGGATTTTTTTTTTAGTTTTTGTCTTACTTAACCTTAAAACAGTAGTCAATGTAGCTCATGTTCTTCTTAAAATATTTCCTTCCCTTGGCTTCCAAAACACTGCTTCCTTCCCCCCCATCCCTCTCCACCCTGCCACCTGCCTCATTGACTGCTTCTTGTCAGTCACTGTTGTCTTTCTCTTCACCTCAATATTTGTGGACTCCACAGGATTTAAAGCTTATCTTTCCTCTAGCCACCCCTGCTTCCTCGGTGGACTCATTTTTTCAGGGACCTCTGCTGAACTCAATGCTTACATGTCCAACTGCCTAACTGACATTTCCATTTGGACATGTCTTGGGCATTCCAAGTTTAGCGTGACCAATATCAAACTCTTGATTTGCATACTCCCCACCCCACCAATCTGATACACTCACACTGTCCCATTTTTTTGAAAAGAATATTCATCCTCCACTTTATCAGGCCAAATCATCGGTAAATTCTGACAGCATTTCCTTTGACCAGAACCATCTCACTGCCACATATAACTTCCTAGTATAACCCTTTCTCAACTCACTATAGAGTCTCACTTGGACTTGTGCAATTGTTCCTTTTGATCTCTGCCTCCGACCTTGCCCAGTGATAGTGTATGCTTCACCTCTGATCAGGAAGATCCTTGCTAAATACAAATCAGATCATGACACTACTCCACAAAGGGGACTCCAAGGATCTCCTCAATGAGAGTGAACATCTCTGACCTCATTTCCTATCACTTGCATCTTCACTCCGGCCATGTGGGCTCCTTGGATTGCCTTAAACCACTGTACCTGTGTGCTCCAGGGCCTTTGTATGTGCTGTGTGTTTTTTCTGCCTGACCTCTCTGCCAAGTACTCTGTCCACCTGTTCTCTCCACCTTATCCTACATTATTTTTCCCATAGCCCTTATTGACATCTGGAAAATCCTGTATTAATTTGTTATTTGTTATCTGTCTCCCCAATGAAATATAAGCTTCTCAGGGAAAGAAGTTGTGCTTTGTTTGCTGTTGAATTCCCAAGGCCTAGAACAATGCTTGATACACAATAGTCCTTTAAAACAATTCCTGAATTAACGTGCACAGTTAATAAAAGTTAACTTATCCACACTTCAGATCAGAAAATTAAGATTATTATTGGCTTATATTCTTTTAATTTATTCTGAATTCTCATCCCAAATAATTATAGACACTTTTTAATAAATGTATTTAATTCTTCAGATCTGGTGTCTAAACAAGGCCCACAGAATATTTCTAACTTTGAAAGGTCAAGGCTAGATTAGAATAAAGATTTTCTTCAGTCAACCCAGTACAAAAATGCTTAGAGATTTGATATGTGTGTTTAGTGATGATACTATCTTTACATAAAGAATAAAGCTCATTATGTTGGCAGGCAAATTGAAAATAGACATTGCATTTATGAGGGTATAAAAGTAAATGTCGTGCTTATTACCTTGAGATGTTAAGTGTCAGTTCCCAGTGTCTCAGTTTTACAAGACAGAGAGAAGAGACACAGATGTTCTATTGCCTACTCTAGTTAATTTCCCCCTTTCCCTGTCGACATCATTAGCTGCTTCTCAGGATTATAGTCTGTATCTTAGGAAAGATAAGGCAAGTGTACTCGTTTTGATTGAAAGCTTTTCCGTTAGCTTTCCAAGGTGATTAAAATGTTGAAAACATGAGTGCCACATCATTTAAAAGAGTTGTTTTTAAGGGTGATTGTCTGAAAGTCTTAGAAACGTGATGGGAACGGAATGTGATCCAATGATCTGGATTCAAGATGAGAGTTTGTCATTGTCAGTGTGTGACTTTAGGAATACTTTGTAAACTCTCAATTTTCTTATTTAAAAAGTGGATAAAAGTATACCATCCCACAGGAAACTTTGAGGATGAAATAGGATAAGACACAAATACACTTTGCAATCTACAGAACACCATTACTTATCTAATCAGTAAGAGTTATTAAAATATCAACTATAGGATAGTGGTCTCATTAAAATCTTTAGCTGCTAAAACTTTAAGGGACTTCTCAACTTTCTCATTGTATGGGTGAGGAAGCCGAGCCCCGGGAGGGAATCTCTCAGCAGCAGGAGGGGAGAGCGCACACTCACGGGGTGATCTGGTTTGCTTAACATTCTTTGCCCTGCCCCAGGCCTGTAGCTTTTTTTTTCTGTATAGTTTATTAGCTATGAATAGTTATTACATTTTTGTTAATCCTCACTTGAGGTTATTTTTTCCCATTGATTTTTTTTTTTTTTTTTTAGAGAGAGAGGAGAGGAGGGAGGAGGAGGGACAGAGGGAGGGAGAGAGAAACATCGATGTGAGAGAGACGCATTGATTGGTTGCCTCTTGCACGCTTCCCTCATTTTGAAGCTAATTCTTTTGGTTTAGTAATTGAAAGAGTTTGGTAAACATTGGCTTGTGTACACAAAACAGTTTTACTTGGTTTTTATTTAACAAAATTAAGTCAAATATGCAGAAGGTTTATGTACTAGAAGGCAGATCATTTACTTGATTGGACATTTGGATAGAAATCTATTTGGATAGACATAACACCAGGTCTTTTCTGGCACATGTAAATGTTTATAAGAATTTTCCAGCAGTTTAAAAGTCTGCGATTATTGGCAACGAAAAGTGGATGTATTTAACGGTATTTGAGTAGGAGGTCTGTAAACATGCTATAAAAGATTGGCTCTACAAGACCTTACTTTTTTTTCCTTACAATTATTTTAACTTGCAAAAGTGATTTCCCAAATAATTTAAAGTGATAGTGAAATTTAAACTCAATAAAAAAAGATGTAAAATTTAGCTGTTCAGCCATTTTTTATTTTGAGAACCAGTTCTTCAAGATCAGAAGCCTCACTGGACTCTCCTTCCTGGGCAGGGATATGAGTCCAGTTACACTATTGAGTTTGCATTGTGTTTCTCCGGAAGGAATTTTCTCTGGTACCACATCAATTCCATTAGCCATTTCTTTTTTTTTTTGTTTGTTTTTTGTTTTTTGTTTGTTTGTTTGTTTGTTTGTTTTTTCTATCAGCCTGGAAAACTAGGAGACTTAAAATAATCTTTGTGAGTAAATGACTGGCAAATTGACAACCAAATTTAACCACCACGTCTGGTCTGCTGGTAGCCATTTCCTGAGGGAATTTCAGTGTCTTTTTAAAATATTTTTTATTGATTTCAGAAAGGAAGGCAGAGGAAGAGAGAGATAGAAATATCAATGATGATGTAGAATCATCAATCTGCTTCCTCTTGAATGCCCCCTGTTAAGGATTGAACCCATAACTGGGTATGTTCCCTGACCAGGGATGAACAGTGATCTCTTGGTTCACAGATTGATGCTCAACCACTGAGCCATACTGGCCAGGTCATATAAAATTTCAGGTCTTTATAGCTGCAGAGTAAAAGCTCAGAGAAGTCTGTTGTCAGCATGGAGTCTGTCAGTAACACCAGTGCCATGAACAGAACCAGGTGTCCAGTTACCACAGTTGATAAATACTTGTAGACGTAAGTATCTTAACAGTTTGTTGAAAATTCCTTGTCAGTAGATAAATAATATTAAAAAAAAACTCTGGGTTTTAAGTTATCTTCTTGAAGCAATCCTTTGAGGCTTTGGGTATTGAATGACATATTTAAGTACTGATAAAAATGGGCTGTTCCTCCACCTGGAATATGTCAATGTTTTCAAGAATGGCACTTGAATAGATTGTCCATAGTATAAAAATTGGCACAACTTAGCTGAAGGTAGAACCAGAAGGGAGGGGTTGTCTAAGTTATGAAAGTCTTTTAAGATTCAGATTTGGAAAAATTAATAATTAAAAACATAGTTTTTCTTTCTAAGGTTTTTCTCTTCATTCTAATGAAGCAGAATGGAATAACTGGGCAGCTTCTTAGAGGACACACAGAATATCCCAAAGGGCATTTAACGGAGGTTGGAGGAGCACAGAGCAGGGCCTTAGACTGGGTCTTCTTTAGTCAAGATGGTCACAGTCAGTGTTTGGGTTCCAAAGAAACATTAAAATAACAGATCATTACAAACAACTGTCTTCTAAGAGTGAGGCAATACATCATAGTCAGACCAAAGCAAACCAGCCCAAATATTGGAAAGAAGAAGCTCCGTATTCCAGTCCTGGCCTCCTGACTCATCTTCAGATGACTCATGTCATCAACACTCAAATCGGAATAATAGCCCCAGCTTCATCCTCTTCACACTGTTAACCTCAAACAAGATGGCTGCCCAGTCCCCCACGCCCATCTCAGCCTGTGCGGCATGACTGGGTTTCCATGGTGAAAGAGTGAAAGACTCTCTCGCTCAGGTCTAACTCACACAATTTCTAGATGCCTCCCTCATACCCCACCGTCCAGGATATCTCCGGAGGGCATCTCCCTTACCTCCCCAAATGTCCCCACTCCCCTGCTCCTTGTGTGACTCACTGATGGCTCCCATAGCCCCCTGGGATGGTATGGGGCCCAGGTGGGGACTGTGGAACCTTCGTGAGCACAGCCTTGGACAGTGCCCTCCACATGACAGCAAAGCATGACTGAGGGCTTTGTTTCTCCCTTACCTCCCTTCTACCACCAGTGACATGCTCTTGAGATGGTTCTTAATCATTACAAACCCCGATTTTAATTCTACCTCTATTTACCACTGCCAAGGAGCACTAAGGAATGATTTTCATGTTAATTGAAAGATGTCATACACATCCATGCCTATAAAATGCATGCCATACAGAACTTGTTTTTAGAAGTGTGATGTCAAATGTATTGTTTAAAATATAGTGGATTTGAAAAGAACCTGGAAACTGTAGAGGAGAAGGTTCTTGCTTCACAGATAGGAGATTATCAGCTAAATTGGGAAAGAATCTGCTCCATAAGAGAACACATGGAATGATGAGAATGAGAAAAGAAATCAAAAGCCTGAGGGGCAGGCTGGGTAAAACACACAGTAATGGAATTTACACTCAGTGGCCAGATTATTATGATCTCTGAATGAATAATAATTAATAATCTGGCCACTCAGTATATATATTTGAGGCCTGGTGCATGAATTCATGCATGGGTGGGGTTCCGCCAGCCTGGCCAGGGGGAGGGGACATGGATGGTTGGCCAGACTGCCTGCTGGTCGAACTCCTGGTCAAGGGGGAAATTTGCATTTTAGCCTTTTATTATATAGGATATACACTGATTGGCCAGATTATTATGCGTTCAGAGATCATAATAATCTGGCCACTCAAGTATTCATAGGTGCATGCTTCCGTGCATGTGTGTGTGTGTAAAAGAAAGATATCCTAAAGCCAAAGAATGCTGAAGATGAAATACTGTACTCATTGTTTTTGTAAAACACATTCCTAGATAGCTTTATTGATGAATAATTTATTTACTATGAATTAACTGATTTATAGAGTTGTGCAATTATCACCATGCACAGTTACACTCCCATCATCTCACCACACCCCCTGGTGCCCATTTCACACACTCATTACAAACCTCACCTGTAAATCCTCACTCCCACAGCTAGCCCAGGCAAGTACTGATCTGCTTTCTGTCTCTGTAAGATTGCCTTTTCTAGGTTCTTCACAGAAATGGACTCATACACTCTGCAGTCTTTTGTGTCTTGCTGCTTTCACTTAGTACAATGTTTTCTGAGGTTCTTTTGTTTTATACCACATACCTACCAGTTCCTTTTGATGACTGAATGGTTTTCCACTGTTGGATGTACCATGTTTTGTTTATCCACCCACCAGCTGATTGTACATTTGGGATGTTTCCAATTTCTTGAAGTGTTATGAATAACGCTCCAATCAACATTCACATGTTGAGTCGTTATGTGGACATACGTTAGGATTTCTCCTGACTAGTAGGAGTGGGATTTCTGAGTCATGTGATGTAGGTGGAACATTTTGAGCAATTGCCAAACTCTTTTCCAAAGTAGGCTGCACCTCTTCCCGTGACCATTAGCAACATGTGAGGTTCCCAATTCTCCATGTCCTGGCCAGGATTGGTATTGACTGTCTACAGGGTGAGTAGTGGTATCTCTGTTGTTTTAACTTGCACTTATCTAAAGATTAATGTTGCTGAGCATTTTTTCATGTCTAATTGGCCATGTGTATATATTGTTTGAGGAAATGTTTATTAAAAAAATTTGTCCATTTTTTATTGTTTTTGTATTATTATTAATTTTCATTTTTATGTGTTTTACATACCAATCCTTGATAAGATATATATTTGCAAATGCTTTTCCTAGTCTGAGGCTTGCCTTTCTTAATGGTGACTTTGACACTATTTGAGTCTTTTAAAAAATTTGGCGAAGTCCAATTTATCGAGTGTTGTTCTGTTTTTGTTTTTAATGCTTGTGCTTTTGTTATCCTGTCTAAGGATTCTCTGCTCAATCAAAGATCATGGAGACTCTCTCCTGTGTTTTATTCTTTAAATTTTGTATTTTAACTCCATTTTGGTCTCGGATTCATTTAGAGGTAATTTTTATGTATGATGTGAGGGAGGGAATTCATGCATGGGTGGGGTTTGGCCAGCCTGGCCAGAGGGAGGGGACATCGATGGTTGGCCAGACTGCCTGCTGGGCCTATGTTCTGTTCTGTTTTCTGTTGTTGTTTTGATGCCACAAAGTTACGCTATTTTTAACTGAAGTCCAGGAGTTCTAAAAGCAAAAATGCGTCTGATTGTTGTGCCTTTGGTCAGAGAAGTAAATGTTTATTTTTGTCATTTTCATCTAGCTTTATAGTTGCATTTTTGAGGAAAGGATTTTCTTTTCTCTTTATTTGGCTATTGCTTGGTTCCTACTTTCAATATGTGAAAAGAAAAGAAAAGAAAAGAAAAGTTAATAGTCATTAAGATTGAAAAGGGAGGAGATATGTGATGGATGGGAGTTAGAACATTAGAAGCATCTTTTCACTTCAAGTCTTTCAACAACTGTGTTTCACGTGTGTGCACGAGTGTGTGTATTTGTGTGTGTATGAGTATGTCTGTGTTATTAAAGTTGCTTGAAGCTACCTAATTTGTGTTAGTTAATTATGCAACAGTTGAAAACTGAGATAATACATCACATTCATTTTACGTTTTCTCTATAAATAGTTAGTGCCTGAACCTGTCTTCTTAAAACCAACACTGTAGTCATTTTTAGTCAACTTCAAATTCCTAGGACATATCTGATAAGGAGAATATAGGCTTTCTGATACATCTTTTGTATAGATATATAGCTTTTGTATATTTTTATACAGATCTTTTAAATTTGTGATTATTGAGTTGGACATTTAGGTCAAAGTGAGTGGAATCGGTATTGTTTTTATGGGGTTGCAGGTGACTTTTAAAACTCTTGGCTATAAATGTGTCACATTTATGTCTCAAGTTGAAGTCTGCCAGTGGCATTCTTTGTTCTTGTTGCCTGCATTTGAGATGGATGCATTTGAGATGAAGGCTACCTTTTGAAAGAAGGGAAAAATGCTTTTCACTGTGGATTCTTTAATCAACAACAATCAACTTTTGCCTTTTATTACCACTTGCAAATAAAATGATTCTTAATTTCCCATTTCTAAAGCACTCTAATGTAACAGATTCCTAATGACTTAACTAAAAAAAGTAAACACTTTCTACTGTTTGCTAGACATTAAGTACACTGGAGTGATTACCAAGTGTGTCTGGTTTTCTAGACACCAAATGCTAAATCAGTTAGTATTTCCTGCTACTCTTCTGAATTTTTAATACTGTTCTTGTAAATTGAAAAAGCCAACATATAGAAACATTTGTGATATTCACTCTTTTAAAAATATAGACTTGTAAGATAAATGGAACAACAATACTTTTTCGTAAAAATGTATTTGCAAGAGTCAAATCTGTAATTTCTTTTTATACCTAATTCAAGTTATTTTGGCTATAATTTCAATAAAGTACTTCCATATGACTATTAACAGAACATCAGATTTTTATCTTGTTTGAGGAAAATCCAAGTTTTCTTAAAGGAAAATTAAATTATTTGCCTCAGTGCTTTCTACAGAGCCGCTAAGATTCCAAGATCCAACATCAGCAGATAGAAGCTGGGAGAGTCTGATAACTGACTTTAATAACACAATTAGAGAATGATGTAGCTTAATGGAAATTTGTTTGGTATTTAAAGTAGGGAGAATCTAAATGGCAGTCGGTTGGGAAATGCGTGAAATAAACATTTTTGAGACTCATCCCTTCTTGGAAACAGCTATGCAGGAGGATTTGTTCAGTTATCACTACGCCATCATCTCAGCAAGTTCCATGCCTGAGTCCGTTTTTATCTTGACAGGTTACAGGATAGAACAATTCATTTTGGAGATAATGCAAATATTAGACACTGAGGGAGGGGTAAGGAGTGTTCAGGTTCAAACTTTCTTCAATATTCTTCCCAAACAGACAATTTCGAAACAAGAAAATTGAGTCTAAGCCTGAGATGCAGTCTTGTTTTCCTTCTCGAAGATTTGATGGCTATTTTTTTGCTAGACAGACAGTTCAGCTAAAAAGGATGTCTATTCACTTTCTTTTACTCCCAATGAGTGTGACTGCTTTTAAAAAATGTATTTTCATTGATTTCAGAGAGGAAGAGAAGGGGGGAGAGAAAGACAAAAACATCAGTGATGAGAGAGAACTACTGATGAGCTGTCTCCTGCACGCCCCACACTGAGGATCCAGCCCACAACCCAGGCATGTGCCCTGACCGGAAATCAAACCATGACCTCTGGTTCATTGGTCAATGCTCAACCACTGAGCCACATCGGCCAGGCTGACTGCTTTTTTTTGTTTTTGTTTTTGTTTTTTTAATAAACATCCTTCTGATTTGGGTGATCCCTTTGAAGTCAACCTCATTGCTCTTTCGAAGGCTTTCCTGTGCTCAGCTGTTGAGAAGAGGTGGCTTTGATACCTGCAGCTCTGAGGTGGGGGAGCTGAGGAATTGATGGAAACCTATGAAAGATGACAAAAGAGAACTTCCTCTTTCTTTTGCCCAGAACCTGCCCCTTAAAAGTGTGTTCCACAGACCAGGGCATCTGCGTGATTTGGGAGCCAGCCTCATCTCCATTCCGCTCAATTCTGCCTGGTGACCAGGTCTCTGTGCAATTCCTAGACTCCGTCTGAGTTGGCACACACTGTCCTGGCAGAAAGCTCTGCACATCCACCAGCCTGCCTCTCCGTCCAGGCCCGATACCCTCAGGGGAAATAAAGGGAGGCAGGGAACGCTAGCATTTGCTTCATTTCCACGAGCTGTGGCTTTGGGGAAAATAGTGTGATTTCCAGGTTTCTCTCCGCTGTTTGTTCTCATATTCTGTGACATCTCCTTGACTTTGTCTGTGGCCAGTCACTCCTGTCTGGTGACATGAAGCCCATGTCATATTTGGGAAGAGAAAGTCTCCTTCTTCACCGTGAGACACGCATACACTTCTCCCGCACATTCACATCCAGCCCAACTCAGCACTAAATCCACTCAGGTGTTTCCGTTAGCCTGATTAATGTGAATACAGTTGCCACTGAAATATGTTCTTTTTAAAACATATATTTTATTGATTTTTTTTTTTTACAAAGGTGTGCAGGAGGCAACTGGTCGATGTTTCTCTCCAATGTTTCTAGCTTTCTATCCCTCTCTCTTCCTCTCTGTAAAAATCAATAAAATATATTAAAAAAGAAAGAAAGAAAGGAAGGAAGAACACTGAGATCACCCTGCAAAAGGCAGTGCTCCCGCCTGCTGAGAAACAAAGGAAAAAAATGTGAGTCTCTGCTAAGCCATTTCCAGTGTTTCTGCTGGACCCTCAATGGCCTAATTCTAACTTCTTGGTCCTTGGCGAGGTCAACATGGGTGTGCTTTGTGCCAGCGCATGATGCTGGAAAATTGGATCCAGAGGGGAAGCGGAGTTTCCTTTTCTCAAAAGCTGTCCGGCCAAGATCCACAAGCTGGAGGAGAGCGATGTGCGGGGAACACCGGTGAGGTGTCTACCCCCACCTTCCCAAGCACCAAGGCTCACGTCCCGTCAGGTGCCCACTCACATCTACTGTGATTTTTATGTCACATTGTTTTTCATGAAGTTTAAGCTGCATAACTAAGCTCTCCAGTATACGTAGGATATTTAGAAATCCGGGAAGCACTATGTAAAGCTAGTATTTCCTATATGAATCAACTATTTAAAAATGTTACATTTGGTTGGGAGGAAATGTGGGTGCATTTAAAGCTTCTGACATCTGAAAAACATGATTCATTTCTAGTTTTAAGAAAGTGGTGACAACCTTATGTATTTATTTATTTTTCTCACACTTACACCCTCCGAGAGTCCTGCAACTCAGCTGTCCGGTAATCACTACATTGGCACTGTGGTAGCCTGAGGGGCCATGGAGGAAAAAAACGTTCAGGATGGATTGCTAATGACACCATCAGCAGCTTAGGTGGATCAGTGGCTCATGTCACTTTCAGATCACTCAGTGAGAACTGACTCTTAATCAAGACAAGGATATCTTCAAAGGGAAAACTGTACAAAAAAAGGATGAAAGGTACAGGATTTACAGTAAATAAAATTTTTAACTGAAATCTAAATATTAGCAACAGACTATTTTGAAATGGATTTATTTGGGTAGACCCCATATTTTAATTATTTTTTTTTCTTCTGAATATTTTCTAACACATTGCAAGCCATAGGGTATGTAACCTGGGCTGGAAATCTCCAGGGAATCGGCTTTCATGGGCTTTCTGGAATTTCCTGTTGGAATCAGAGTGGAAATATCCCGAACAGACTCTGTTTTAGGGGATTTAGCCCTTTGCTTCCATGACTAAGAGAACTAAGAGATGAAAGAAGCTGAAACAAGAGAAAAGCAGTCAAACCCTGCCTTTGATTTTTCATAACCTCCTGCTTCATTTAGGTTGAAAGGTTTATGGATGATGGCCCCTCAACCAGCCATTTTATGTAATACTGCTTGCAGATGCTTCACCCACTAACTTAATGCACCACTGAGCTGTGGTTTCCTTGCTTGCGTCAAGGTTGCATTAAGATGGATGCAGATCTGAAGCTTCCTTGGCAGAACAGAGGTGACACAGTGCCATATTTACATGAGCTATCCACCTGGGAGGAAAAGATGAAGGTCGGATGTATGTGCTATGAGGAACGGAAGACCAGGAGGTGAGAGTTGGGGTACACAGCCACTTCTTGTCTACCTTGGCTAGGTATTTCACCCCTTGGGATGTTGAACTCCATCAAGTACTTCAACCTTTTTCTTTTTCTCATCTTTCTTTCTTCTTTTATTTTTTTTTTTAAGCAGTGGTCCTTTACACTTGTCATCATAAGCAGAATGTCAACTTCAACAACTACTCCTTATTCTGTCACTCAACAAATATTGAGTGCCAGCTGTGTGCTGGGCACTGTTCGGAGGGCTGATGCCTGACGCATGAAAGAGATCAACATAGACAGAGCTGGGGAGCAGGGCCCTGTCTTCTCAGACCGCCCCTGAGCCCGGCAGAGCCAGGGCCATTCTCCCGGGAGGCCTCGCTCTACTAGAGCTCCCTCCGAAGCCACAGAGATCTCCTCATCTCCCCAACAGACCCGGGAACACGGATTTGCCAGCGTCTTCGCCATCACGTCAGCAGCCGGCACTGCCGTGGCCAGGACCGCAGGGTGCAGGACCATCCTGTCACAACAGACACTTACGTGTTCCTCACAGCACCCGTTCCAGGAAGAAAGGGCAAATGAATCCTGGGCTTACTCTAGAGCCGTGGTCGGCAAACTATGGCTCTCGGGCCCCTCGAGTGTGGCTCTTCCGCAAAATACCACGGCCTGGGCGAGTCTATTTTGAACAAGTGGCGTTAGAAGAAGTTTAAGTTTAAAAAATGTGGCTCTCCAAAGAAATGTCAATCGTTGTACTGTTGGTATTTGGCTCTGTGGACTGATGAGTTTGCCGACCGCTGGCCTAAGGGATCTTTGCCTTTCTCGGTCTTGGTGGCGCTGAGGTTTATTTTTGTTTCCCTGGAGAGGGTATTGATGGCCCGAGACCCACCTGTATTTTGCACAGCCAGTGAAGGACCATTCAGCCGTTTGTTGCAGTTTCATGTAGTAAGTTAGGGAGCTGTGTGAAGGAGACCTTGCAAGTTAAGCAGGAACTGAAATATGTTCTAATTTTTCATCTGTTTTCCTCTGGGCATGAGGGAAAGGGCGGCGGGGAGGAGCAGTTGCCATTCAAACTTTACAAGGACTAGATAGGGGCAGTTGCCAGTTAAAATATACCCCTACTTCTTCTTGCTGCCAGTCAAAAATAATTTCCTCTGGTTCCATTTATTTTAATCCACCAAATAATGTGCAAGGTATCTTTCTTTTTCTCTTAAGAAGGAAAAGATAGCATGTGAATTTATATGAAGTTTGAATGATTTAAGTCCTGGTTAGAAAATCCAGTTTGCAATCTAATGGTTATCATCACCTTAGACTTCAATAATTTTCACTTCCCACACCTGCCTTCTGGAGGCATTTCAATCGTGAACAGCGGTGGGGGAGAAACATGATACACAGTGCGTGCGCAGGGAAGGGCTGAGGGTTGGGAGCCCTGTGGGAAGGGGAAACAGCTGATGCTGTGGCGGGAGAGGAGGTGTCTGGAGTTCTGTCCTGATGTACCCACCCACACCTTTATTCTCTTTGTGGTTTTAAAAAGTCTTGATCTTTTCAATACTTCATTCTCAAAGCCAGCTTCATAGATGCTGTATTTCTTGTAGCCAGAATCATGGAAAATTCAAATATATATCATTGATTTCAGAGAGGAAGGGAGAGAGAGAGATAGAAATATTGGTGATGAAAGGGAATCACTGATTGGTGCCTCCTGCACTGCTCACCCTGGAGATTGAGCCTGTGCCCTGGGCATGTGCCCTGACCTAGAATCAAACCATGACCTCCTGATTCATAGGTCGATGCTCAACCACTGAGTCATGCCATTGGGCTGTCATGGTTTTTGATGAAGGAACAACGTGTAAAATAGATGTGGTTGATTTCATGAAGTTTGAATATTCAGTGACAGTGGGTCTTGAATGGACTCTTCCAGATGCCGTAGAAGGGAAGGTCATTTCTCTCAGCTGAAAGGTGGCTCCTGGCATGAAAGGCATATCTGGGGCTCTGCCAATGTGCTTGGCATGAAGCAGGAAAGTGCAGAGCTGCGCTGAGCGAGGTGTCAGAGCCAGTGCTCTACACTGAGCGGGTGTTGGCCTGTGTGAGATAATGTGAGGAGTGTGCGGAGGCCTTCATGGTTGCATCCCTTATGTCCTTGGCCCCTCACATCGGAATCATGCCCCTGAGGTAAGATCACTGGGGCCTGCATTGAAAGGAAGATAGGTTATCTGGGAGGCATGTCCAGACAAGCCGGTGGAATGTGGGCATCTGAACGAAAGGGACGCACAGAGGTCGTTTTGGGCTGAGAGAGCAGAGGGGCCCGGGAAGCAGTAGAATTAGTGACCAGGCACGGGGAGGGGACAGGGAGCACAGAAGGATGACTGGGCTCCGATTCAGTTCGTGCTCCCACTGCGGCAATTAGTGTACGAAGCCATCCTCCCATTGGGGGCTGCTGTCTGTGAAGACACCCTGGGGGCTAGTATATCCTGTTTCCTTTGATTCCCCTTCGAAGCATTGCTCACATCGGACCTGTAGCCCAGAGTTGGGGTGCTGTCTCCTTTCTCTACATCCCCAGCATTCCTTCAACCAGCTTCATTCTCCTCCCTTTATTTTGCAGAAAAATGTAACTTTCCACCCCCAACTTGCTTGCACTCTCCTGCCTGTCCGAGGGCTCGGGATGGCCTCCTGCACAACGGGCTGTCACCCATGTGCCTACCTTCCAGGTAGGGAGGGTGGGGGTCTGGAAGCTCATCGTTTCTGCAGTCTCGCCTGGAGCCTTTCATTCTGTGCTTCTTCCCTTACAGCATCCGTCCCCGCCAGCCCCTCCTCCCTCTGAGACAACCCCTAATGCTTCCAAATGAGCTTCCAGTGCCCCATCTTCACCACCAGGGACCACAGCTCCTCCTTCCATAGATGGGCCCTGGCTGTGCCCACTCACATTTCGTAGCCATGTTTGGTTTGGTTTTATTTGAAATATTGTAGGAGCTTTGGAAAAGGAATGGTTTCTTTAGAAACCGGGGGTGAACACAGACCTTACAATGGTGATGTGAATGTGGGGGATTAAGGGAAATTAAGATAGAAGCATCACGCCAGCCACACGGCAGTTCCTTCAGCCCTCTCTCTGTGGGCAATGGTATGCATCCTGCTCGGTCAGGTGATCTTGAGCTCCATTTGGAAAGCCACTTGTGGAGTCTTTGGGATATTTCTGTGGTGCCAGAAATTCGTTCTTTGCGGATAGAGTTTGATTTAGTGGACTTTCCAAAAACACAGAACTGGTCCCATGAATAAGGTGGGTGACCATGGTGGATGGTACCAATTTCTTTTAAAAATAAAGGAAAATGGAAAAGATTTCTCCCTGAGATTTTTTTTTATATTTCAGCATCTGTGAGCGAATACTGTAACCTTACAAATTGCCTCTACGAAGAGGCTGACTGACTGTATATGGGTCTATTTTTTACTTCTCATGCGAAATCTGAGGACTGTGGTTTTGTTTATGCTTCTATTTGCATGGAATTATGGGCCCACACAATGTAGCTGGGCTGGTCTCGCGGGCTTCCTGCAATTCCAGTTCACTCCAGACAGATTTCCTCTAGCAACTGGACTTGTGCTTTTGCTTTGCAGAATGCTACAAGCAAACTAGCTCCTGTAGTGACACTCACATGGAAAGTGCTTGTGGAAATGTGAAATCACCTGTAGGTGTGCAAACCAGATCTTAGTGCCGGCATTTTGGGGGTCTCTCCTAGAATGTGGGTTCAGTGAACATTGCTTCATCATGAAAAGCCAACCTTTGGGCAGATGTGTGGGCAAAGCTTTCCTCCGCAGGCAGGGGACCATGCTGCCTCCTGGGCTGGGCCATGGCTTTGTTTTCACTTTTTCCCTCCAAGTTCACACTTCAGGCACTGCTAATGCTTGTGTGGCCGCCACCCATTTCCCCTCATTGTTTCTTTTTATAGGCCGCCCTCCTTGGAACCTTGGAACTCTTATCTTCCCAGGCCTCCCAGTCCTCTGAGTGGAGATGAATTCGTCAGAGGCAGGGAAGATTGGATAGACCCCTCGCTCTTCTGAAAGGGGACCGCACCACAACCTGTAATCCTCTGAAATAGAGGGTGAGCGGCCGTGCCCTTCACCCGTGCGTTGTGGCTTTATTGTTTGAAGTGCGGTCAGAATGGAACTTTTTTAATTTCAAAGACTTTTATCTTCTCTCCAAGTCTTTTTTCCCCTCCATTCTTTTTATCTAAGTGTGGACCTTAATGTGGCCACAGATCTCTTTTACATTATTTTTGGCTAACTCCAGAGACAAATTGTGTTAAAAATATTATGAGAACACCTCTCCTTCGGAGATGTCTAGCCCAATATCGTAGGCTCTGGAGGTTCGGATTCTTCAGAAAAGCCTTAAAAAATGCCCCATTTCGGATGATCTGCTTAACCAAACCCAGAGGCTATGCTGTCACAGGTGTCCTCACCCGGAATGAACCAACTGCCTGCTACCACAGGACCAGAAGGCAAAGCCAAATGGGCAGCAGCTTGTAGATGAAGGGAACTTGGGCCCCAAGGGTGTGCTGTTGATGCCATGGCTAAGCCAAGTCATGTTTGTGCAACTTATAAGGCCCAAGCATATTTGACAAGATGCCCAACTCTGACATGATTAAAAATGAACTATATACGTGATTTAACCTGATTATTCCACAATAAAAAGGAAAAAATATGTTTATCAAACTCTAGTCATTTTGGGATCAATTATTTACAAAAACTTGTTTAACTAATGAACACTGGGATTCTTATGTTCGGAGGGCAATTAAAAAAATTTCTTGGTTTATGGCCAATGATAACAAAGAATTCAATGAACAATTTCTGAGAATCTGCTCTGCCTCCTGCATGCCCCATACTGGGGATTGATTTTTTTTTTTTTTTAAGAGGGAAGGGAGAGAGATAGAGTTAGAAACAGGAGATGAGAGAGAAACATCGATCAGCTGCCTCCTGCACACCCCTAGTGGGGATGTGCCTGTAACCAAGGTACATGCCCTTGACTAAAATTGAAACTGGGACCTTTCAGTCTACAAGCCGATGCTCTATCCACTGAGCCAAACCAGTTAGGGCAAGGCACAAGGACTTTTAATGACATTTTGTCCCAGACCTTAAAGGATAACTGCTGGCTGTGAGTATCTCATTATAAAACGCCACCTTGCTTCCTGAATAATCCTCTTGAATTAGATGGTCCCTGTTCAGCTTGTGAAGTGCAAATGTGAATTTGTTTTACTGGCCACACCTGCCTGAACTGAGATATAAATGCCACATCATCTTCTTACCTATGTAGGCTGTGTTGTACAAGAGGAGAAAATGAAATTCCTGCCAAAGGTACTAGTGAGCAGCATTGAGCAGTAGCACGGTCACACTTCACCCTTTTTGGCTTCTTTGGGATCTAAAGTTTCATTTTTACCTCATTCTGGAGAGCCGGTTTGGATTGAAGTCACTACAGAATGAACTGACTCCAACATCTGCATCAGAAAGTGACTCCAGCTCAGGCTAGTGATGATAGGTGGGGCAGCAGGCTTGCGCGGCCTATTCTGGCTTCTCTTTCCTGGCCCCAGGTCATTTGGGAGGGCTACCAGGGCTTCCCCTTTATTAGCACTGAATGTTGGAATAAAAGCGATTGCATGTTGATTAGCACTTCCTTTGATGAAGTATACAAGTGTCATGTAAAGCACAGTGGGCTCTTCTCATGACGGATTGGATGGACATTCTACAGTGCATTGGTTTCTAGTTGCTCATGGAAACATCTACCTGACTCCTTCATGCCACCTGACAATTATTGTTCTAAGGAACAGTCCCTTGAACTAGTACTTACATAGGACCATATTTCTGGTGCTGAAATTTATTTGAACTGTATCATATCTAAGATTTTACCCATTGGATCTACTTGGGAGCCTCTTGGGTTATTTAATGGGAAAGTGTATTAGTATAACGTGTGAAATCTAATTAATTCACCATCTTATTAAAAAATGATTTTATTGATTTCAGAGAGAGAGAGAGAGAGAGAGAGAGAAAGAGAGAGAGAGGAAGGGAGAAGTTTTTCTCATTGATGAGAGAAAAACCATTGATTGTCTGCCTCAAAGTATATGAAGTGGGACTGAAAGAGACAAAAAATATACTGTGAAATTCAAAGTAATGAAGCCAAGTATTTAATTAAGAGTAAACGATGGGCAGATAATAGGATTGTATGGAGAATATAAACTCTAGTATATGGCTTCAGATTATTTACAGATAATTACATTTAAATAATTAGTGTCAAAATTTGCACTCAAATGGATCATGTATGTATGGCTGTACTCTGAAATATGAATTTGGCATTTCTGAAAGTTTTGCTGCTCTTAATTTTTTTTACAAATATGTTTTTTTTAGTTGATTTTAGAGACAGAGAGGAGGGGGGAGAGAGAGAGAGAGAGAGAGAGAGAGAGAGAGAGAGAGAGAGAGAGAGAAACATCAATGTGAGAGAGAAGCCTCTCTCAATTGCCTCCTACATGACCCCTACCAAGGATGGAGCCTGCAACCCGGGCATGTGCCTTCACTTGGAATTGAAGCAGTGACCCTTTGGTGCATCGGATGCTCAACCAACTGAGCCACACTGGCCAGAGCTGTTGCTCTTAATTTTTTATAGTGAAGGGGAATGAGGCACATGGATGACAGTTACAGTTAAGGACTCAAATGGTCGTTCCTACACTGTCTTCCAAAGGGGCAGTTGGTGCTGGACCATATATTCTAAATTCCTCCTTCTTTATTTCACCATTGTTATTGCTGAGGTAATAAACAAGCCGCATTCCCCATATGTCTACCATAGCTGCAAAGCATTTTAAAATCTCTATTTTTAATTATTTTAACTTAGATTTTTGTAAATATAGGTCACTATCAAGTTACATTATTTGCATTTTATTAAATGTACATTTAAGTCTCAACACAAATGAATTTTAGGCTTTGCTGAATATTGAATGTGTTGCCATCAACCAATGCTAACATTTCTCTTATAATTATCTCCAATAATATGGTCATATTCATTCTTCAGAGATTAATGACATCAGGGAATCAATATTGATATGGCTGCCAGATACCACTATGCTTTATTTTGATAAATGACACGCAAGGTCTTAGAAAGGAGAAAATTCATAACTTTCATCTGGACAAATAGATTTAAAAATTAAAAATTACAAAGATGAAAGACTTGGCTTTTCTCCTTTAAGCGCCGTTTGCCCATTCATGGTTCCCTAATTGCGTATATTTGAGAAAGCAGGCCCAAGAAAAACCCTGTCTGCTCCCTCTCCATCTTTAACAAGGATTCTCTTTTCAGATGGATGATTGCTCATTTTTTCTTTTATTTATTGTCATGTAATAATTCTAAGGCCTGGGACTTCTGACCTTCTTCTGGCCACTTTCTCTTCTCAAAGGCTTGGGATTGAAACTTCCCAGAAAGCGGAATACAAAGGCTCCCTTATTAGCCCAGATCAGAGAATCATCGGAGCGCTAACTGCCATGGACGTTCGAACACAAATGCAGAAGAAAGGAACAGACCTCGTATTATTGTCTACAAGGAAGTAGACAGCCTTCCCTACAGACACACACCAGGCAATTAAAAAGTCAGACCTCCGTTCCTCTGTACTGCCCACTACTCGCTCTTTTGGAAATATATCTTATCCTTTTTATTTTACCATCTGGGGGTTTCCCTCTGAAAATTCATTTTTCCTCTTTCATTGCTCACCTGGGTTAGATTCCCATCTGCTACCCGCACTCTCCCAGGGTCTTTCTGCACTGCTGAGGAATGGACTTGGGAAATTTGTAAATAGCAGCTGCATAGGAAGAAAAAACACCATCAGATGGAACCCTCGTACATTTTTACCTACATGACTCATTCTCACACGTGATTCACGTGATTTTTACCCAGTTCCACTGCTGCTCGAGAGGCTCACCATCTGTTCTAACAAAGGCTCTTCCAGCTCAGGCGCACCTGCCGATGGCCTCGCAGGCCGGGGGCTGACCAGGGCTCTGAAGCATTTGGGGGCAGAGGTTTTCATTCCCAGGAACCATTTCTAGGTAAGCAGTGCCAACAAGTTGACTTTGATCTGGTGGTTCTGCCCACGTCAGCAGGAAAAGAGAGGACGGAGTAAGTGCTGCTGAACCTGCCGGCCGCGGACAGGACGTGGACTCTCCAGGCCCCTCATGCCGCCGCGTTCACGGGCAGGCTCATGTTCTCTGTGGGTCATGTGCCGGATGATGTCTTTAGATCCTGGTTCCAAGGAAAACAGCTGAATCCTGAGCACTGCCAGTCCTGGAGAAGTTCTTACTTCCGGCCCTTTGCTAGAAACAAGGGAGACTCCGAGCTAAAGAACATGCATGTCAGGGGCAAAAGCAGCTACACGTGTGGTTTACCTACCTGAGGAGAGGGTGTGCAGAGTTAGAGCAGGCTGGGACTCAGTGGAGCCTGACAAGTTCCTTTGCTCCGTTTGCTAAAGGCTCCATCCCCTGTGCTCAGGTGCTGGGAGTGTGCGCCCTCAGCTCTCCATCAGGCCGAGAGGCCCAGGCACCGCCAGGAGCACGGGAAAGCCAACAAGCAACCTTGACCCCTGAGAGCACACGCAAGTGGCTGAGCAGACAGATGGGGTCGACACATAGGGGGCAGACAGACATACAGGGGGCGGACAGACACACAGGGGGCAGACAGACTGGGGCCAAACATACAGGGGGAGACCACAGAGGGCAGACACACAAGGGGCAGACAGACAGAGGGAGACAGGCTGAGGGCAGACAGATTGGTGGCAGACTCACAGGGGGCAGACACACAGGAGGCAGACAGACAGAGGGAGGCAGACAGGAAGCAGACAAACAGAGAGAGCAGGAGGGGGGGGGGCTGGTATACAGATTGAGGAGCACCTGGACCTAACTCTTGGATGCCATGTGGGAACGTCAATATCAGCAGAAGTGGCAGTGAGACAGGATCAGCACTCAAGGTCAGAGGGACAGCCCGCAGGGGACAGCGAGGGCAGGGAGCACAGGACAATCTCCTCTCCTTTGATACCAGGGGTGGATAAGCCCCCTCGGGAACCCAGATCCCATTCAGGGAGCAGAGAATTTGAAGTCTGAGGATGGCAGCTTCCTCCACCTGACTTGACATAATGACCTTGAGCGGGAAAAGCAAGGTGTTTCCCCACCACACAGCTCGGGAGCCTCGGGAGTGAAGTGTAATGACAGAGAAATAGCTACGCTTGGTACACGTGGGCGGGTGTCAACACCAAACGTCAATGTCATGCTCACGGGTGCTGCCCAGCAGAGGCAGACCTCCCATCCCACGGTCAGTGATGGAGTCTTCCCTCTCTCAAGCTGAGTACACACCTCTCTGAAGTTATAATGCAAAGTGGCTTTTGCTCTCCGGCTTTGGGGGGAAATGGGATTGCCAACACAAACCTTTTTCCTGGTTGTGTTTCCATTCCACTGTTACGCAGCTAGCGCTGAAGGAAGAAAGCAAAATAAAGCAAGGTATCAAATACATCCATCAGCTCTACCTTCTTGAATGTATGCTTTCATGGCCTCGCTCTGGCTCTCCTTGGTGACATTTGTGTGAAGGTCAGATTTGCTGAGGGGTGACATTTAATCTTTGAAGCATCACTCCGAAGCGTAAGGGAGGCCTTTGTCCGCTAATGAGAGTGCTTTCATGCCCTGGCCTGTGAGGCCCAGCGCTGTGAATGGGCCGTCAATCAACTCACAGCTGCACAGAGGCCTTCCGATGGCTGTATCCATGGCGACGTGCCAGAAATGGCGACACAAATTAATCCATTTGTGTGAGAGTCTCAGCGAGAGCCCACTTTCATCTCGCAGAGGCTCCCGTAGGAAGTCTGATGGCGACACAAAACACTGAACCAAAGCGACAGAGGGAGGGCCAGCCCCAGGACTTTCCCTGTAAACAGTGGGGCTCTGAGTCCTCTTTATCTACCAGAGATGACAGAGAACAGTCGGGGATGTGGTATCGCCCCGTAATGTTCTTTTAATAAAAGTTACATTAATTTAAGGCTCACACGTGGGTGCTTCTTCATCCCTTTCCAGGACCATCTACTCAGCCTTGAGAAGAAGCCCCGTGGTTTGCACAGCAGTACAGAATTAAGAAGGGATCTCTCCTCTGGCTGTTTCATTGCTAAATGGATTCGGATAACAGCGCACGAGAGACACCCCCAACCTCAGATCTGATTGCTGGCTTGCTCTGTTGCATGAGTAGATGAAGCTAAGTCTTTGTATTATAATTTTTTTTTTTTTTTTTTTTGGAAGAGTGGCTAGCTCTGCCTTGGTATCTGAGCAGGTCTGCTCTTCAATCACATCTTAAAAAACATGTGCTGTTTGGTGTTAGGATGAATGTGTGAAAAGGCAAGTTACAAATTGTATCGTTAATGTTATTGAATGAACTCTTGAGGCAACTCTCACAAACTGAGCATATATGGAAGATACTGCCTTTTAATTTGGAATTCATTATTCACTACTTGAAGATATTCACATCAAAGCAAAAGAGTGACCTTGTATGGTTTTTGTTGCTGTTATTATTTCTAGCTTGGGGACCTGAGTTATATCTTTATATACAGAAATAAAAGGAATTTAGTAGTTTTAACAGAAATTAATAATATTTATTATTTTTTAAAGATTTTTCATTGATTTTCTTTTTTTTTTAGAGAGAGAAAGAAAGGGAGAGGGAGAGAAAGAGAGAAACATTGATCAGCTGCCTCCTGCATGCCTACCACTAAGGACTGAACCCACAACCTGGGCATGTGCCCTGACCAGGAATCAAACCAGGGACCTTTTGGTGCATAGGATGACAATCAACTGAGCCACTCTGGCCAGGGCCGATGATAAATTTTCTTTAATATATAACCAGTTAAGATTTTGAGAAAATTCATGATTATTTATTAGAAATTATCATATGCATAGGACTTCTTAAAAGTGAGAAGAATCTAAGTCTCAAATGGTTTTTAAATTTAATGATAATTTATCTATCTACACTAATAAAAGAGGAAGATGCAAACTGACCGTACCTTTGTGACACCAACCAGCCAATCAGGAGTGAGTATGCAAATTAACCCAACAAAGATGGTGTGTTAATTTGCATACACAGGTGCTGAGCCACCAGGACCAGGGAGCTTGCGCCATCACCATGGTGATGACACAGGC